>KN831791.1:315919-435919 GCA_000827355.1 Hebeloma cylindrosporum | reverse complement strand
CTTTTGAGAATCGATAAGAGACAGACTAGATTGTGAGTGGGGATGCCAACTACTGTATCTAAAGTTACAGGCTGGCTTTTATACGTAGAGAATAGGAAAAACATGTGAAAAATAGTGTAGATTGGGCTGTAGGAGCCCGAATGTATTAGTGAAGTTTTTACTGAATAGAAATACTTTTTCTCGTGATTCTTGAGCGATACTTGTGATTGTCGGCACAATGGTTTAGGGACGGGAGGGAGTAGTGAAGGCGAACGAATGTGTTGAAGTTCGTCGGCTTGGCGCATCGGGAGTTTCCGTTCCGGCTCGTCGGAAGCTACCGCAGCTCGGCATCCTCGGCTCGGGGCGCTTAAGTTGTCGCAGTATTGAATTACGGTGGAGTCATCGGCATATCGTTGGAGCATAGATGAGGAATAGAGATAGCTCATGAAAAATGAAGGAGAATTATTGAATGTCGAAGGAAAATTGTTTGAAGTCTGGATGATCGTCCAAGAGCTTGTCGTCGGTGTATCGTCGATGTCGCGAGGATTCATGCTCAAGCATATCGCGAGCTCCACACCGGTTTATTCAAACATCACAAGCTTACTCATGCGCAATGGATGTCTGTATCCCACAATTTGTCCCCGGTGTTGTCCATCCACGCCCGAGGTTATTGGTAGATACATGATGTCGAAAGTAAAGAAAGTTGCCCGGGCCAGTCCGCCATCCGTATCAGCGATGCATAGGAGAATCCGGGGCAAGGCCTAAATGATAGCTCTCGCTGCTTCCTGAAGGCCTGTATGCGATATGCAAATGGTGAATGGACGACATTTCGACCGATTCTTGGCAAGAAAAATGACGGAAAAATGTTATAGATTAAAAGACGCCCCTGCCGATCCTCAGCCGAAAGAAGCAAGAATGGGGGAAAACGCGCTAGCATCAACAGTCCGGGTACAGATAAGCCCGAAACACGAGCAGTGGCAGGATTCGAGAGAAAATGCCTGCAGTCGCGGCTACGACCTGATGTTGTTCAGCCTCGAGCAAACAAGCATGTAACCCCACTAGCTGCGTTTCGCGAGGTTCCAAGCTATATACATTGGCCAACGAAGGGCTTGTAGGACGTTCAATCCGTGGTAAGAAGAAGGAGAGGATTTTCTGGAATACAAATCGAAGGTGGGCGGAAGTCAAACATAGCGTTTTGCTGAACAGAACATTGGCTTGGAAATTGTCAGTGAACACAACTTGAACGCTTTATCGTGGACAGAATGCAACGAGGTCTGAAGGTCCGAGGCTTGAGGCTTGAGCTTTATTCCTGTGGTCTGAGGAGGTATGGACCAGACTATCGGAGACGGTTATGCAGTGATGTGTTTGGAGAGATTTGGGGCGGTAAGGTAAGGAGACGGGTTCCAAAGAGAGGCTTCGAGATATCACAACCTGACAGGGAAAATGTTACGTTACGGACTGACGAGTAGACAAAAAAACCATACCCCTAGTATGAAATCGCACATTGGGTCGGCTTCGTTTCATGCATCTAGTCCGGCAGCAGCGCCCTGACATGCCCATAACGACGTTAAAAAGGATTATATATCCATCTATAGGAAATCGACGGGAAACTTACATACATGGGTCTTTTTCCGCTCCTCTGTAGCCAGTCGGGCGCTAAGCTGCGTGAGTTGAGTTTATATATCCTGAGTGACGGGTACTGCACGTTTTATTATGTAGAAAGTTTTAAAAATATAAAGGACGGTAATTGGGCCAGCCTTTCGCACCATCATAAGCTGTAGAATATGTAAATACATCTTCGACGCGTAAACTGCCAGCCGGACTCACTGATTTCGTTATCGGTTTCTCCACTTCGTTCGCAATCCCCTGTTATCCCAGATCGATTCTTTCCGTGACTTCTGTCGACTCTCTGCGTTTCAATATTGAGTCAAAGCCAGGCAAAGAAAGATATTTTTGTAAAACGAAAAGTTACGATACAAGTATCGCGCCGGTGAGTTGGTGGATGTTGTTGTATGTAGAAGCTGAGGTAAAGAACTTTGTAGATCCGCTGGTAGGGGGCGCATCGTCACTTTGCCCTCTGGACGGCCGCAGGTCTCCCACTGGGAAAACGAACGCGACGTCACGCAGGTCACGTGTTCACGGCGGTGTGACGAAAGTGTAACACAAGCTCGTTTTCAGTGTTCAACCGTTCACCCATCCCATTCTCCAAATCGTATACCAAATTCCTGGAAATTCCCCAGTCTGCTCCTATACCCTGCGGGAGGACGACGAAAGAGCTCGGTGTTACAGAAATAAGGCGTATGTACCTATTTTTTTCCTTTCTTCCTGTCCAACTAACCTTCCTACCGATAGTTTCCGTGTACGCGATTGGTACGCGATGCCGTTCGACATGTTTGGCAGATAGTGGCTGCCTAGCAAGTTGGGTGGCGATAGAAATGAGCAGTGGTGACTGGGGATTTTAAGGATGAAAAGGTAGGTCCTACACACCTCCCGTTCCTCATTTCGATGATGTTGATCGTTGACTTTAGTTTCCCACCTGAACGACGTGAGTACCGCCTCCGCGAATAGCAGAAGGCACTGCTATGTGGCTTGTGGGATTCTGTTTTTGGGTGCAGGATGCCCAGGTCGACGACTAAGTATCACGACTGTGAGGTATGTAGTGCGCTTACTGATGGGATGCGATAATAAGCTGACGGACTTGCAAGATGCACAATGACGATAACGAACGACCAAAGAAGTGGGCAGCGATTACAGCAACGTAATTTAGGGAGACCGCGTTCTACAAATCAACCTTTTCACCTGAGCCTGCAGCGTATCTGTCAGGAACACTGCCCATTCCCATCCAATGATAGTTGATTTCTATCGAAAAAGATACTGACTATTATTCCCTTCGCCACATGACAGCCAACAACTGTCGATACGGTGTGAATATACCGGGATGCGTGCATTTCTATCCGTACGGTGAGTTCAACGCTCTTCCTCAACTCGTGCGACCACGATTCCCTCATTATCCGGCATACGACAGAAGGCTGCTTGTCGGGTTATACCAACATTGTGATTTGAATCCACTATGAGCCATCTCCACACCCTCAAGCAGAGCCATACCTCCTCGGCGAGGTGCGCCCCTTGTGCGTTGATTATTCTATCGAGTCTCTTGCCTATCTCGAGGGCTTGTAAACTCGGCCGCGCATTCAGAACTCCCTCCATCCCACCATGCGTTCCTATCCTGCGGATCTCTCGTAACGAGTTAGGATTTGGCTTCCATCCTGGGTTGGAGTTCCAAACCTCCGATTTTCTAGTCTGGAATAGCCGACCCTGCTTTCACAGATTAATGAGGGGGTTCGCTCTGTGCTTGGCGAGGGATTCGTCATTTCCCAGTTTCGCCCCGCCACGTATCTTTCGCGATATTGTGCGATGGTGATAGATTGTTGGTGGTCGCCAGTATTCGAATTTGAATCTGTTGCAGAGGTTTCCAGTTCGCGTTTTCACCCTGCCCATGCGGCACATTGCACTCATTTCCAACATGAGGATGGTTTTGGTACCCGTTTTCGAGCCTTCCGTGATTCCTTTTATTCGCAAAAGAATGGTTTTGAAGCTGCGGAAACTAATCTTCTGGGGCTAGTGATGGTAGCGATGTCTACATCAAGTCGGACGCTAGTTTAGGCGCGAGGTGTCTGCCTGGCGGCCAGAATTTCTTTTCGCTTGAGGTTTGGGTTCCAAATATCAGGTCCGCCTTGTCGGACGTCTTTTTGGGGAGGCGGGGGAGCTTTGGATTGTAATTTGGATGTTCGATGTCGTTCGATCGGGCTTGTCCGTTTCTTTTAGGGTTGGTATTTTCAACGCCTGTGGAATGAAATTTCGAAACCCAGAGTTTCAGACCTCCCCGGAAATTTATCCGGGTTGCTCGCCTTCCCCTCTGGCATCAACGTCCGAGGTTATCCGACGACACTCAATCACTTCATCGCCGCCGGCATCCAACCAGCGCATAGTACAATCGATGTTTGACAGATATTCATCAACGCTCATCTTCCGTGTGTGTGAACGCCTTTTCTCCCTCTATCCCCTTCGCTGAACGTTTACTCAGCTCCACATACTCTCACACAGCAATCGACTTGACAGTCTCAACGTCCAACAGCAGCATCGTAGTGTCCGTTAACCCCGGCCGATTGCCACATTACCGCGAGAGTAAAAACGGTATAAATAGCTTTCCGTGGATAATGCCCTCACCGGTATGGCATGTCTAAAATCAGAATGATGCAGCGCATTTTTTCATTTATACTTAGCCGGTGTGCTGTTTCGGGCGCGTTTCTCTTTAAACCTATTTCTCGCCTTGAAGTTCCTACCCTATTTGGAATTTAAGCGCCTTTCGGACTATGAAGACTCGATCTTCCAATCAAACTGCCGCCCGGGAATACTTCATTATGAGCTTAACATACACTGTAAGATTTGGCGCACGAATCCTGACATGATATACAATCACTCATGTCAAGCCTTTCTAGCGGCGTCTGGGTGATATCACCGCATTGGGCCCCTTTCTCCTGACATCGACGTGTTAGAAATTACAGTCTGACACGAGAGTACTTTGTCCAGAAGGAGTATCACCGCCCTCTCCTGCGCTTGTCGCACAACCTTGCCGAATTCAACGCGTGTCGCGGATATTATAAAAAGTATGGCACATTTTCGACATTCGTGTTTTTACTTTTTTCAGCTCGTGCTCCTCCGCACAACGAACGGGTATAAAAGTAAGTAAATAGGAACCGTGATATATCCCGCAGGCACTAACGACCGTCTCCCTCCAAGAACATAGTCTCATGCCTTTATTCGACTCGAAAACTACTGTCTTCTTCCTCGGATCCTTATGGGTGCGTCTCGCGCTAACCTGAATCGACACGATCGTCTCATTTCTATTGTCCACAATTCATTCTTAAGCTTGCTGCGAAGGCGTCCCCATCGTCTCTAGAGACGCGCCAGAGTCTCCCTGCTCTCCCCGCAGGATGGGAATCCATAGGATGTTTCACGTTCGTATTATTCTTCTATCGTCGACGGGATGTTATTGTTTGCTCATATTACTTGGCATTATAAGCGACTCGCCCGCCAATCGTACGCTGCGTACGGCAGCATTCACAGACGTAAACAACATGACCATCGAATCATGTATCGCTTTCTGTACGCCCGGTGGATATCAATACGCCGGCGTCGAGTTTTCCAGGGTAGGAACATTCTTGTCGTCGCGACGCGGCTGTTGGCTCACTGAGTCTTTTTGAATAGGAATGCTGTATGTCTCCGTCCTGTTATTCAATCGAATTTAACTAACTACTCACTTGGAACGGTCTAGACTGTGATAACCTCATCGAATCTTCTGGTGTACCAGCGATCGATGGTGGATGCAACATGACCTGTACAGGTAACTCTGCGGAAATATGCGGAGGCGCCGCAAGAATCAGTGTCTTCTCTTTGTGAGTCCACATCTGTATCTCGTCCCCAAATCCAAACTCACTTCTCGTTTTCTCACAAAGAACCACCCCACCTGCACCCCCAGCCGGATGGGCCTCTGTTGGATGTTACACGTACGTCGGCGTACCTGTTGGTCGAGTTCAGGCGCCATTTCATTCTGAATTATTTGTTTTCAGGGATGTTTCGAGTAACCGGACTCTCCGAACGGCAGCGTTCACTGACGTGAATGATATGACGATCGAGTCGTGCACGGCGTTTTGCACTCCCGCTGGGTATCAATATGCTGGGGTCGAATTTGGGAGGGTACGCATTGATATTGTAAGATGATACTTATCTGCTACCAGTTCTCTTCGTATCATTTTAGGAATGTTGTGAGTATTGACTTCTGATTTGACGAAAAGAGATCTTTAATCTGTGGGAATTTTTAGACTGCGACAACGTAATCGAGGCTCCAGGAGGTCCCGCTCCAGATGGTACCGCAGGTTGCAACATGCCTTGCACTGGTAATGCCGCTGAGACGTGCGGTGGTGCTGGTAGGATTAATATATTCAATAGGTGAGATCCTTTGGGGTTTGCATCCCGGAAATAGATGTAACTAACGTGGTGGATGCCCTACGTAGCACCGTTGGGAAGGCTCCGGCGTCGTCTATCAAACAAACAGTCGGAAGTTATCAGTATCGAGGATGTTTCCAGTAAGTTCGCTCGTCCGTTTTCTGTATTGATCATGTCCATGATAACGAGTGTTTTTCTCCGCGATAGGGATGCTGTGAATGGAGGACCACGTAGCCTCTTGAACAGACTCGATGTTCCTGGGGGTGTAAGCGCAGAGACCTGTACTGCTGCATGCAAGGCCGCTGGATTCCCACTCGCTGGATTGGAGTTCGGACAGGAATGTTGTAAGGCGACGTCAGGCTTCCCTTCGTATCCCTTTTCATTTCAAATATAGGGTGCGATACTTACATGCCACTCGTCATCCCCGCCCCCGACTCGGATTGTAACACGCCATGTCAGGCGGACGCCACCGAGCTCTGTGGGTCTGGTAATCGGCTCGCGGTGTATCAAGGCACGAGTGTTTCGCCTCCAAATTTCCTGGCGTGTTTGTCAAATCAACGACTCGTTTCTAATAATGCGGGTTTCCGGTTCCATATGCAAGCACTTCCTCTGGGTGGATCCGCTGGTCCAATAACGAATCCCACTCTCATTGGGACCTTGGAATTGGTCGCTCAAGCTGGGGCGCCGAGTTTCTTCCTGCTGAGTGTAAGTTTCTCATTCCTCTCATTCCTCTTGCCACTGCGTTACGTTGAAATGTTAATCCGTGAATTACAGACTAATGGCACTGCAACGGAGAACGTGAAATACACATTCACTGGCTCAGAGCTTATTCCTGACAGCTTTGATGGCGAAGGAAATCCTGTCGCTCTGCCTCCCGTCGTCGGGAGCGCACAAGTGTTTTCTCTCTTTGGTCCGAGCCCAAGTCCTGTTCCATACAACGGTTATTGTGCAATGGTGCGTCGTCTGCATACTACTACTACCTTGAGGGAATATTTACCCACGAATCCATCAGCCCAATCCCTCTGGATCGTTTGGTCCATTCATTGGACCACCGGCTCTCGCCGTCAACAGACACGCTGATGAATGGGCGGTGTGCCGTAACCACACAAGTGGGCGCTTCGATGTGGTATTCTCGCCGCTGCCTTCTACGCGGGATTATAACATCTCGGACTGCCAGAATGTGGTTCTCCAGATGTCGCAACTCCTTGCAGTGTAACCGGTACTATATGTCTTTTTCCTTTTTCTTTCTGTTTGCATATGTAAAGCAGCGAGTACCGAACTTGTAAACCCAAACAATGCGTCAATTTGCTTCACCATTAAACAATACAAACGTTCAAGAATCCCCGGTACCTACTAACCCAGACGATATGTGCACGTCACGTAACTGGGTCATCCATACGTCAAAATATTTCCCTTAACTCCATATTCCGATTGTAAGGTTTCTATGCTTCATGTCCGTTGTGACGCAATTACATGGTATAATGCTTCGCAAAACCAATGATTGAACAGGGAGTAGTCCATGTTTCGTCAAGTCAACTTTCTTGAAAATGACTGGGGATCCAAGGTGTTTCCGTGGAATTGTAAGGAATGCCACTGCACGAAGGCTGTGTCCCAACGGGGATGAAGCACAGAAGAACAGCTGAAGAGAATCATGAGGCATATAACCAAAGGCGAATATTTCGACTCACAGACGATACGAGCACAAATTAGCTGGGCTGGTAGATACCAGAGATCTTTTGAGGGTGTTTATGTTGTTGAGTGGTGAAAGTAAATTGAAGCGGGGTTCAACTTCCGGTCTTATGGCTGCTTTTATATGTGAATGGTCGTCATGATTTACATTTTGGGGAACACTAAAGTTAGCCACGAGAGACTGTTCGTGACAAGGACCATTCAGCTTGAATCCAGGTCCGGAAAGGGAAGTAAAGGTCAAGGCTCGGGCAGTGTTGTGCAGGTGTTACTAGAACTGCCCGGTACCGCGCCACAATCAACCACAACGGCGCCAAAATAACAAGGAGCATAAATGGGGATGCGGCGTGCCTATTGTCTAGATATGGCACTTTGAGTGCATCTACCTCAAGGGAGGTAAATGAGACGTGTGTATTGGGATACCGGTAGAGAATGCCTTGATCCACCCAAGCATCTACTAATGAGAGTCACTGAGAACAAGCACTTGAACCGAGCGACTCTTGTTTTCGGCATCATTTCATTTTAACCCAAAACAATCACGTCCTGATTTGACCATCGAAAGAAACAGCGAGTCGCTGATCATGAGAACAAGGAGTCGAGTAGACCGGCTTTTGTTTTCCGCACACTTCCATTGTAAACCCAAACGCCCACATCCCGATTTGGCCATTGAAAGGATTCACTTGTAAGCTACACAAGTAGAATTGACAGGATTACAAGGTCCGAGAACCCTTTATGGTCACTAAAAAAGGAAGAGAACAAAAGGAGACAAGAAGAAATTGAATTGAAGCCAAGCTAAGCCCTTGTTCTCGACTCGGATTGTTCTCGGAAGCTATTGTGATTCCCCAGAAGTGGTCAGCCTGGCGGGGGAAAGGTCCTGTTCTCGATTTGGTCGTAGAAACTCTGAAATGATACGGTACGGAAAACATATATAAGCACGAAGTAACTCCCAGAAAACCTCACTTCAAACAGCATCTTCCCAAAGACTCCCAGTGGGCCGACGTTATCATGAGGAGGGAATTACGCTCTTTCCACCATCCATGGGCTGCATCGTTGACCGTCCCATTGACTGGTCCATCCAGCTGAGATTCTTTAAAGAGAGTCGACTGCATGAATTTTGTCTGGACAGATATCACAGTAACCTTCCCAAGGGTTGAGTAAATCACAAATCCAGGATATTCCTCTGTGAATTTTGCGAATGCTGCAATGAAGCTGTCACCTCCAGAATCGGTACTGTGCTTGATCTTTTGCCGCTCCTTGCTGACCCGATCCGCATTGAGAAAGACATCAGAGATATCAGCCACAGATTCACCAGGTCCAGTTAGACCAGGGACGCCGACGATTAAGCCAAGAGGTCCAGTATTAGGGTGCGCTTTCACTAGACTTTCAAAGCGCTCCCGTTCGTCATTGAGTAGATGGAGAACACGACCCGGGCGATGATGAGCATGAACCCCATCATTATAAAAGTGGACCCCATTAGACCATTTGTACGAAAATGAACGCACTTCACACCTTTGCAGATGGACTTTGGCCGTACAAACACATGGTTGGTTGAGCTGCTCGTGAATCGCTTTTGGGGTGGTCTTCGGCCGGATAACAACAATACAATTGTCGTTGTTGCAGGTTATAACACCAAGGCAGCGTCTCGTGGCCTTCTTTCCCTTTTCCCAAGTTAACGCATGTTCATCCCCAGTACGATCGCCACCAATAGCCCTATTTGCCCAATGAATCTTGAGGTTATCAGCTTGCTTGTACTCATCCAAAGTAAAGTCGCGATGAAATCTTCCATCAGGCCACCCATCCCAAGGACCTTGCCCAATAGACTGTGGATTAGGACCAAGAACTTTGGTCTCTGGAGGTAGGTGATTATTCGGAGGAGGGCATGGCTGATTTGGGACTGGAATAAAACTCCCTTCCGAGGTACGCATGTACAATGTCTCACTCATGGGTGGAGCTGCAGGGATATGAGATAGAACTTGAGAATCTAATGATTTAAACAAGGTTAAAAGTTGAATAATTTCATTGCAAGGAACGCACGAGTTGGGACGTTGAGTGGGGGGACAATACCCCTCGAGATCTCCGTGGATGGCCTCACATATCCCTCAATACGACCTAGGTGTATTAACTTTCAGAAAGCCAATATAAATTCTTGAGAAATGCGACCAACCATGCACATCATACATTGGAACATATCCTTGAGTTGATGTACTCAGACCATTCTCTGGTTGATGGTTGGCGGGTTGCGGGCTTGAGCCAACTCCCGGCACGAAGTAGCGATATATATGCTTTATCAAGCCCTAATTGACATTCAATGCACGTCATCTATCAGATAAATAATATTCCTTACAGCCACCATTGAAATAATACTGGAAGGTCACTGGTAAAACTTATAATATGAAGCAGGAGATGTTTTTGGAGTTGGGGTTGTGCGAAGAATTACTGAGAATTTGGAGAAAATGCAGCAAGGGATAGGAACATAGATATCTACATGTTTGCATGCAACTTGCGTGTGCCCACATGACAGTTACGTGCATCTGCGTGGTAGTTGCATGCGTCTGCGTGGCGCTTGCGTGCATCTCCGTGCGGGTTGCGTGCATCTGCATGGCGCTTGCGTGCATCTCCGTGCAGGTTGCGTGCATCTCCATGTGGGTTGCATGCATCTCCATGTGGGTTGAATGCATCTCTGTGTGGGTTGCTTAAATGTCCATATGTATCTCCGTGGGTTGAATTCCCCAGGTGACGACAAGAGTAAAATGAGTTAGCCTTCATGGTTAACTCATCCCAACGCCTCAATTCTTTTTAGGGGTAACTACTTAAGGTGGTAAGTGAGGTTCCAAAACAGTTTTCACTGGTAAGGATCTTGTTTTGAGTGAGTAATCACAAAAATATCGGCGTAGACGCCCAACATAAAAGCGTGGAAAAGTCGCCAAGCCGAGAGGCCGTGAGGAGGAATTACTCTCGAATCCTGTCACGTGAGATTCGAGAGTAATTCCTCCTCACGGCTTCTCGGCATAGACTCCTATATTGCCTTGCGCATTGAGCTACAATCGCTTTTCAATGAGATAAACAATTTTTATAATTAAAATAGTCTAAAATATATATTCCTATGAAATTTCCAGGTGGGAGGGGGAACTCGTGCAGTTATTGGGCGCTGGTTTTGTATCTCATGGGCGTAGGACTTTTCAAAGTCCGATCATCTCAGCCTTCAATAAAACTCATTTTATGAGATTCTAATGTCGCCGAAAACTGACCCATGTTGGCCTTTCAGTTCATCCAGATGTTTCTGGGTGACACATTAAAGTTTAAAGTGGAAAACCCTGCTCTTACCGCCAAAAGTCACCTTATGGTATTGCATGTATTGCGTGTTGTTGCGTGTTGTTGCATGTACTTGCGTGCACTCACGAGATTTCACTGCACGCAAGCACGCAAGCTGCCACGCAAATTTCCCTTGGCCCCGGTGCATCGAGTCCCCCACCAATGACAACAACCATGAGTGGAAATCTCTTGACTGTCGAGGTAAGCCGTGGCATATAATGATATACCTCGTTGGTCGCTGATGGTTTTTGTCTTGTAGGATGTTCACACTCACAGTGGAATCCCGACAATTCCCATTATCTCGCCCCAAGCCATCAACCGCTTATATTGTAGTACCCGGCTCTTCGGCGTAGAGTGGGCATGCAAAAATGTTATCACAAGCTGTAAGTCAGATCCTTGTATACAGTGGTTCATACTTTTTAATAGTCATGTTCCCAAGCGGTCGGTATCGGGCTTGCGATATGCATCATTGAATGCCTGCTTCAAATTTTGGCAGGACTGTGGTGGATTTTTAACGTGAGCACCCACAAATGGATGGGGATATGAAATATAAATCTAATTACTAAACTACCCATAGATCATCCCGATCCTTTGGCTCCAGTAGCCAACCCCGTCTACGGATCGCTTGAACCAGATCCACTTGACACAAATACGAGTGATGATTCGGTCATTCGAGTGAGTCTTTGCTGCGCGTGGAATCAGTACAACTGAAACCATACCAGCAATAGGAAACATTTTTCCAAAATATTAATGACCTTGGGCTTCCCCGCAAAGTTGCCAGATGTCCTTGTTCTGGCCAGGATGGAGAAACTGTGGAAAACGGAGGGCTCAAAGAATAACCGTCTTACCCAGGCACTGGAGGTCATGGGTATACGCGTAATGATGGAGCTACTTCGTTCCACCATGCCACATCCCATGAGGACCCAGATAACGGGTGCGGTCGATAGCCCTCAGGCTGATACATAAGACCGTGGTGGAGATCTGTTTCAATCAAGCAGGGATTGGGAAAGAAGCAGAGAAGGGCTAATGCATGCCCCGAGAGCCCCCGAGAGCAGGTCCAGGAGGAGGCAGAAAACAATTACACTGAAAGACCCAACAGACGAAGAAAATGGAAACAAACGCCTCGTCAGTCGAATGGTTCCAAGTCTTACAGAGGGGGCATTGCTGCCTTCGTTTTCGTTAAACCCGGAACTCAGATGCAATCCCAGCGCTGCGCCTCAAAGCCCCATTTCGAGGCAGGACGAAAATGATCGTCCATCCATACATCCACATTTGCGCCTTGCCCGACCCAACCACTTATTCCGTCTATTCTATTCCAAGAAATTGATACAACGAAAACAGGAGGAGTAGTTCGCCAGCGGACGAAAGCACCACATATTAAAGAATTACACAAATGGCAGAGGAATTGCTGAATGCAGAAATCCCCGTGATGCACAGTATTCCGGCAAATTCATCACTGAACATGGTATAAATTTCATGGGAATTCATATTATATTCAGTGGTGGTTTTGCGCGGAGTAAAATGCGCCACAGGGAATTCTGCAGTGCGGCAGTCTGCATGGCGATGGTAAACGCCAGCGTCGGTTCTTGGTGGGATTTTATATACATACCATGTAGAAAGGCCAGCAGAAAAGTCCGTTTAAAACTTTACATAGACCTTTTTGTGAAATTCAGTGGCGGAAATACACCGTTCCGACATTAAGTTATGTTATAAGGCCAATATTCAATTTGGCGTGAGGCATACAAAGGTGAGAAAAACAAGAGAAAGGGCCCAGGTCCTTGCTATCGACTTGAAAGTCATGTAGTCCTACAGGCGCCTATTTACATGTCTCCATTTGGAAGTCGATCGGTCTGTTTGGAACTTCAAATTTTCTCTCGTCATATTAACGTCTGTATACAAGTATTAACTCACAAAAGCCTACTGGTAGTTTGTAGTCTCGATATCTTTAACCATTCCGATTGGATGTATCCTTGAATGTCGAAGTCATTACGGATCTCCTTTTCTCAGATTTTTGGTTACTGAGGATATCTCCTTCGAACATAAGGCTAGAATAGCGATAGACCGAATTATCGTATCCCAAACCATCTATCCTCAGAAGCATCATACTTTTAACTTTCTACGATGGTATCATCCACCCCATCCCTCATGCATGTGTCGCGCGCGGTTGAAAAGGCCGATCAACAATTCAAAGCCTTCAAAGAAACTGGCTTCACTGGGGAAGCTCAGGGCTTTTGCGCTCTAATGAGTGCCTTTATCAAATCGGTAAATCCGATTGGATGTCAACTCGGGACTGCCGATTCGGATGGGATTTGGAGTTCCCTGTGATGGGTAGTGCGCCGGCTAAGTCGACAGTGACCACGGTCGAAATTCACAGAAATTCACATCGTGTGCGTTGTTCTCATGGGGAAGTTCCGGAAAGGGCGAAACTTGTGCGACATCACTGGGTAAGCGAGGTCAACCTCCAATGTTGGGTGGTCAGCCTATGTGATTTTGGGTAGGCGCCAAAGTATGGTTATGTATGGTGTTCACATGCACGATGGAACTGCTAAAAAATAGTTGTCGAAGTATCCGAAAATCCTTTAAATTTGAGATAAGAATCTGAGGTCCTCCACCAGACGACCTGACATGACTTACGCGAGCTTTCGGCCGAGGGCATGGGCTTTCTCATGTCTGTCAGAGGTCAGACGCTCTTGTATATTTCATTTTCTATTTCGTATTCTTTGTGTTCCATACGATACATCGTTCTCAATGAGTCCCATGGTTCAAGGTCTCCGACTCCCCTAACGAAACCCCTATGCTTATTATAATTATCATTCAATTGATAGTGATATTCCACGGTAGCTTGGCGAACCCGACAAAGAAATCTCACCTGGATCCCATCGTGGCAATTCGATGGAGCTCATCAGGTGATGTTATCGCGTCGTGGTGAGAATCCCTCATTCCTTAACTCGACAGTGGACATACAAAGCAAACGAAAAAAAACTGACGTCCATGACATCACCGCGATCACGCCGCGTCTAAACAGTTTACTCAAGTTTTACTCAAGTGTCTTTCATCAACAACATCCACTATCCCTTCATATTACTGCATCCACTCTCGAGCCAGCCTCTCAACTCCTCTCAATCCTTGTTCACACGCATCCAGTATTGATATATTGGTAGAGTGGGCCTCATTGACCACAGGGGTTCAACGTCTCAACGTTCATCCGCCCCACTTCCCCCATCGGACTTTATCGGGAATAACTCATTCTTCGAGCTAGCTACCTCGTTTCCTAGAACGCTACCAAGGTCAATTTAAAGTATTCTTATCACTATTATACGACATAAACGCAATGAAAGAACCGAACGGGACAAGATATCTCGGCGGACAAGAGGGAAGGCTAAGTCCGGCAACGGTAATACCTCCGAGCCGGGCTACACGCTTGAAATTTGTCATAATGATCGCTTATACTTGGACTCGCACGTTTAAATAAAAAGCTCTGCCATTCCTTTCATCCACCACTCCTTATTCTCCGCTTATTCTCCTCCTCTCATCCTACGCGTTGTCAAGAAATGTCGGCGGACACTCCATTTTGGTGCGTCCCCTGATCTCGAGGTCGATTGCGCTGATGCGTTGCCAACAGGCTCGGGGGTAGGTCACACCGGTTCAGCTAGCAAATAAACTTGGGGGAATAACCAATATTGAATTGCAGGAGTTGCTGGATCCAGTACGGTATTTCTTCTTTTCCGACCCCGTTCTCACTGACACTTTCGATCCGGAGTGGCCGCATGCATAACCCATCCTTTAGACGTCACGAAAGTGTATGTTCGATCTGCTTTTAACCTTTTTTTTTTTCACAATATTTACGGGTTCTCATGACAGCCGCATGCAAACCTTAGCCAATCTTCCCAGTACCTCCACCGGCGTCCGTCGTCCATCAACCATCTCCGTCATTCGTACATCCATCCAGCAGTCCGGAGTGCGCAGCTTGTATGTAGGGCTTAGCGCCTCTCTCCTACGGCAGATGTCCTACTCGATGGTACGGTTGGGCGCGTATGACGCGATGAAGACCCATCTTTCGAAGGACAAGAAGCCCACGGCGCTGTCGTTGCTCTTGGCGGCATGTGTGGCGGGTGGGATGGGAGGTATCGTGGGTAACCCCGCAGGTGAGTTGCCAGCCAGAATGATGGTCGGCACTTAAACTCATGTCGTCCTAGATATCCTCCTGATAAGGATGACGAGCGATATCGTCCGGCCGCCGGAGAAGAGGTTTCGATATTCGAACGTGTTTTCCGGTTTGGCGAATCTGGTGAAGAATGAGGGGGTTTCGGCGCTTACACGTGGGTTGGGGACGAATACGGTGCGTCCAAGTTCACCTTGATCAAAGCTTTCACATTAATTAATAGATTTAATGTGTTGTAGTTCCGTGCGGTCCTGTTGAATGTACGTCACCTTCATATGTTTACCTTGAAATTGACGTTAAATTTGTGTTTTAGGCATCGCAAGTCGGATCGTACGTCCTATCACTTTCTCAGGTTTAATTTTAGCCTGATCATTGTCTAACAGATACGATTTCATCAAGACATCACTCCTCTCCAAACCCGTACCGCTTACCGTGTACCAATTTCAAGATAACATGTCCCTACACCTCGTCTCGAGTTCGTTGGCGGGGATGTTCGCTACAAGTAAGCCATTTATTTATACCCATCAATATATTCAAGTGTCCTTAACGTCTCCGAATTTCAGCGGTTTGCGCTCCTGCGGACGTGCTAAAATCAAGAATCATGGCTGCTGTGAGTTATTTCTTCACCTCACTCGTGAAGACAACGATGAACCTAATTGTCGACCACTTTTACCATGTTTTAGTCAGGAGAAGGCACCTCCGTGGCACAGATCCTCGCCCGTTCGCTTCGCGAAGAAGGCCCGAGGTTCCTCTTCAAGGGATGGACTCCTGCGTTTATCAGGATGGGTCCTAATACGATATTGATGTTTGTATTTTATGAGGTCGGTTGTTTTTCCTTATTGTTCTTCGCCGTCGAATGGTTTCTCATATCTGCTTTCCTAGCAATTGAAGCACGCGTGGAAGGCCCTTTAGGTTTCCCTTCCCTGGGATGTAACCCTACAACTGGGAAGCATTTTTCGGTTGGATTTGCTTTGATTTACTCGGACGTTAGTTACTTGGAGCTTGCGAGTGGAGGGAGTCAGGTTGTCACTGCGTTTTTGTTTACTGCCGACTCGGAGGCAGGTAGAGAAATGGAATAGATATACATGAACTGGCCACGGTAGAGTAGACAAGCATTTGTACCTTACAAGAATCGGACCTACTTGACTGTGCTTTTTTTGAGTCGATAAAGAAAGGAAAATGACGCAAAGAAAAAATTATGTAAGTATGTAACTTTTGAACGGACTTTTCGCTGGCCTTCAAGGCCCTTCAATCTACACGGTATACGTATGTATATAATATCCCACCAAGGATCGACGTTGGCGCCTAGACCGGTGACCGTTCCCTATAAGAGGTGTCGATGAAGAACCTCGTTAGAGGGACCGGAACAACTGAGTTTAAAATGGGGGGGTAGCGACTATGATCGACAATCTGTCATGGAATGCGCAGAAAGAAGTCCGTTTTAGGACGAATGCTTTTTTAGGTAGTGTAATCGGGATCTCGCTATCTAAAAATAGTTTTCAAAAAATACCAGCAAGACGCGTCGACGCGACGCGGCTTGAACATTCCTTCCTTCGCCCTCGAGCTCAACTATGAGCGCGGATTGTGATACTGTACCCTCTCTGACGGACAAACTCTCTGAGGCTAGGAACTCTCCACCTGAGGACGTAATCAACTTGATTTCTAAACTGGACCTGTTCTCTAAACTGCCGACAACATTTCTTGATTCTCTGGACGCCCAAGATCGTATCATCTGCTTACGAGCGACCCTACTTTGCTACTATGTGACAAAAGGCACGAAAATCCCACGTGAAATGCAGCTTCGAGTTGTTCTTGCAGACCACCATGGAAAAGATTATCTGGTTGCGGCTGGTACTGGCAGTGGAAAGACCCTCCCGATAGCTTTGAACATTCTACTCGAGGATCCGGCAAAATGTTTGAAGACTATCACTATCTCGCCAATGAAGCGGCTGCAGACGAACCACGAAAATGATTTTAATACTGAGTATGGAGTTGCGACTGTTGTCATCAATGAAGATACTCCCAGGGATGAGGCTTGGTGGAATGCGAGTCATAAACTTCTTGGGGCTATCTTTTTCTCATGCTCAACTTACTGATAGAAGAACGTCTATGACCCGAAAAAACGGCTACCGGGAAAAGCTAGGCACCTCATTGTTACTGTTGAACAACTCTTCAAGTCTCGCGAGGGACATCTACCACGGCTTTATGTCCTTGTCCGAAATCAGGGCTTCCAAAAGCTGATTAACCGTGTCAACATTGATGAATGCCATTACATATACACGGCTGGTCTCCCACATCATGGTCTGGAAGCTTTTCGGCCGGCGTGGGGACGAGTTGATGAGTTCAAGGCTGTGTTATCTCACGCCGTCAAATTCGGAGGTTTCTCAGCAACCGTCACTGCCCCACATATACGCAAGGCTGTCGAACTCAAACTGTTGCGTCCAAATTATGTTTTCATCCACCTCACGTCCAACCGATCGAACACGATGTATGCAAAGCATGAGGTCACGAAAAGCATCGACGAGCTTAGTAACTATGACTGCTTTCTTTCGGATCCATTCGACCTTGTGGCTCAGCCTCGTGTTCTCATCTTTGTCGACAACAAGGACTTGGCCTGCCGAATTTCTAGCTACCTAGACTCTCGCCTTCCTGAAGAACTTCGAGAAAAAAATATTGTCATGCACTATCACAGCCAGATGTCGGTGAAGTACCTTCAATTTGCTCACAAATCTTTCACGCAGAAAAACGGCCCATGCCACATCATGGTGGCGACTGCCAGCCAGTCTGTGGTGCGTTGTCATTATCTCCTCAGCACTCGTCCATGGTCAGACTAAATTTTATCAGGGGGTTGATTTTCCCAATGTCAAAATCGTGTGCACCGTAGGCCTTCCCACCACGACCGTCGACAACATACAACGTGGTGGAAGAGCACTTCGCAACTCCGATAAAGATGCCTTATTCGTCATTTTCTATGAAGCTTGGGTGTACGAGCTGGATCTCGATTGCTTTAATGAAGGCGACCTTTTAGATCCAGACCGACCACGAACAAAACTACGACCAAATTCGCAGCGCTGCGAACGAGCACCCTTTTCTTCTGTGATGCTCGTAAGGAAGAAGAAATGCATTCGCCGACATTTCGCAGATTATTTAGTGGATACAACCCCGCAAGGTGAGTACTCGACAGTTGATTATTTGAAGTTTTATTTAATTAGAACTAGCGCTGCTTTATACAACGAAATTTTGTTGTGATTCTGTTGAGGACCACCCCGAGGCAAGCGCGTTCAATCTGCAGGACTTCCTTCCTGGCCGCCTCCCCGGAAATAAACCTCTTTCCGATCCAGCATCCGTCAAGGCTAGCGAAAAACCCAAACCAAAATACCGCCCACTGAAAAACCGTCCCGCCTTGGACTTTCGATTGATTGAGTGGCTCACGCTTGAGCATTCTTGTGACCCCCTTCGTGCCGTTCGTCCCCCACACCTCATCCTTTCTCAAACTAAACGCCTTATCCTTACACGCGCCAATCCAAAGGAGATCCAAGTACCCTCCGACATAACATCCTTACTCGACGAGACCTCAGAATGGTCAGACGAATGGGCAAACAAGATTTTTAACGTGATTCATCAATACGACACTGACCTTTCTACCTTAACCTCTCGCCAGAAAGGGAAGAAGCGAAAGAGGAGTTAATTGTGGTAGTCAGTAGCTAATTTTCGTCATCGTGCAATACAGATATATCACTGTCTCCTGCCTCATCGTCAACCCCGCCGACTGCTACTACAAGCCCACATGGAGGGAGTTCGTCGATCTCCATATTCGTCGCATGGCCTTCCTTCATTGCAGCTATCTTTTTGTTGAATGTTCCAAGTGAAGACGACTCCAGTTTCTTGTAACCGAAAACCTTGACGTCAATGACGGGTTTCATCCATTTGTTTCCCTCCCGGTTGTCGACTTTCTTCTGTAGCTCCAAATCTCGAGCTTTATTTGCAATGCGCCAAACGAGAACTGAGGTATCAACAGCAGTATGTGTTGAACTCTGATACCCAGCCTTTACTGAAGCGGTGACTTGCTTCTTGATCATCTGGAGGTAGTGGACTCCCGCAGCAATATTCCCGAGTCGATCCCAGTTGGAATAAATTCCTTTGGCTGCGAATAATGCCTGAAAAATACATTCTGGCTATTTGGAGTTCATAATTTATTTTAACCACGCACCTTCAAGTAGCCTATGAGATGTTCAATATTAAGGTCAATCCCCATCGCATGACCCGGAATTCCAGAAGGATTGATAAGGATATTGTCCCGCATTATATTTCTGATAAAAATCCATCAGTCACAACAGGTGGGAGTTGAGCCGTAAATTACTGACGCAAACCCGGAAGTCCACACTTCCTTGATGCTGAAAAGGAGATGCAGAA
Source organism: Hebeloma cylindrosporum (assembly GCA_000827355.1). Classification (NCBI taxonomy): domain Eukaryota; kingdom Fungi; phylum Basidiomycota; class Agaricomycetes; order Agaricales; family Hymenogastraceae; genus Hebeloma; species Hebeloma cylindrosporum. Next base: position 416,361 of record KN831791.1, on the reverse strand, counting down.
TTTCGGTAGAATAATTGTTGGATCCCACACCTCGGAACATTCAGGCAAGGGTAGGTAAAATATCTTCGATGCGGCCAAAGTCACCGGCAGACATCGCGGCAACAAGCTCAGTTGCATAAAGTAGATCGCGCGTCAAAAGAATTACGTTGTCATGGGCAAGATCCATCGAAATTGGTTCATCTTCAGGATCGGAGCCTACATCGTCACTATCCTCATCTGCGAGAGACGTTTGCAGGTTGACTGAGCTGCCCAAAGTGGAATTTTCATCCATATTGAGATCCTGCAAAGGTGCCTTTGGATTTATTGCCTTTAAGTGTAGTTCAGGGACAGTATACTTTTCCATGATTGCATGTGCGACAGAAAGAATGTCGTTGGGCGAAGGATTTGCCTTCTCGAAGTCAACTAGAGATGGATACCCGCATTCCGTTCGCCAAGCATTCAGAATTAAGCCATGGAGAATCTGCGTGAGAGCAGCCAAAAGGGTATGGTAATCGGGATGTTCTCCACCAAGCCGAGTCTTCTCCAATATAGCAAAAAGATGGGTCAAGCTTCCTGTTTGGTTGAGCGTTCCCCGATGGTTTTCGAGGATGCCCCATATAAGGTTCATCGCAAGGTGAAATCCACCAAAGGCCAACTGGAATACCTCACGTCGGTCAAAGGGTGTAACATCTTTTCGGCGGAGGATTTGTCCACCCCTAATTCGAGCATTGGTCAATTGATCATTGAGCGAGGGGATGGCCATGTCGTTTAGATGGTCCGGATCCTTGTCCAGCTGGACCAGGTAAACATCATCATGAACGTGAAGATTTCCCTCCACAGTTGCTTCTTCAATTGTTGTTGCTCGCAAAGGATAGAAAACGGTTTTGTGCCCTTTTGGGATTGGTCGTCTTGGCGTGTGCTGGAGTAGGATGTCGTCTTTCTGGGAATGAAAGCCATCCACGTATTTTAGCAGAATTTGTGCAATATTCACTGCAGTTTGTGTCGTGTACGAACGCAGTGAGGAAATTGAGGGACGGCAGTCCGTTAGTTTAAGCGGAGAGGATTTTCGGAGGTTTTCGACCATTGGTTGGATCTGCATGTCTTCTGGGCGAGCATTGAGAAGCTCGTAAATTACGGCAAATGTCCCGGATTGAACCTTGCTCATCATATTTGGACCTTGTTCGACGAAGATTGAGGTCGAAATATTGATATTATCATATGTCAGCGCATGGGGATGAGAAGCGGCGAGTTTTGCCTTGGCAATTGAGCTATCAGCGAGCGCAGAAATGATTGCTGAAGTGCTCGAGTATGACATTGTGAGACAGGAGTGATGAAGGACGTTCATGAGCTGCTTCGATGCGCCTGACGCCCAGGCCATACAGGCGAGACCAATTTGCATTTTTGCAGATGCGAATGACCGAAGAAAGTGGATCTGCGCGCTAAGAATGTGGCGCCCCTTGTGAAAATATAAGTCAGCATTCCATTAGATGCTGATATAAGGTCAAGAACTTACCGTTGCTCGGTTACGCGATCTTGAACCTTTTGGCTTTAAGGATGATTCCTTGGATTCGGTCGCAGCCATGAGCACGGCTGTCAATGTTGGTGTGATACTCTGCGAAATTGGCTCCATTAAAGCATTGATATCCCACCCAGCAATAAATTCAGGCGTCACGTCCTTCGTACTCATCTTGAGATCTGGTTTAGCAGCCTCCATCTCTTCGTGTACCTTCTCGCAAACAATTTGAATCGCGCGTGGTCTGGCCCAATCTTCGAAAATGGGGCTCCCCTTCTCGTGCGTCGAAATCAAGCTGAGGAGACTGAGCAATGAAGCGCGGTTTTTCGGTGAGAAAAAGGCGTTTTGAAAGCCTTCAAAATCACCTTGACCTTCAATAACATACGTCAAGAGATCAATAGCAGTCATTTTAGCCACTTGAAGTTGCCTAAGGGTTTTTAAAGCCAGAGCGCCCTTCATGACCTTCGCTTTTCGGACTTGTGACGGAACCTCAGACTGGAATTCTTGTGCGTCAGAATGCGCAAGTTCAGAAGGTGTAGGAAAATTATTTTGCGGCAATGCAGCTGTGAGATTTAATGGCGAAAGCGAAGGAGTGCTAAATTCTTGTGCAGCTGGCCATGATTGTTGCCTAAAAAACATCGGAGAAGGTGGAAGGGCCGACAGCTCAGAATCCTGTTGGGAAACGGCCGGGTGGTGGGAGCGGGGCACATATTCCTGACAATATTGGGAGAATGGTGATTCCAGAGGGGTATACGGGAACTGCGGTTCACGGTGAGAGACTCGGAGGTCTGATTTTCTGGGACTTGTAAAAAATATAAGTATCATTCAGTTATCTGACACTGTAGTAGTATGTACTCGTTATTCGAATACCCATCTATGCCAGTGTTCCAATCTCCACCCAAATCCATGCCAGAATTTATCCCTACGTCCTCCAAATCAATGTCCATCAGCTGAGCATAGGCGTTAGATGGCGTTTGCGGCGTGCGTAATCCAGGTTGCAGATTAGGTTCCGTTCCTGGGAGATTCCTCGACCTGGAAGGATTGGTACCAAAGGTAATTGGGCCTTGGTTCCAGGGCATCGTATTTGCTTGTCGACGCGGTTTTTTCAAGGGCGCAGTGTGTTCAGCTGAATCGAAGGTGATGTTTGCTGGTTCAACCAGGTTCGAGTTTTGTGATTCGGGGCTTTGTGAGATGCCAAAAGCAGAGGAGAGGGAGAATGTATGGGTTTCGTATGCACGAGGTGGCATTGTTGGCGCTCGACGATGGTTGGAGTTCAGAATTCAAACCCGTAAGTTCATTTTTTTTTGGCGTTGCGTCTGCTTTGGGAAATGAGATCCCGATTACACTACCTAAAAAAGCATTCGTCCTAAATCGGACTTCTTTCTGCGCATTCCATGACAGATTGTCGATCATAGTCGCTACCCCCCCTTTTTAAACTCAGCTGTACAGGTCGGAGAATCGAGGTTCTCCATCGTCATCTCATTCTCCGAACGGTTACAGGTCTAGTTGGCGCCCATTATGGCCAAACAATCATCGCAAACCAAAACTGCCGCACTGCAGAATTCCCTGCGGCGCACTTTAGTCCGCGCAAAACCACCACTGGATATAGCATGAATTCCCATGAAATTTATACCATGTCCAGTGATGACTTTGCCGGAATACTGTGCATCACGAGGATCTTTGCAATTCGGCAATTTGTTTGTTCGTTGTCGTTGCCGAGTCCTCCTGGGTCTGCTGGAGCAGCTCCTCCTGGGAATGGTAGTTGCCAGGGTCTCGATCCATTCCAAGGGACATTCGTGGAACATCGAAGTCGGGAGAAAGGTTGAGAAATTTATAATATTTCTCCACGATTTCCTTAACTCTCTTGACAAGTGGATTATCCAGTGGTTCCAGCTCACTGTCAACAGTGCCTGGAAAGGCTGGATCACTTGCGTCGGTGGTGCTGTAAGACGTCCGTATCCGATACCGTAGATATCTCCGAGGCTGATCATGAGGAAGTCGAAGGTGTGCGTGTAAGGGATTGGCATAGAGTTGTCAACGAGCGCATTGCTGCAGTCGGGTCCGTGGCTGTTTATTCGCCTTGTCCACTTCGTCCGGTGCGGGGACGATAGGTGGAATAGATGGACCTGGTGAACGAGTAGGTCGAGCATTCGAGCTGGAAATTGAACGTGGAGAGACGGTGGGGGTAGAGGTCTCTGGAGAACGAGCTCCTCTTGGCGGGGGCTAGAAGAAAACAGCAAAGCAATACGATAGCACTAAAAAATGCTACAGATAATAAGACAAATGTTGGGTCTCACTAGTTGTTTGTAAGGATTAACGGCCGATGTCGCCATGCACGTCCTCCTCTGGAGCCTCATACATGGTATCGACCGTGGGGGAGTAAGATTCATGTAATTCTGGAGGTGGCATAGATGGAGGCGTTGGCGTAGCAGCAACAGGAGGTAGATCATTTGTGTTGCTTCCCAAGCTTAAGGCAGCTCCGTTTGCGGTGTTGGTTGGAACACTCCGAGCGAGAGATCCAGCTTCGTTCGAAGGCGAAGCGTTGCCGAGTTCTACAACCATGGCCTTTTGGGAATCACCTGTCCCAGGGATCTCTTCGACAGGGGCCAACTCTGTCGAGGAAGAGGCATCGCTTGTGATGACATTTTTGCATGCCCACTCTACGCCGAAGAGTCGGCCACTACAATATAAGCGTTTGATGGTTTGGGGCGGCATAATGTGGATTGTCGGGATTCCACTGTGAATGTGAACATCCTACAAGACAGAACCATTAGCGACCAACGAAGTGTATCATGATACGCCACGGCTTACCTCGACAATCAAGGGATTTCCACTCATAATTATTGTATGGCGGGGACTCCGATGCACCGGTGTCCAAAAACAAGCAGCGGTGTTTGTAAAGGTTGGAGTGATCTCGAATGTGTTGTAGACACTGGGACTCAGGAGTCCTTGGGAAGATGGCACTCGTAGCTGTTTGAAGTGAGGATTTCTGGGAATTACCTCGCGCTTATATATGTTTCCCGTACCGTATCATTGCAGATGCTTTTTCTATGACCAAATCGAGAAAAGGTGCGAAACAAGGCCTTCTTGAGTTCAATTCAATTTTTTCTTGCCTCCTTTTGTTCTTGCCTTTTTTGATACCCATACAGGGATCTCGGGCACTTGTAATCCTGTCAATTCTACTTGTGACGTTTCGAAGTGCGTTTTTTGGCCAAATCGGGATGTGGGCGTTCGGGCTTACGATGAAAGTGTGCCGAAAACAAAAGCCCCTCGGCTCGACTTCTTGTTCTCAGTGACTCGTTGTTTTCGTGGTATTTACAAGTGCGTTCTTTTGATGGTCATGTCGGAACGTGGGCGTTCGGGTTTAAAATGAAATGGTGCCGAAAACAAGAGTCGCTCGGTTCAAGTGCTTGTTCTCAATGACTCTCATTAGGAAATACCGCAATACACACACCTCATTTACTCACCTTCCTTTTGGTAGGGCCAATCGAGGTGCCATATCTAGACAGTAGGCACGCCGCATCCCTATTTATGCTCCTTGTCAGTTTGGCGTCGTCGTGGTTGATTGTTGCGTGATACAGGGGGGTGCTCATAACGCCCGCACAACAATCCCCGAGCTTTACCTTTAATTCCATTTACGGAACTGAATTCACTGGCAGCTGAATGCTCCTTGTCATGAACGATTTTTGTGGCTAACTACCAAAATGTAAATCATGATGACCTTTCGCTTATAAAAGGGCCATAAGGATCGAAGTTGAAACCGCTTCAATTTACTTTCGCCACTCAACAACACAAACACCCTCAAAAATCTCCAGTATCGACCAGCCCAGTTAATTTGTGCTCATATCGTCTGTGAGTCGAAATATTCGCCTTTCGTTATATGCCTCACGATTCTCTTCAGCTGTTCTTCCGTGCTTCATCCCCGTTGGGACGCAGGCTACGTGTAGTGACAATCCTCCCAATTCCACGGAAACACTGTCGATCCTCAGCCGATGGCAAGAAATTTGACTTGACGAACCATGGTTCAATCATTGGATTTGCGAAGCATATACCATGTAATTGCGTCACAACGGGCATGAAGCACAGAAACCTTACAATCGGAATATGAAGAAAGGCAAATATTTTGACGCATGGATGACCCAGTGGTGTCCCTCGCACATATTATCTGGGTTAGTAGGTACCGGGGATTCTTGAATGTTTGTGTTGTTTAGTGAGGAAGCAACTTGACGCATTGTTTGGGTTTTCAACTTCGTTCCTCGCTGCTTGAAATTTTTCAAACAAAAAGAAAATGAATAAAGCTATATAGTACAGGTTACACTCCAAAGAGTTGCGCCATCTGGAGAACCACATTCTGGCACTCCGAGAGGTCATAATCCCGCGTAGAGGGAGGCGGCGAGAATACCACATCGAAGCGCCCACCTGTGTGGTTACCGCACACCGCCCATTCATCAGCGCGTCCGTTGACGGCGAGAGCCGGTGGTCCAATGAATAGACGAAACAATCCAGAGGGATTGGGCTGATACATCGGTGGGTAAATGTTTCCTCAAGGTGATCGTATTCAGACGACGCACCATTACCAATAACCGGTGTATGGCACAGGACTTGGGCTCGGACAAAAGAGAGAAAACACTTGTCCACTCCCGACGACGGGAGGCAGAGCGACAGGATTTCCTTCGCCGTCAAACCTGTCAGGAATGAGCTCGGAAGCTGTCAGGAATGAGCTCGGAAGCAGTGAACGTGTATTTCACGTTCTCCGTTGCAGTGCCGTTAGTCTAAGTATAACGCACGCACTAACACTTGGTTGTACTTTACGTCCAGTGCGATGTGCTGGTTAAATGCCGGCGGCGATGAAGTATCCTCGTTAAAAATGAGCCATCATTCAGAATGGCAATTTGACCGTGGAAGAGTATGTATGCAAGTCCTGCCTTGCCCGCAAGCCAGCCAGCCATTGATAGCTTCGAGTCCTATTTATTAGGCCGTCGTATGTTCCCGTAAGAGGGGGACGCTGGCTTTCTTCATTAGCACTGTCCAGGAGGTTTAGAAAATATTCGCGTTGGCTTGGGAAGCGCTAAATCATCGTCGAAGGGAACAGGGACAGGGAGATATATACTTGGGAACGTTTTTCAAGGCATTTCAAGTGCCGGTAAATTGTTTGTGTTGGTCTTCTTCGTGAGATGAGCGATTTCCCAAGGATGGAACGCAGAGCGAGCGAGGTAGCGATAGCTGAAAGAAACTGACATGCAAGAAAGTTGAAGTACGCTCGGAGCATGAGTCGCCGTATCCAAATCAGAGAACGAAGATGTTGTTGGGCGCCCCCAGGAAGACTTCCATCGATGAACGAACTTCGGAATGGGGTTCCACAGGTGGGGATTCCTTGAGCACGAAATGGAATCGACGAGAAGGAAACACAACCGCCGTGACGAGACAGAGAACACTTTAATGAATTCGAGGCCAGCTTGAAACGAAGCAGTGCAGGAATAACCGGTTTTCAATATGTGGTGGGATTCAACCGCTTCTATTAATTGTATAAATACAGTACTTGGTGTCGGAATATGCAAGGATTTGGGAGAGAAGGGGTTACTGCTAGTGTCGGAAAGTGAAAGTTAGGTTCATCGCAGGTCATTTAAAACTGTAACGCACGCACCATGGGTGAAGGCTACCATGCCCGTCACCAGACACACACCACCATATGAATATCCCCCCTCCTTTCCGTCTGAAATAAACCTCCAAAACCCTGGAAGACCCCGGTATTTGGTGAAGCCTGCTCTGGTTTAGCCCTTCTTCGTCTTTTTACTCTCAACGAACAACACCCGCTGTTTTACTGCGAAGATTGTCAGCGAAGTCTTAACAAACAAAACTTAGAGGTTTTAATGAACCTTTTGGGTCGTATTTGACAGCGGAAAGCTTCGGTCCCTGTCGCAGCCGTTGCGTGGTGTAGAAGAACCCTGTTTGCGCCGTTGATATCAGGCGAACGATTATTGTTCTGTTTTTTGAGGTTTCAACAACTTTCAAGGTTGAATATAAGGTGAAATGAAGCACCTGGCTTTCGCCTTCGCGGCCATGGTCAATAGTCTGTGAGAGCGAATTTGTGGAAGGAGAAAACTTGGTCACCGAATGTTGTTTGGCAACGGCGTCTGAAACGAATACCGCGTCGCGCTGCCAAACCCTTCAACATTGACATTGACCACGATCTCATCTTTCGGATTCAAAAATGGCTTCTGCGGCAGTTCTGTCCGGCCATATATATTCATTTGACCAAAGGAAGGTCGCCAACTGGTCTACAAACCAAGAAAAGCAGATCTCAACCGATTACCCATTCACAATCACGGCTGAACCGTTGGAGCAGCACGTCGCGCGGATATACCTCCAGTTTTTATGGTTGCCAGAGGTCAGGATTCAAATAACGGAGAAATGAAGCTAAAACTGAATTTATAACAGTCAATAATGCCTCTACACCTGTTGGTACCGTCACTGCGGCGAATCAACGCCCCCTCATCCTCTGGTTCCTGTGAGTTCAAATCCGCCACCTGATTTATCGTGCATACCGTTCTAATTCCTTTTCCTAGCCCAACCGCACCCAATGCACGCGTTTCTGGAACCCCTTTTGCTCACACCTCGTAATACATCAAATAAATACCACACAGAACTGCCCCAGATCCTCGCAGACGGCGGTGGGGCAGGTGAGATGGAGGAAACGATGATGTGGTACGCCGTCACACACGAAAAGGCGGGGGATGATCTCGTTCTGCCAGAGGATGCGGACGGGCCGTGGATAGACAGGAAGTGGAAGGATGCGTATTTGGAGAGAATGGAGAGACGCGAGTGCGTTTTGTTTTATTTTGCTTCTAAAGGATTATGAAGGTGACATGAACGATGTCAGGGTGCAGATTCAGATTTTGCTTTTGATGTACAAGCTTTCTTTACCAGGGCCTGCCCCACCTCCGCCGGGAAAGAAGAAGAAGAGGAGACCCATTGATATTGAGATGGACCCAGATCCTACCACGGAAGATTACCTAGAATCCTACATGGATAAGCTGTCCACCTGGCAGCTGGTGGGCGCTCTCGACCGATCGACAGGAAATTCTAAATCTAAAACGGATGATAGGGATTGGATTCAGATATTCGCAGAAGACGTCGTTGAACGCGAGTATGTACCGTGATTCTCATACCCCTTCCTTCTATACCTAATCACATTCCGTAGATTTCGAACTCACCTTCCAGATCTCTGCGCCATCCTCCGCTCAAAGGTCTTTCCCAGCTCCCCATTCTCTGACACCGAAGACGACGCCGACCATCAGTCCACAGCGCCAACGTCGCGGAACGTATCGCCAGAACCACAACCTCGTGCACTATCCCGCGCACCATCCACGCGCACGCTCTCCCGCGCACCCTCTGCCACCGCCTCACCCTCACTCACCCGGGTCACCGCCTCAACCAACGCGAACCGTGCCCTTGCCCGATCTCGTTCGCGTTCTCTCTCCGTTTCCCTTGCCCAGGAACAGGAACAGCGAGATCGTCTCCTCTACGAAGCACAGCCCAAGAAACGTATCCTCAATCGTGAGGTCAGCATGTCCCGCGTGTTTAAGCCCAAACCCGCTCCATCGAAACCCGAGACGAAGAAACCCCCACCGAAAGTGGAACCGAGAGCGAGGAAAGTGGATCTTGGAGTGACGCTGGTGGAGGAAACACCCGAGAAGCCTCGGGTGCTTTCCGCATCTCTATCTGCCGCGGGCGGTTCCTTGGCCTTTGGGCAGCCTAAGTTTGGTTTGTTCCCAACGAATGGGAACGGACCGGTGTCCGAAAAACTGAAATCCCCGCTAGTGCCAGTGAACGAGGAAGATGATGGTGAGGAAGAATGGATGATGGATAGCTCGCCGGATATCCTTCTGTTGAACCCTTCGTCGAAAGGACGCGATGCGACGGGGGATGGCGAAGAGGACGAGGACGAGTTGATGATGGCGACGCCAAGTAAACCTTCAAGGTCTAGTAAGGGCCAGAAGAGGAGACGATAACTTCGACTGCAACTTTCTCTGTCATATCACATCATCACCATCATCGTTTAATCATCTGTGGGCATTCTTAACTTGGAACACATTCTTGGGCTCCCATATAAGTAAGGAAGACAAGGGAACCTATTTCAATCGATCGCGGGCTCTCCATTCTTGAAGGCTCTTTTGGGCTAATTGACAAGTATGTATGTGGGCAATGATTTTCGTGGAGCGTTCTCAACACGTCAACGTTTAGCTAAATTGAGCGCCCAACGAGTCAACGTATCTCTCGTTCCAAAGTTGTCCAGTTGTTCTCACGAGTGAGAGAGGATTTGAGCAAGCCTACGAGCCAACGAAGATTGCGGACCATCCATGTGCGATCAGATTACTCACTCTGGCGCATCCAGTGAAACTCGCTGCCCTGGCGGTCTGCCTCGTGAGTTATCCGCAACCCACTGCCTTGGGTCTCCGATGTTTGAAAGCTGGTAATCTGGGGCACCGCCCTGCGGAATTTGCCAGAAAAAAAAGAAGCTAACCCCAAAAGGGAAAAACTTACTGCTTTGGGATGGCTTAACCCGCCACGCGTTCATCATTTTTTTAGCTGACTGACTCGGTTGACAGGTGTGGCGGAGATAAATGGGTCAAGTAACACGGTATAAGAGGCTGGGGTGTTCGTTCGTTTTGTTAGCTTCACCTCAGTGGCACCCCGCCACTGCAGCCTGCCTCCTTGCCTCTCTCTGCTTTGCGTTACTCTCGCAACGCCACTATGACAAGGTCTATCCGCGTTGCTGGCTCATCTTCCATAACTCTGGCGTCTCTCTCTCTGCTTCGCGGGTCGCTAGGGTTCTAACATCTCCCCCCTGCTTCCTCCTCCTGTCTTTGCATCGCGTTAACCCGCACCGCAGCTATGTCTGATTCGTGTATTAGTCTGGTCCCTCCTCGTCCTTTCCTCTGCTCACTCATGGTGTTATCTGTGGTTTCTGTGCTTTGTTTGGATTTTGTCTCATGTCGCGCTCAGCTCTTCATAGAAAATCAAATCGTAAAAAAAAAAAAAAAGAGAGAAAAAAAAAGAAAAAAAGGAAGAATCATTTAAAAAAATTGCGCACCCCCTTTTCCTACCACTTCATTCTTTGTTGTTTCTGCGTTTTGTTGGTGTCGTGCTCTCGAATGGTTTCATGCTTTGGGCTGGTTCTGTTCTCTGGGTTGGCTTCTTGTTTGTGCTCTGGTTTTGTTTCACGCTCTGAATTGGTTTCATACTCTGGATTGGTTTCGTGTTCTGGACTGTATCAAATGTATCCTTGTCAATCATGTTAACGTCTCTCGACTTGCGACAGAATTCAAAAAACGAAAGGGGGTCGGCCGGAAGTGATGAAGGGGGAGGTTGGAATGACGAGGACTCTCAACACACAGGTGAGTTTCCCAGGGGCGGTGAGCCCACCGCTGCAGCACTCGCGCGGTGGTGGTAACTCTTCCTCGTGCTCCCTTGTCGTGGGCCCTGGGCTTAGATTCGCACATTCGGGGGGTAGACTGGTAACCGCGCGGAGGGTGAGGTGGCGGTCTCTGGTCTACCTTCAAGTGGCGGGTTGACCAAAAGCACGTTTTTGAAAATGGTTTCTTTCTTTTTCTTCTTTGTTATGGCCTTTGTCTATTCCTTTGTAATAGCGAGCCTTTAGTGATGTGGGTGACAAGGGTTTGGTATTGTTCCTTATTCTTGTTTTGGGCGTTGATGACATACAACAATATAAATAGGTAGCTATTGTGTCCTATGAATTATTTACGCTCGAAATCTAGATCCACAGTAGGTACTTCCCAGAAAGTCTAATTTAACCGTGATCTCTGGCAACGTCGTTCTGGCAAGACGAATCCACCGGAGGTGTAATCCATAAACCAACACAAAACCTTTCCTCATTATATAATTTATTATACAAAGGGCAGCTCCGAATTTGTGATATAAATACCGACATGAAGCATCCGGAAAGTATATATACCATGGGGAAAAAAAAGAAAATTGCAGCTGAAAATCCAAAGTAACGAGATCCTTCGTTAGCGACCAATGGAAAACACAAAACGACATTCCAACTCACGCACAAAAATGATTTATCAGAACCCAAAAATCCTATTAAGAAAGGTGGGTCGCGATTTCACAGGCGAGCCCACAGCATCGTCATCGTAGTGTATCTTCACGTTCCCGTGTCGCACATCGATGACCAGCTCATCCCCCTCCCATCCCCGGGCAGACTCTGTCCACCGGGAGAAATCTCCCAGGAAGCATCGACGGGTATTATCCACTTTCCCAAATGTCGTGAGGTTCCGGTTAATGCTATCGGAGAACCTCACCAATCCATGCCGATGTGAGATGATAACGGGACCGTGGAATGTGCGAGGGATGTGCAAACGGACGTCGCCATTCACTGACTGCGCATGGACAACGAAAGGCGTGCGATTCGGTGGACCATGCTAAAAGCAGGGTCAGAAGGCAAGTAAATAGGCAAAGAAGGATTTACTATTTTGGCAGTGATCCCGCCGTGGGTGGACTTCATCTTCATGATGACCCGTTTGCTGGGCTTGGGAGAGGTCACTTCAGGTAAAATTTCCAAGTTTTCGACCAGCGTTACGTCGGCATAAACATGTCCGTGGGTGGATTCGAGTCTAAGATTCTGGCGAGTTTCTTCGGTTTCACCAGGAAGCAGGGGCGGACGGAGGAACAAGGGAACAAAGAGAGAGGGATCGATGATCAACGTTTCCTTGACAGAGGTGTGTAGACGAGAAATGGAAACATAATTGGCAACTTTAGCAATAGAAGGGCTGGGAGGAGGAGGAGGTTGCTGGAGAGAAGCGTAAGTAGGGGGCGGCTCTTGCTAAATTTCTGTCAATATACTGAGGAAAATCAACGATAATGGACCAATATTTGGTACACACATTCGGCTGATCGTGCTCTTCTACAAATCTCCTGGCTTCCAGCACCTCTACTTGCTTATCGTCCACAAGAATCATGATACTTAGCGTTGGGAAATGGAAAGGGCAAGGTGTCGTCGCCAAACGCCAGCGAAGCCCGTGGTATGGTGGTGGTACTGGTGTAAGCACCGTGGTATCTTGTTCATGTTTACATCAGGGGAACCTCATGGTATGACCTCGTGCTGATCCGAAAGTCGTTCCTGTTAACATGCACGTATGAATAGAGTACCCCGGCATTCACATGTCAATGTGAATTTGGGGCTAGGGAGAGATTTCAAGTGAGACAGGTGGGAAGGAGAAGTGAGAGCAAAATAATTTAAAAATCCTGTTGCGAAGGGAGGTCGTGATAGTAAGTATGTGGAGGTGATACTAGTGAAGCTCTATGCTAGGGATCAGGAGATTAGATTGGACCGTTGAAATCAAGAAGGAAGCCAGATACTATATTCCGCAAAAAGTCCATTCTTTCACGGACCGGGGACTCGTACTTACAAGTTTCTGCATGGGAAAGGCAAGACCTTCCTGTGGGACATCGCAGATACCAGCGGAAATGCTCTTCTTTGTTGGGAGAGTCAAGAATACTCTCATACCACGAAGACAGAGCATCTTACTCGAACTACATCATCCGAAAGTCCAGGACTGAGAGTACGCGTATTACGGCAAGCACTCACGCCGTTTGCAGGAGATGAAGACCCACTGGGATCGTACAAACTTCTTCCACTTCCCCCAAATCATTGAGCGTATCGGTCTCGCGAAGAAGAAACCCACCCCGATCTTCAAACGCGTTCCTACCAAGGTCGCGATTCCTATAATCAGAATTATCAAGTCCGGGACTGTCCCCGTTTTCGAGAGCAATCCATGGACATGAAGCCGAATGGAAAACTCCTGTTTGCGAGCATCGTCCTCCTTTTACGACTCTCGAGATAACTGCTGCGACGTGGCCATGGGATGACTACTCATTGCCCGATCCGGAGAAGCTGTGGCAGATGGAGTGAGCCAAATCCTGACAAGGTGCTCATGGTTATTGGAGGAGAGCGTATTCAGGCGGATCTGTGAATTGCACTCAACTCCGATAAACATAAGATGACCCACCACGAAACAATTTCAGGTGGCTTTCCTTCGCTCATACATCTCACGCTCGACGTATTCTAGGCAGTTGTAGATTAGATTAGATTACTCGGGATGCGCTCTGATCCGGAGTGGGCTAAAAATAACTTTCGGACATCGGAAGTGTGCCGGATCAATAAAACCGAGAGCTGATCGGCGACTTGCCATCGACGAGACGCCTATGTACAATGTTGCTCGTAAATGACGACCACTACGGAAAGACAAGAAGCTGTCAATTCTCGTATAATGAGCAGAGAGAATGGAAGGCCGACATACCCCATTTCCAATGAATACAGCGGCTTTCCGTGCATACTCCATATCGACCGCCATGCCGACGTCCTTTTGTTCTTGGTCCAATTCCAAGTCCTGAGTAGTGACGATTGTATTCCACCCTTGGCTCCTCAGGAAAGGCTTCATAGAATCGACCCACCCGCTTTTATCGTTGGTCAAGATAAAGAGCGTATCCAAGTACCTTGGTTCGCCTGGGTTAGCGGCTCGGACATAATCGTACCTCGACTGCTCGATCTTCTCAATAATGTCGTCGTCGGTTGGGTAGCAACGCTTCAGGTAAAACTCCACATTCTCCGGCGTATTCTTACCCCATGTGTATCCCGGGGGATTGACGAACTTGTCTGGGAGCGAGGGATGAAGGTTCCAACTATAAAATGTCGAATTCCAATTCGCCAGATCGAGGCAGGCCTCCTGGAAATCTCCTCTTCGAAGATGAATGGCGAGCATACGGTCGTAAACATTCCGTGGGGCTTCAGGAGGCGGGGAGGGACCTCGGGATTGAAACAAATATTCGTTCTTGTAAATGGCGGATTCGACTACAGGCGATGTGGCCAACAAACGACTAACGGGCGAATTCTTGAAGTCCTCCCATAGCGACAATATTCGGTCCGAGCCCCAGAGGAATAAATCGAAAGTCTGTGGGAAATTGTCGACACTGCGCGGCGCTGGTTGTACTTCGATACAGCGTTCGGGGGCATCCTTGAGGAGTTGTTGCCAGTGATTGAAGATTACGGTACCGGTCTCCCAGCGTATTGACGGCTTCACTTCTTCCGTATTAATAATCCTTCTTTCATGCTCTGGACAGACGATATCGAACCACTTTTCGGAAACCGAACGTGGTGCCTCGTCTCCGTGATCCCCTGGACCCCCAGCTGAAGGGCCCGAAATAAGGGCATTCAAAGGGGTATGCGGGACAAAGGGCCACGAACGTTCCTTCCACCATGGCCAAGGGTAGTAACCCCGTTTCCAGATATAATCTTGAAAAACGTAGGCTCGATTCGATTTATACGCCAGCCATGTATTCATGAGGCTTCATATTTATTAGCGACAAAGACGATGGTTCAAAAACCCTAAAACTCACACTTCATTCAGCTGATTATTCCATCCCAACTTCTGAATCTGATTTTTGAACAACACGTATCGTCCATGGCGTCCTTCTGGGAAAGGTAGGTCCAAATTGTGTTGTGGAAGGTCATCTTCCCATTGTTTGAGTCGTTTCCACGTCGGAGGTTCGTCAGGGTGGCCAGCAATTGAGGGTATAATACACTGGAGATTTTGTCGCGTATGCCCGAATATCGTGTACAAAGCCAAGAATACGATGCCGAGAATAAGGAAGCGATGTTGATTCAATATTCGAATGAGAGCGCGGCTTCGCCAACGGCGGATTGGGGAGCGCTTAAAGGGGCTCATGGCCTTGGGCATGATGTGCACCGTGGAGGAGTTGAGGGGAGGTTTACGGAAGTGCACAGCAATTGGAGTTGAGGCAGAAATTTTGACGCGCCGGCACGGTGATCGGAACTGCCATACGTCATAGCTACGCCGTAGCTCGCTTCCACGAAATGACACGACGCAGTAGCACCCAGCCGACGCTCGAAGTTGCGATCAGTGAATAAATGTATTGTCGCGTTTTGTAAGAGCTACTCTGACATTGCAAAGTTGAGTGTATCATGTCTACGATTCAAGTTATTTACGGCGTCAAGTACTAGATCTATATTTAGCCCAGGCACTCAGATTGATGGGAAAATCCCATGAGAATCCAAAGGAAAATGGCAATTGTGGCAGCGGTGGCTTTGATTCGAAAGGTCATGTATCTATCGTGTGTGTTTTGCCACGGACTTATGGATGATCGACGAAGGATATCGATGAAATTATGTTCAAGAAATAATATTTTTCAAATGTGCTGGTAAAAATCCTCCAACGCCGTTTCGGTCCGAGTGAGAGCTTCAGCCTGATCTTTTATTCCGTTATTGAAATTCTGGAAGCCAGAACGTAAGTGGGCTGCTTAGTAACGACTGAGAATTAACATTACCCCGCCCTCGTTGACTTTCGAAATCCATTCGCTCGACGCGCTGATTGTCGAGAATATCTTTAGCTCTATGAGTTGTACGGACTTCGGCAGGAAATATTGGGAAATGGTACCTGATCCCAGGTCTCTATGAACCTTCCGAACTTGCCCATCATAATGGAAACACTTTTAACGAAGGATTGGTGATCGTAAAGCATTTGTTCCAAGATCACAGCTGTACAGATCAGCCTTTCTTGCAGATAAGAAAGCTCATGGCGCAGTGGGTCGGTATCCTTGGCTATCAATAAAAGTCAGAAGCCTCCGGAAACAAGAAAATACCAATGTTTACTTTCTCCCCCATCTTTTCCCAGAAGAAAGGTGACTTTGTTCTCTATCAATTCCAGTACCTCTTTCGCCTGTCATAAAGGAATGATTTGATAATAAAGTCTAGGAGATAGTAAGTGTACTCACGGACGAAGCACTCAGGGCGTTGATTGAATCTTGCAACACCTGGGACAAATCGGGCTTTGACGCGTCCTGTAAAGGAGTCTCGGTCAGCGCCAGTTATCGCGGAACAACTTGAAGGGAGTACCGCAAGCTCAAGCGTTTCACTTGAGTAATAATTCAATCCTCGATAGTTTGGCGACTGCTAAGAAGCAAAACTCACCACCCGTTGGGGCTTTCAAGCAGTGTATTCACGGCATTTCGGCCTTCTTGGAGAGATTTCAACGTCGTCTCCATGTCAATTTCGGCAGCGACGATGACCGCTCCAAGATTCATCATGCTTTCTATGGCATCGTCGGCAAATTGATGGAATGATTGGAAGCAATCCGTCGAGGCCGCCATCATCTTGACGGTCATCGTTCACAAATGTCAACTGTCAGAACTTGATTTAACTCACCTCTTTTGCCAACATATTGAAATCTACATGGGCGTCTCCCTGGCTATGAGCCACCATTCCTCTGAGCGTTTCTACACGGGGTATACGTCGGAAATGTAAGAACGCGGAACGAGGAAATCTAAGTCAAGGTTGGTTCGTCGTACCGCGAATGTGAGTGTTCAAAGTCAAGGCGAACACACGAGATTCGACTTTGAGGAAATCATATTTCTAACACAGAGTGAAAGGATCGACAAGGGGAATCAGTGAGGAATACCTACAACCTGGACCTCAGAAACAAAACCTAGAATTTCTGTCCCTATTGTCTCGTCGATGGGCTCCATAATGTGTTGTATTTTGTGGAGATCCTGGTGTACTTGTAGCGCCGGGGTGAGAAGGTCTGGAACTTCATTCTTCTTTGGGGGAGCAGTAGTTTCCATGTTGAGATGGTCTCTTTGAAGTCCTAAGGACTCGCTTTTATCATGCTGGAGGACGTCGAGAATGATCCCTGACAGTAGATAATGATGGGGAAAATGTCAGGCGTACTATGAAGGCCCGAGATCGACGTTGAGATGACAAGAGGAAGAGTCGTGTAATGACAAGATCAGTTGGTGCAGGGTACGTACTCGGGTCATCCTCAGGAGGGGGAACTTTGAGTGTAGAAATTTTTCTGGCATCCCAATGCATGAATCCATGGTCAGTGCGACTCTGTCAATGATTGAATATAAACGGGACTGAATATATTCCGGTAAAGCTTTTGCCATCTGACCCAAATAGGAAATTGGACCTTATAGCTCAGTTTTACTCGCTTCGGGGTTCTTTGAGTAAGCGCTGGATAAGGGCCGGAGTACCACGCTCGCAGCTGACAGAAACGTCTCATTCATACGGGGTCACGGCATCGATGCTCCCCATTTCACTAAACAGATATTACCTACGGGAACACGGGGAGAATGAGCCAATGGAACTTTGGAACTTGTTTGGAACTATGGAACCGGCACGGTATATTTGTTCCAAAGAAGTAATATATAGTTTTTCAATTCAATTAATTGCCCGTTGCCGTTCATCAACTCGATGTCACTAATAAATCATCCTGCGCCAGCGCCGTCATACACCTTACTATTGTAATTAATGGTGGAGCAAATGCCGCCACCCTGCGGAATCCCTATGATACACATTATCCCGCCCCAAGCCAACAATGTGCGTGGCGTGAATTCACATGAACTAAAACCATGTTCACTGTTGGCTTGACCGCAATACCGTGCAACACTGGCAAACTGCAAACTTTGAATCCAACAATCCGGAACCTAGCCTTGATTCACGAATCTGTTGGGATTCAGGTTCTTGCACATCCGGTCGTAGTGATTTGTTCCGCCCTTCGGACAAAGCGAACCTGGTCCAATCGATTCACGAATCTGTTGCGGTTCTTGCTGTTGCGCATTCCGTAGTCGTAGTGACTTCTTGCGTACTTCGGGAATTGACCATTCTCTAAATATAGGCTGCATCTTACGCCCACGAGATTAGGTTCTACGTTGTGGGTGATGGTTTTGGGCGGGATGATGTACAACTTCGGGCTTCCAGTGTGCGTTCGAACGTCCTACAAGCCGGAACGATCAGAAACCAGGCCTAGGAAGGAATACATATTATATTAGCTTACCTCGACATTTGAGGGGTTTCCGTCCATAAGAGTTATAGTCGTTGAGTGGCTACCCCGCATTGGTATTGGACGAGCAGGGGGAAGGCGTTGGTGATATTGTGTCATACAAAAAGAAGTACTCGGCAGATGTTTGAAGTCAGGCGTTCTGGGAGTTTCCTCGCGGTTATATTCTTTTTGTTGCCGCCCACAGTAACAATGGCAAAAGACAATACGACGACTCATGCGCATTATAGCAAAATTTCAAACGAGTTGTGTCGTTGGTTGGGCCCTTGCCCACAAAATGGTCACTTCCTGGGGGGGGAGGCACAATGGCTTCCAAGAACAACGCGACTCGAGAACAAGGGTCATTCGTTCGGTTCAATATTTTTTTGTTTCTTTTGTTCATGGTTTTTTAAGTACCCTGAGTATCAGACCTTGTACTTGTCCATTCCACTCGCGAGATTTACAATGGCGTTCTTTCGATTACCAAATTGAGACGTGGGCGCACGCACACACAACGGCCGCTCGCCGCTCGGGGTTAATTAGTAACCAAGCGAGCCGAAAACAACAGCCCTCCCGTCAATTTATTTTTGCCATGATCCAATCATATGATGCGGGATGCCCCCACAAACCCCTATTGGTTGCTATTTGAAGGACAACGCAAGTCGGAAACAAGGGTCAGGTTGTTAAAATGGGATATCGCATCGGTCTTGTGTGTTCTACTAGCGAGCCCCGAGGTTCCTGGGGTAAACATGGATGACTGAAGTCTACTTATGACTCACAGAAAAACACTATTTATGCGAGATTCAGGGATGGGAAGAAGGATGCGGATCAGCACAAGATCGGGATATGGTATGGGTTAAATGGAACTGACAATTTACACTGACGATCATTATTTTTGTATCTCAAGGAGTGATGGACTTTCACTAGCTTCCTGAAACGGGCGGTGTACCGTCGCAGAGTAGCTCAATATTAACGTAGTAATTCATATATAGTCTTTTCTATTGCAGTAGTAGCTCTATTTAGGTATTTACGATCGCAGTCCATGAGGACTTGACGCCGACGTCGTCATACACATAGATAGCGAAGAAACAGCCGCGCTGCAGAATTCCCTGTGGCGCACCTTACTCCGCGCAAAACCATCATTGAATATAGTATGAATTCCCATGAATTTATACTACGTTCAGTGATGAGTTTGCCGGAATACTGTGCATCACAGGGATCCCTGAATTTAAGCAACTCCCCGGTTCTGTCGGATTCTGAATGGGTATGTAGGGTTTAGGGTAGGTGGAATGGATGTGTGTATGGGTTGTGGGGATGGATGGGAGGTATGAGTGCGATAGATGAATGGATGCATTGGGATGGATGAGTGTACGAGTCGAGGATGGTTGAGGGGTATGCTTGGGTATTGAATATGAGGTAGGATGTGTGGGTAGCCGGTGTGTGAACGACGAGTCTGCCGCGGCTTATGCATGAATCTCTTCCGGTTGACCTAGTGGACGATGGTGGGTCGGTTGCAGCGATAGCGACGGCCGTAATGTGAGGATCACCTACCCACCGGTAGGTGGCTTTTTTGGTGAAAACTAGGTCCAGAGGCATGCAAGAGCACCCAGATAGGGTGAAGGTGCCGAATGCGTGGAGGTACTTTACTTTGGGAAGTTTATTCCATCGCATCTGAAGCAGTACGGCGTTCGTGGATGGTCGCGGGGTCGACCGATAGTGTCCCCCAAGGCGCCCCACTTCGGTGGTCGGGCGTGCTCTGGGTCGGTTGGTGGTACACCGGGAGAATCTATTGGGATTCCAGCATTTGATCCTATAACGCCAAATCAGTGATTACCGAGAAATGACCCCATTGCCTGTACTCACTGTCGAGGACGAGGCATGTCCTCGTACAAACACTACCAGAGCGAAAAATGGATTTGTGAGAGCTAAGGAATCAATATTGACCACTGGATATCGCAGATGAAGTCCATTTCATACCTTTGCAAACTGTCGTGAGATACGAAGACATTTTCACGGTGGGGGAGTCAATGAAGGAGAAATCTAACGCCGGAGGTGAGAAAGACGGTGCATCGCACCTGGGATTCCAGGCAATATTGCGGCATACGGAATATCGCGGAAACCCGTTCGGATTATCTTTCTTTTTGATAGCCATCGCACTGCAAACTTTCGCGAGGTATGAAGACACCCTCACGGTGGTGGACCAATTAAAAAATTCAGTGGCTTGGGGCGGGATAATTGGGTCTATCGAAGTCCCAGAGTTGGTCGTGTTGGCATCCTATAAGATAGAATTATTAGCATCCAGAAAGGAGGAAGACGTTACGTGTACGTACCGCGACATTTGAGGCATGCCGACGAACAAGGTTTGGGGAAGTTATAGGTACCATGAATCAATGCACCGCAGGTATCAAAAGGATTCTGAGGGTAGTTCTCGTAGACGGTGGTGAGGGGTTTGAAGTGAAGTTTGTAGGAGCTTAACAGCGCTTATATACCATTTTCCGCACCCAAAATGAATCAATGGCAAGCCATGACCATTTTAGACAAGGCCCGTTACGTCGAGAGGTTGAACACCGCAGCAGCCCCTTTTGGGACACTTTTTTGTTTTTCTACCTTTCAGAGGTTTATGGGAGACACCTCGCACATTTCAAGCTGTCAACGTGAAGTTCGGGCTATTTTTAGACAGTTCGATGACCGAATCCGGATCCGGAGGTACACACACAACCTGAAAATTACAATCGTTTCTAACCATAACAAAAGCCTCGAAAACAAGGACTACTCCGTTTTAATGGATGCTCTTGGTTTCTTGTAATCTTTATCGTTCGGGCATTATAGTTCTTATTGAATCGATCGACTTACGCTTATGAGGTCTTGTAAATAGATCGAAACTGAGCGCCCGATTGGATTCCAAATGACTCACGAGTCAGGGTAATGCAGGGACAACGGGTGGCGGCGCTGAAAGGGATACATCCCAAAACGATCATGAGACGCTTACATACTTACTTCGTCAATACTTCGTCGCCACAGAGCTGTTCTGTGATGGGAATGCACTTCAAGAGGTGGGGGACCATTCCGAGAGGTTAGTGGTCGGGTTATCATCTGAACTCGACGGTATCTTACTTTACAGTTTTCATGCCGCACACGGACCGATTTCATTCTTTTGCGACGATGCTTTAGCGGGAGGACAAAAAAGGGTTTAGATCCAAGAGTTGCCATTCAATATCGTTCCAATTACCGTTTTCGAGGACCGACCCTTTCTCGCCTCCAAGGAAGATTATTTGCTCAACCTCAGGCCTCATCGTCCATACATGAAGGATATCCGAAGTTCTAACCAAGGAACGACTGGTCTCCTCACTGTCGACACATCGATGCACCGTCGGCAAAACTTTTCGAGCTCATGACTCGCACCTGATTGTTATTGACGGAAATAGGATGACAGTCCTTGCCTAACTGCGATAATCTCCATTGATCCTGACATATTCCTATATATCGTCGGTACATCGCGCTCAAACAAAAAAACAGAAACTCACATAACTAAAATCACACGTCCAATACTTCGCCTCTGCTTCCCCAATTCCCAACTCAACCTGGAGCTCGAAATCTTCCAATTCCATGATCTCCTTGGCACGGGTTTCATCTACAGGAATGGGTTCACCGTTCACGAGCACAGGGAGTGCGGAGGTGCCGTCTGATGGGATGAAGGTGACGGATACTTTCTCGGGGTCGATTTTGTCCGAGGAAGGGACAGAGCCGGTGGCTGCGAGGATGCGACCCCAGCTATTTTAACTGTGTCAGAGTTGGGAACCGGTGAAGAACAAAATACAAACTTGGCGTCTTCGCCATACAGCGCCGTTTTGACGAGTGCGGAGGTAGATATCCTGGATGCGATGCTGTGTGCGTCTTCGTACGTCGGTGCTCCCTTTTTGTTTGGTTAAGCATTGTAGTCCGGGGGGATAATAAAAACACACCTTGACAGTGACCGTTACGAATTTGGTAGCACCCTCTCCGTCTCGAACCACCAACTTGGCCAGATCCGATGCGAAAGTCGTCAGTTCTTCCTTGAAGGTCTCATACTCTTGTGTACCCTCCTCGAGAATGTAACCGTCAGGCGCCGCGGCCCCATTGGACAAGACGCATATCGAATCATTCGTGGACATTTCCCCGTCGACGCTGATCGAATTGAAGCTCCTATCCACCGCGTACGTCAGAGCAGATTGCAAACTGCGCGGACTGATCGCCACGTCGGTCATGATACACCCCAACAACGTAGCATGCAGAGGTCCTAATTCTGTCTTTGCAGGCACCATGTTCGGGTGTATCATCCCCGCTCCTTTGGTCATCCCCGCCATGCGGTATTCGCGATCCCCTAGCACGAATGTACGTGCTCGAAGTTTGGGAAACGTGTCCGTCGTCATGAACGCCTTGGCCGCATTCTCCCAAGAGGTAAAATCGTCCCCAAGGACCCGCGTTGGAGAAGTGGATGCCTGTGATCGGATACCAGAGACAATAGCGTCGATGGGAAGCAGTTGCCCAATGACGCCGGTAGACATCACTAGAGTCTCTTTCCCTGGATTGGAATCGGTTGATAATGACGAAAGCAAAGCATCCGTTTCCTCCACCATTTTCCACGCATCCTCCAAACCCTTGTGCCCAGTGACGGCGTTGGCACAACCGCTGTTCACCACCAGCCCACGCGCCCATCCTCCACTCCTTTTAAGCACCTCTTCACTGACGAGAACCGGTGCGGCGCGGAAGGTATTCCGAGTAAAAGACGCGGCTGCGGCTGTCGGAGTCGACGAGGTGGATAGTATAATCGCGAGATCCGGTACCCCTGCCCTTTTTTTAACACCAACGTGTAGCCCACCTAGAATAAAACCAGAAGGAAATGAGCTGGCCGGTAGAGGGTGATGAAGATGGGCTTTTGAGGGCGCTGGTTTGAGGGTGAGCGTTATAGGGGACGCCGAGGATGAAAGAAAGCGTTTCGCGATGGACGCCATCGTCGTGGTCGTCGTCGTCGGAGAGAATTTATTGTCTTAATGTTATTTCACCAGTATTCTCCCAGAATTCTTCGAGGATTCTTTCGCTCCTTCGGCGTTCCGCACAGTTGACGCTGTTAACGCGATTGGACCGGTAATAATGGGCCTTGGACACGTTCGACCTATTCTATCCCTAGTAGAATTAAATCAATCCGGAAATGAGCAAGCTTCTACTTACATCCTGTTCCCTTCCAAATTCCTGGCTCGGGATGATGGGAGGAAGAAAAAAATCAAAAAACACGAAGTGTTGATGTGGCGTACCGGGCCGGACCTGAGATAAGATAAGGGTTCCGGTACAAACTGGAGCGCCTTATTTCAAGGAGAAAAGGGAGAATCTCATCGGTGAGGAGTCAAAATTTGAGATATATATATATAGGTGTTAACCGAGATAAGATCGACAACGCACGCGCAAGGAAGGGTCGTTGAAATCTGTAGGTCTTCCGTCTCTTTCTGTTCAGGTCTTCGAGATATGTTAGGATTATTTAAAGGATGGGCAGATGATATATGATTGAGCTATTCCGATAATAATTTTCTCCATGACGAATGAAGGGTACGGAGAAGGAGTCGTTCAAACCGCCGTCGCAGTAAACACAAACCTAAGTTACATCGAGTCCCCCCTTTCCGAAGAGTCATTCACATGAAGGTTCCGGGCATCTCAATGTAAGGTGTAGCTTCGCAAGAGCCTTGAAGAATCTTTAGTAAGTCGCAGTAAGGTTGTTTCCACGAATGAAGAACTCAATAGGTGGCGCTAACTATGGCAGCGGATAATAAATCATATGCCTTATGGTGGCTGCTGCTCTGTGTATAAGGTGCGGGAAAAGGAAGGACGGAGGTGGAAATCGCTTTCTCTGCGCGATCGCAAAAGATAATCAGCCAATCTTAGAATCAAATAAACGGAACCGCACAAGTGGCACACGGATCGGAAGTATTCAACCTCGACGGCGACAATTTGAACGCAAGCTGGGGGCGCCATGTTGGATACGTTTTTCTTGTTCGAGAATATTGGCGAGCGCCTTAATTAGCAGGTCTCGGGTTGGAAGGACAGGAGCACCAGAATTTGTTAGGATTTTTTTGATTTGGGATCAGATGTAGAAAGGGCGCTTCAAAAATTCGCAACAAATTCAAACCGCAAATCGTTGAAGAATGGATGGTACTCAGTAAGAAGTCGACGGAGGGATTCGTTGGCATGGTGGGAGGCGAAAAAGATTATTAATTCAAACCAAATTGAAGGGATGATGTGCCAGATGTAGCGCACCGGCCTGTGAAAGGCAGGTAATATAACGATGACCTCCTGCTTCTTTCGATATCTGTTGCTTTCTGCTGTAACTGTAACGGTTTACCGATCATTTTGCTGGGTAGTTATCTGCCCGGACAACGCCGAAACATTCTTTTCCTGAGACTATGTCGCCTCCCTTAAGCCACATATTGGTCCTCGCCCCCTGTAACGTTGCATGCAGCTAGAAGGATGTACAAAGAATCCAACCACCAATTTGAAATTTTGCACAATGTCCTGTAATGCGTTAGCAAGCTCCGAATGTTATCTGCCACTGCCAATTGGGACCAAATTGTTATCTGCCAGCACTGCCACCTTGCCCCTTACCCAATTTTTGCATTTCCCCACCATATGAGCAGTTCCTTTGGCTCATAAATTTTTCATGATTACTAGACCTGATTATACATAAATATGTCTCGTCAGAATGTCAATTATTCCTCCGAGAGGGGAGTAATTGTGGAAATGGCAGATAACTCCGAGTCGTGGACGTGATTGTGCCGGAATTGCCTACCCACCACCCATCCTCCCGTTGCGGGTTCATCAGGCGGGGGAAAAATTCAGAAATATTCCTTCTAGTTCCATGAATAGTTTGGAGGGCGATAAAAAAAATTGGATCATAAAAGTCAGCTGTGACCTCAAAAAATGTATATTTTGGCGTGTGCACACAAATTCTCGTGCCTCAAGCCTCGAAATTCGCGATTTCTGCGCGCGTTAGCGCGCGAGATTTTTTTGGGGGGAAGCCCAGAGACCACAAAAGAACATTTTGGAACATTTTATGACTTCCCAAGCAGTAAAGTCAAGGTCTACAGGAAGTAAATCTCTCTAAGTTCTCCTCTTTCCCCTTACTTTGCAAGCAGGATAATCCCAAGATAATCCACTTCATGAGGGATAGGCTGAAGCGATATAGTCTGATGCAAAGCCATGGCACCCTGTGGGAGTGAGTTGAGTGAATGCCCAATGCTTACTGATCCTCCCTTCTTTCTCTCATTTTGAATTCTTTTCTTTCTTAAAGTACCCAGGAAAATGAACGGAAAACCGCTGTAACAGTCTGTTCAGGTCTTCGAGATTTTGGGATTACTTAGGCAGCTTTTCGAGTCCTTCACGTGAAGCGTCCGGGGTTCTTAATGTACTTATGATATATCGTCGCAAGAGCTTAACAAAGTCTTTAGGGAGGCTTTAGTAAGGCGGAGGGCGCTGCCTCGGGATGAGTGCTGCTCTGCGGAGAAGGTGCGGGAAAAGACTGTATATCTCGGTCTCCCCTCATCTATGTAACTGTGATTGCAGCAGACTATCATCTAGCGTAACCGGCGTCGCTGAGCGCAACTGGCACATGGATCCAAGTTACTCAAGCCCGACAGACCAGATATATAAAGAGAACAGGAGAAAAACGTACGATGTTAAGGGACTGCCGAAGTCCTTCCTTGTGGATGGTATTCAGTAGACGGAGGGGAGCAATTCTGGCGGAATGGAAACACAGGACCCTGCCTTATGCTGAGCAATGTCCGATCCAAAATGGCCAAATTTTGGCACTTATGTACGGACATTTTTTCACCGGTTCCGTCCACATAGGGATCCGACCTACCTTTTTGGGGTCACTTCCGTCCGCATAACGGATCATACATCGCTGGCGACTAACGTTCAAGTTTTTCCCAGCCAGGCAGTCACCTTCGGTCAGGACGTGACTTTGGCTACATTTCTGTACGCATAGTGTACTCGGACCTTGCTGGCGACTAGCTTTCATATTTTTGATGGCGGAGGGGCTTCATGGGAGGGTCTTTGACGTCAAAGAACGTACGAATTTGGATGAGACCTTGGCCGCGACGGCCCACTTCCGGACCCTCTTTGGATCAGACCTGCGGCCAATTTTTTCGCTTTCCGTACGCATAAGGATCCGACATAGGCGGTATTTTGGGACCATTTCCGTCAGCATAAGGATCGGACATACCTCAGGATAAGGCAGGGTCCTGGAAACACCCAAGTGACACGTCACATGGGCGTGCCTTCTTGGGACAGCAGATGTTGCGCCTCGTTAACGTACCTTACCTACCTTACCATACACTCTTCATTCGTGTTACATATCGTCGGCCCTCGCTTTCCTTCGTAGTTACCTTGGGCCTCGCTACTTTCTCTTTCCTCGCCCACCCACGCCTTGCACACCACTTACCTACATACACATAGCACACCACGCCTTTTGTACACCTTTGCCGGTAGAGGAGGCTCGGAGATCGGGGATTCATCCGCCCTCTCTATCGTCCTTCGCCCCGTGGAGCAGCCGACTTTCTGTCGACTCCTCTGCGCACCCCGCAAGACTACCGGCAAATACACTTTTCATCTACGTGCCACAATGCCCCCAGTCGCAAGATATTTCTCACGGGTATAGAAGCAGATGGGAAGTGCTTGGGAAGCGCAGGTTTTCAATGGGACCGGAGAATAAATCTTCGTGGATGCCTGAAAGGAATATTCGAGGACAGAGAACATGTCGCTTCCCCCCGGTTGAACGAAAAACCAAAAACTTAACCGTAGTGCAATCCTGGTGCAATCTTGCATTTGGCTTAAAATGGCGGGTATCCAACAAATAATCAGCCTCGGCAACAACGGCAGATCCACTGGATTTACTCAGCTCGGCGGTGCTGTTTTGACAGCCCATGAGAGAAATACGTCAACTGTACACACTGCATCGCAGAAAGTGGTCAGCTGCGATGCAATGAGGCGTCACAAAAAGGAAGGTGTCAACGTCAAGTTGATGCCCTTGTTCGCAATTTGGAATCAATTCAGGACAGACTCCATCTTGTGGGCAACACGAGGCAGTCCTTGTTCTAGAAAAAGGTAGCATCTCCGTAGGGTGGTGTGCGGTGCATCGCCTTATAGCTGTTACCTTTAGCAATTCTTAAAATAAGATATTTGAGGAAATCCGTCACGGAACAGTAACATTTAGCGTTGATGGCGTGTGACCGACTGTGACAAGTGTGACGGGCAAAGAAATGTTTTGGACGGCTGAGTCTGAACGCTTCCGGCGCGACGCCGCTGGCTTGGTTGCGAGGCAATTCCATCTTGACCTGTATCTTAGGACTTAACCTGATTCAGCCTGATCGGAGTAATGCCCTTATTTCCCTCTCCGTTGAAAGAAAACTCCGAGTGTTGTTGTCTCATTCCATCCCACCCCAATTCCCCCAGGATGGACCATCTCCCTTGACCTTTCCCTCTCGCACTCTGTCTCTCATTGCTGCTGTATTTCCCCAAATTTACCCCCTTCGTTATCGTTAACACTTTCCCTCCCGGTTGCCTTCGGAGCCGCTGGCGCTTCGTCATCGATTTCTGACGATATATCGACAACAATTGCTCATTCGGTTGCATACCCGTCTGAAATGGGGCTTGCCATCAGGCTCCGTCGTCGTTTGCCATGTACTTTCGAAATTTCCACCCCGGCCGCCCTCAGGAATGTCGACCTCTGGCACAGGATCTTTATCGATGGAGGGCGGAGGAACTTTGGTTAGTTGCGAAACATCTCAATATATAATGAAGTGCTCATTCGGTAGGGCTTGCAGCAGCCATTCGTTGCGATGACTCTCGTTTCTGAAATTTCCATCCCAGCCGTTTTCAGAGGCGTTGGACCTCTGGTGATGGTCCTTTATCGATGGAGAATGGAGGAAGCTTGGCTAGTTGTAAAACATGTCATATATGATGCTTGAACATCGTTTTGCCACCATTCACGCTGCCTCCTTGCACCACATTATGAGCAACAGAACCCGTTTCATCCTTGGTGAGTAATAGCCCTCACGGGGAATTGAGTTTGGGACTTCATATCAGCACGTCTAGGAAAAATCAGCGGGCAACTGCAATCGACGACGACGACAGCGCTCGCTCACAACCTGCCACGATTCCATCCCCGGAGAGTCTCGGCAATCCACCTGATCGCATCACAAAAAAAGATAATCTAAACGAGTTCCCGCGATATTCCGCATGCCGCAATATTCAAGTTCGGCGGATAACACTTAGCAGATATGGATTATTAGCGCTATCTTAGTATCTATCTCGTTGAGTTTTTTGTCTGTTCTACATCTCGATGACCGCCGATCTGACCTTGCCCACAAGAAAATATGTGGCGCTCGACTTTGTACGGGATTTGCCTGGAATCCCAGGTGCAATGCACCGTCTTTCTCACCTCCAACGTTAGCTTTCTCCTTCATTGAACTCCCCCACCACGAAAATGTCTTATCTCACGACAGTTCTCAAAGGTATGAACTGGACTTCATCTGAGATATCCAGTGGTCAATGTTGATTCCTTAGCTCTCACAAATCCATTTTTCGCTCTGGTAGTGTTTGTACGAGGTAATCCCTCGTCCTTGACAGTGAGTACAGGCAATGGGGTCACTTTTCGGTAATCACTGATTTTGCGTTATAGGACGTCGAGGCAAACGCTGGAATCACGCTCGATTCCTCCAGTGTTGCTCCCGCAACCAGCCCAGAGGACGCCCGACCGCCGAAGTGGGCAGGCTTGGGAGATAGCATCGGTCGAGGCCGCGATCGTCCGCGCATACCATATTGCTTCAGAGCAGAAACATCAATAACTTGCCCGACATGAAGTATCGCCGCTAATTCGGCGCCTTCTCCCTGTCTGGACGATCTTCAAGTCGTCCCCCTCTGGGCCCAGTTTTCACCAAAAAGCCACCTACCCGTGTGTAGGTGATCCTCGCATTACGGCCGTCGCTATCGCTGCAACCGACCCACCATCGTCCACTGGGTCAACCGGAACATATTCGTGCATAATCCGCGGCAGACTCGTCGTCCACACACTGGCTATCCACACGTCATACCTCATATTCAATACCCAAGCATACCCCTCAACCATCCACGATTCGTACACTCATCCATACCAATGCATCCTTTCATCTATCGCACCCATACATCCATCCCAACAACCCATACGCACATCCATTCACCCATATACCCGCATTATTTATTTATATTCCTTGTCGAGACACGTGTTTCGTTCTCCACCGCAAACTTACTCAACCACATGAACTTTACCCAATGGATCTCATAGCAAACGGTCAAATCGCGTACGAAATACGAAATAAAATGCCGCTTTCATTCAGCGTCGAAACGCGTTTCTGGCCCGACGACTTATTTTTTTAATTTTTATTTATTTATAAGTATTCGACATCGAAACACATGTTACGTTCCCCACCGTAATCTTGCTTAACTGGATAGATTTGGTGTTCATGCAGTGGACGGCATTCCAGGTAATTAAATCATCGAGAAATAAAATCCGTTTCTTTTTTTTGTTGGTCGTCGAAACACGTGTTCCGTTCCCGACGAATCATTTTAAGTTCTCATCGTCGAAACACGTGTAACGTTCTCAACGTAAACTTGTTCAACAGGATAGATTTGGTGTTCACGCA
The DNA here is from genome assembly GCA_000827355.1 of Hebeloma cylindrosporum. Lineage (NCBI taxonomy): Eukaryota > Fungi > Basidiomycota > Agaricomycetes > Agaricales > Hymenogastraceae > Hebeloma > Hebeloma cylindrosporum. The sequence continues at coordinate 386,308 of KN831791.1, read as the reverse complement.
GTGGAGGGAATACCAGATAATTAAGCCATGGACGAAAAGAACCCAGCTCTATTTTTTTGTTCGTCCTCGAAACACGTGTTTCGTTCCCTAAGTATCATTCTAAGCTCTCATTGTCGAAACACGTGTAACGTTCTCCACCGTTACCTTGCTCAACTGGATCGATTTGGCGCTCACGCAGTGAGCGTACCAGATAATTCCATGGACGACTATAGAATCCCAGCTTTGTTTTTTGTTCGTCGTCGAAACACGTGTTTCGTTCCTTAAGTATCATTTTAAGTTCTCATTGTCGAAACACGTGTAACTTTCTCAACGTAAACTTGCCCACTGGATAGACTTGCAGTCCCAACTCGTTCAGGAAATGGAGGTCGTACCACGCCATCAAATCATGCACGAGATCATTTCCAAATACTTTTTTAAGTTTTTACTTTTTAGCCCATCGTCGAAACACGTGTTTCGTTCTCGAGCAGTGTCAAAACCCGTTTCGTTTTATTTATATTCGTCGTCGTCGTCGAAACACGTGTTACGTTCCCCAAAGCGAGCTTGTCCAAATCGGATAGCTTTCTTATCCGTGCAGCGGAGGTCACCCCCAGACGAGAAATCTTGTATGCATTACTCTTTTTTGATTGAAGTCGGTCGTCGTCGAAACACGTGTTTCGTTCCCCATTGCTTTGCCTACTAAGTAGTAGTACTTGTAATTGATACTTCTTTGTCCAGAGTCCCAGTTTCCTCAATACGTCGGGGCCGTTGTCACTCCCACAGCTCTCATACTAAGTAGTCGTCATATTCGTGTGGCTCATCATGCTGCAGGCGAAATACATACGCCGGGGCTCGATTGTCCTGGCGATGTCCTCGCTTGCAAGTGCAGGGTGAAAGCTTCAAGAGAAGCCTCGGACTGTTCCAGACATTGACAAGCATTGCCTCGCAAAATATCTCAGGGTCCCAAGTATAAGCCCCATATACAGCGAGTTCAAGTCGGGATCCGCCGGCTCACTTTCCCACCTGTGGATTGAACATTTTTGTAAGGTTCGGAGGCGGTCAGCTGATATATGTTGTTAAACGTATGTTTGGAATGTCGTATGTGCCTCTAGTACATGCCCTCAGAAAGTTTGCATTTTGCCGCATAAACATCAATGGCTCGTTGTTAGTCCGACGGAGGGTGAGTTCATGAGCGCTTATATGTCACGAAAGAATACTCAGCGAAATCCGACAAAAAGAATAACGTTTCTGCGAGGTTGAATCTCTCGACGACGACGACGTGCTTCGTCGCTAAAAACTTGCCTCCATCCTCTGTGTATCCTATAGAAGCGGATCTGGCCAATTTTATGGTTGGAGACGGGGTGTTCATAAATTCGTCACTTTCATTGTCAAGGTGCGTTTTTATCTACCTCGACTGCAATGCTTATCCAAATAAACAGCGAGCACCGACTCACGAAGACGCACACAGCATCGCATCTAGGATATCTACCTCCCCACTCGTCAAGACGGCGCTGTGCGGCGAAGACGCCAAGTTTGTATTTTGTTCTTCACCGGTTCCCAACTCTGGCGCAGTTAAAATAGCTGGGGTCACATCCTTGCAGCCACCGGCTCCGTCCCTTCCTCTCATGTCACATATGTCCTGAAACTTGGTTACAATATCGGGATGCGTTCCAAATCCAAGGTAATCCTACAATATAGAATATTTAGCTACCCTATCCGCTCAGGCGCCTAGACTCGGTCCTGCATTGCATATGCTCTCGGGTTGTAGGCTCCAGGAGGCAAGGCCGGCTCCCCATTTTGGGATGCGTGGTACATCTGTATTCGCCGGGAAACCCAAAGAGGGACCACACGACTCTGTCGTTTACCTATCCTATGTATCCTTGGTATCTCTCTCTCGCCCTCGGTGTTGCCGACTCGATTTGGGGAGGGTATTGGTGACTGAACGCGCTGGTCGCACCATGTTGATGTCTGCGCGTGCTGGTCGCGCCACGGCAGTGTCTGTATGACATCCTGTTCCAGATCATATTTGTTTGAAAGACTAGGCGTAAATCTCGTCGGGGAGAGCGGGACGCTCTAACCCAGATATTGCGTCAGCCTTAGGTTCAAATATCTGTGTGAAATAGTATCATGAAAAACGCACCGGACCCGCCTTGTCGTCTCCCGAATGCAAATTTCCGTCATCCGTCCGAATGCTCAACGCTGGCCTTCTGCTCAGGACCCCACCGTCAACGGATAATGTTTCTTGTTCATTCATACATTTTCGCGCATTCAACCTAAGAATTCAACTGAATTAGTACCAGAAAAGCACTTCCTCGCGTTAGGGATGGAATGAACGGACATAGCAATGTAGCTGTTGATGTATACTTCAATTAACGAGAAACTAAGTGTCTGTGCGGGATAGCTGATGTATTAAATTACGCACGATTGGGCAATAGCCAGTTGATTGCCATGAAAACCATGTTGTCCGGCATAGCGGTATACTAAATCAAAAAGAAATATTGCCGAAGTCAGAGAAGATGGACAAGCAGAAATATCTACACTTACCGCAATTAGCGTAGACAGTGAGCATGCACTGTGCGATCTGTTAGGGCTCCCCTTTTGATAGGTGGAAACGAAACCTTACCTTGTGAGAAACCCCGCAATCACGACGTATCGCATTACGGTAGAAATCTTATTATTAGTACTATGAGTCGAGTAAAACCCATTAAGAGTCGCAGTTCAATGATGGCATAGTCGCTTATCACCACTCACCCGACGAACGAGGACCGACTCCAGTTCAGGACGTAGCAGAAGGCAGTTGCGATTATCACATCGACGCCGGCAAGGATAGCGAACGTCGCATAGATAAATTGCTACGTATTGAACGGCAGTCAGCCCTCCGTTTCTACAGGAACTTGTTCATGCGCACCCGCATTGAATCGAAATCCGTGAAATTGTTTTGCCTGAAGGATTTCATGACAACAACTATCCATGTGAAGAATGAACTTCGATCTGGAAAGCTTGAGAATCGAACTCACAGAACCCAAAGACTGCAACAGGCAGATAAGCTTAGTCAAGTATCAGTCGAGAAAATCTCATTTCGCACCCCATTCACAGGCCGCGATGAAAACCTTTTCGGCGAGATACCAGGTTTAGTAAAGAGCGCGACTATCGGAAAAAAACATGCAAACCACAACAGCTGGCCAAATTCGCGAGACATGTCTCCCAACTTTTTCAAGGCGTTCTGTGAGGAACTGAAATCGAATTTTATGTCAAGTGACATACGTTTCCATATTCGCAAAGTGTATAGGCTGGAGAAAGCATTGTAAATCCATCCATGGATCAGAGCTGGAAGCGTACCCTTGAACGAGGATTACCGTAAGCATCTAAAGCCAAGCGTAGGTTGATACAGTTGCGGTCAGGATCAGAAAAACACTTACATTGATAAGGAGTTGTAGCTGGTCATTGAATAGGCATTAGAGAATGAACTGAGGGAGGTGTACGATGAAAGACCTTGAAGCTCCTGTTCGCCAGACGACTTCAACGCTCATTACGGTGTCACTAATAAAACAAGCATACCAGGCGACAGACTCGAGGCCTTTCGGATTTCCAAAGTTTACGATAAGGTAGAAATAGCCTGAACGTAGCGTGAATAGCAGGTTGAAAGTCACGAGGGTTCTAGATGGGTGCGAAGGTCATCGAACCTCATGACTCTTTAAAGATGGTGCGTACAGGAGGATTGCCACCTGGGCGTGGAGCAAAATACAAACATCAGTCTTGTTGAGATCGAATCCTGCGATGTCGCATACCGAGATCCTTTGGACAATCCAGTCTGTGGAGAAATTGCGGTAGTACAACTGTGCTTGAACCATGATGACTCCGTAAAGACTGATCACAGAGGGTGATCCATAAATCCATAGGTATTTCGAGGATCGGTTGTGAGGTACTCACAGGCATGTCGCCGATGCCCCTAGGAAGACAGCGCCTATGGTATCATCCAATGTCGCCTGGTTTTCCATCCCAAGTTTTCCAATAAATGGCTTTTCAGAAAGGAACACGAGTAAACGTCGTTAATGAAACGCGGGGATGGGCACGACGAAGGAGACAAGCAGTCAAACAGAACAGCAATAATTATACTCCCCAGGCCCCCGACTGTCGCTGTTAATGCCAGTTCTGTTTTTGTTTCCGAATTGTTCCACAGGGCATCAAGCTGGGAGGGAAGCATGTAGAAGCTCTGAAATCTAGGTTTAGATTCAGCTGCGAGATTCGAAGAGTCGTGCAGAATCCACCAATCGGTAGCTGCACCGATTCAGAGGGCGCGCGCAATGTTGTCGATGTCAGAGTTCGAACATTCCAGGCTTAGCCGGTGAGGCACCTCCACGTAATGCTAATTTGAACGCCGAAGCAATCGTCGTGATCTACAAAACCTTAAACATCGGTCAATCCAAGTGGACACTTACCAATGTTTTATTAACTGGCAGTGAATGCGAGCGTGGCTGCGAGATATTGTACGTGCACCAAAAATTGATGCTTTGTGCAAGCTTTAATTACGTTTTCTCACACAGGATAGCTACTTACGGTAATGGAGATCAAGATGACCAGATGGAGCATTGCTCCATCTGCGCGCGGTAGAACTCCTCGACCTCGACGAAGTCTTACAGAAGATAAACCATTTTCATAATGTATGTACATCTTTGTAAGAGAATAAATCATACGCTTTGTCGTTGAATGGTTCCGCGCACCGGTGCTTTCCCTGCACTTGCACCTACTTGCACGCTCATGCATGGCCGTGCGATGGTAAAGTCCTTGTACTCTCCAGTTCCTGGTCAGATTTGTTTGACTCGTTAAATGTAAATCCCTTCGGGGAGAGAAGGATGCCGTCCTATCTCAACGATTGCATCAGCGTGGAGTTCACATCTCCGTATGAAATCACATCCTGAACGCACCCGGAACATTTTGTCATCCACGGAATGTATATTTCTGTCGTTCGTTCGCATTGTCGAGCCTGGCCTCATGTTCAAGACTTTGCTGATGTCGAGGGACAATGTTTCTTGATCATTCATGGATTTTCGCGTGTTCAACCTAAGCGTTTGAGATGATTAGTAAAAAAAAAGGTACGCCATCGCGATAGGAATGGGATGGACGAACATGGCAATGTAGCTGTTGATATATACTGGAGAAAGAAGCTAAGTATCTTAGGTGTATATCCGGTTCTGTGTACGCACAATTGGGCAATACCAAGTCGATTCCAATAAAAACCAGGTTATGTGGCATAGTAGCGTACTGCATAGTGAAAATACTACCAGAGTCAGAAATGCTGACAGGAAAAGATCCTCCGCTTACCGTAATCAACGTACACAGAGAGCAAGCACTGTGAGATGGATGATGGATTATCCGTATTATTGTTTTATAGATGGAAACAGATCAAAGATGACCTCGTCAGGAACCCCGAAATCAGCACGTATCGCATCACGTTGAAAATCTTGTTGTTAGTCCTATGAGGAAGTAAATCAACTCAAATTCGAATATCAAGATTCAAAGAGTCATCAGCCGCTCACCGAACGAACGAAGTTCGACTGCGGTTAAGGTAATAGCACATCGCAGCGGCGATTATCACGTCGACGCTTGTAGCGGTGATGGGGGCCGCATAGAGAATGCTCTACATATAGCGTGAGTCGCTCCTTCCAGCTCGAATAAAATTCATTCGATACTAACCCTCATTGAATCCAAATCCGTGAAGTTTTTTTGTTTGTAGGATTTAACAACTGCAACTATGAGTGAATGATGAATGTACAGATGGAACCTCTAGAGAAGTGGACTCACAGATTCCAACGACTGCATTGAGGACGGGATCAATAGAAATATAGATCGACAAATCTCGTCATTTCGTACCCCATCCACCTGCCACGATGCACACCTATTCGTCGGAAACCAGGTTCGGTAAAAGTGCAGCTATCTGGGAGGGAATACACACCGCGAAGCCTGACCAAAACCGCGAGAAATTCCTCCCGACTTTTTTTTGAAATCTGGATGAGAAAGGAGAAGTTGATATTGTGTTCAAAGAACCTACATTTCCATACTCTCATTGCGTATAAACTGTAGAAGAATTAGCATCTTCTTCATCTAATGGGCCAGGGTTCGAAATGTACCCTTGAACGAGGAGTGCCGTCAAGGTCTATAGCAAAGCGAAGGTCAGAATTACAGGCATGGTTGCAACTGGCGAGAAACATTACATTGATGAGGAGCTGCCCCTGGTCCATTCACTACATGTCAGATATCGAACCTAATATCATATAGGGCGAATTACCTTGAAGCTCCTGGTGACGAGAATATGTCAACCTCGTTCTGGTATAGCTGAGTGAACATACGTACCAGACGATGGTTTGAAGGGCTGCGAGATTTCCAAAGTTTACGATAATGTAAAAGTAGACGGCATGGAGTGTGAATATCAGATGAAAAGTCGCGAAGATCCTGGGAGAATGAGAAGATCATAATCTGACGACGCTTGAAGTTGTAAAACGCTGCGTACACGAGGGTCGCAACCTGGAGCAGGATAACGTCAGGAAGCCTTAACAGTTGAATTTTGCTAGAGCACTCGCCGACGCCTTCTGGAAAGTCCAGTCTTTGGGGAAGTTGTGGTAGTATAGCTGTGTTTGAACGATGGTAATTCCGAAAAGGCTAATTTTATGTTGATAATCAGTGCAGTCTCCCAGGTTTTCGGGAATCGGCCGTAAAGCACCCACATGCATGACGCGGATGCCCCTAGGAATGCAGCGCCAATGGTATTATCCAACGTCACTTGGTCCTTCATCGCAAAGCCCATTATTTGAACGGTACACTGAATGAGCGAGAATCAAGGTCGTCAGTGGGTCGAAGAAGGTGGTACCGGGCAGGGACTCTGACAAAGGGGATAGTACGCAGGTAAGGGCAGGAATCGTTATATTTCCCCAGGTGTCCGATTGTCGGCGGTTGCAAACCATCCGTCCCCTCGTGGTTTTTTCAAGTTGATCGTAAGCGCCCCCCGCCCCCCTGAATAAGAGAAGGTTTGGAAGCCTTCAAACTGTTAGTTTACTGACATTTTTCGGACGAAGTGTAGGCGGTTCTGAAGTATGGAGTTTGGCTTTTGCGACGATCCCTCATCGTTGGGAGCAATGAACCTCAGTGAACGAGAGTTACGAGTAGGCATTGCCGCCTAGCTGCCACCTCAAGGAGTTAGATCGCGGACAGTCTCCTTTGATATTCCCCCCAGAAACGGTCGAAATGTCAGAGCTCAGTAGGGGAGTGGAGGGAAAGTCGAGCGCCATACATCCCCCGCCGTAAAGTACCTTGATACAGAATCCGAGAAGATAGATCCGCGCACGATTATTGCCGTGGTTGAACCTGCACAATATCATGCGAGTGATGTGGGAATTCACTTGTGCGTTGGACACCCGATTAAGTAAGTACTCGAAGACGGGAGCATGGGAGCAACGCGCGAATCCAGGAAGAGATGAATCGATTATCGACCGTGGGAAGGAAGCGAGGAGACCCAAATGATGAATGAATTAAGGTAGCGGTCATCCATAATCAATCAACACTCAAAGGTGTGACCATTGTGTGACATTCCACATCAAAAAAGGAAATTTTCTTCGGAGAAACATTGAAAGTCCATATTGCAAGACTACCACGTCGAAATCGCAAAATCCGCTCCCAACATCTTGTTTATATACATTACAGGACACTACTTGTCAAATTTCAGTGTATTTGGATACGATCTCGTTGACTTATTTCACATGGAACCTTTGACCTTACCTTCCCTCCATAAACCCATACACAAGGCTTCCATGAGCCGTTTGAAACCCCAGAAACATTATAAACCCTTGAAAAAATAACTTGAAGTGATATTTTTACTTTGCTTTACGCATAATCGAGTGTAACTCACAAATAAGCGCCGAAACTGTATGTGGGACCAAACTTCTCTTATAACTTGACGAAATCACATCAGTTTTCCCTAAAAGTTTGGATTTGCGTGCCCAAGACTATTTACTACAAAATGTTGGAGCTAGAATTGCTAAAATAACGTCCCAAGTGGGGATAATTGCATTTTTAAGTACGAATTCCCAGTTTATTTCCTTTTTGGTTATGTCACGTCAGGTCACATAGGGTTGATTGATTATGGATGACCGCTTCCTTATGAGGGTGGTCATCACCGGGGCGTCAATTGCCTGTATGGACATGTTTTGACGGATAATTTTAATGAGAAACCCCGGATGTCAAATTGAAAACGTTCCTTATACAGAAACCCGAAGTACACCGGCGGCCATTTCGGAAACGTCCGGAGATACTAAATATGGAAATTATTTTTTTGTGGTTTCGTCGCAGCGTCGGCGGCTGGGGCTTGGCTGGGACTGGTGTTTCGTACTTACGCGGATTGAGTACCTAGTTTGGCCTGATTCATGTGTAAGTATATGAAGGTGCTAGGTGTGCAGTTCATTGACCAGGGTTCGAAAGTCTGACAAGGAGATGATGAGTTTATATACTTCTACATGGCAATTATACGGAGTGTCCACATGTCCGAGTCAGGCTGACTCAGTCAGCTGGCATTTATTTCGATGTTGAGGCCGGAAAACCTGTATCTACCTCTATTACATCCCTCTGCATTCCTCCTCCCCACCTGTCCCCACCTAGAGCACATATTTAAAATGACCCCTCAGAAATTCCATAGCCATTCGTAGTGCATGTAAACCTACCCCATATTTAATACACACATTTGCGCGGCATAAGTATTCGTTGTGGTACACAGTGTTCGGGAACACCCGATCGTTCGGCGGTGATGGGAAAATTGATGGCGGTACCAAAGGCGGAAGACTTGTGTCGGAACACCCGGCATCAGGCCGAGCCTAAGTCTGGGGTTTCTCCAAAAATAGCGCATAAGGGGTTTCTCAATAGAATCACCCTGTTTTGACACACCTGTAAGTATGTTCTCACGGTTTGTCGAACGGCCTCACGTCAGACTTCTAAGTATGAATAGGATGTTAGGTACATTTTGCTTCGAATTCGTGCGCAATTCTTATGTATATTACTGGCATTTATACGGCGCACGCCTCGTCTTGGTACTGCGATAAACTTTCGGAAAGCTTACATTCGCTGCAGGCGTCGCCAGGTTGCCCAGGCTGCTCCGGGCAGCCATCTTCCGATTCGTGAGCGTTGCCCAGCCGTGTTGGTCGAGGCGCCCAAACGGGGAGCACACCACTGTGTCGTTCAAGTGTCCCTCTCTTTCCATGTGGGTCGCTGGCCCGCTTTTGCGAAGACATAAACTTCGTCGGGGAGAGACCGAGGCCGATCTATCCCCAAATGGCGTCAGCCTTGAGTTTATCTATGTGTGCGAAAACATCGTGAAACGTACTGAACCGATTTTGCTGTTCATAGAGCCTATATTTCCGTCGTCCGTTCGAGGATTTACCGCTGATCCAACGGATGCCTTGTTAACATCGAGGGTGAATGTGTCTCGTTTGTTAATGGACATTCGCGCATTCAACCTAAGGATTCAACCGCATTAACAAAAAATTCTGATAGGAATGGGACAAACCAACATGGAAAGATAGCTGTTGACGTATACTTCAGGTTACGAAAGAAGAGCCCCCTGAGCACCTTTACAGTATATCTCAATAAAGTGCACATACGGTGGGGCAAAAGTAATTCGATTGCAGCGAAAACGAGGGTGCGTGGAATAATAGCATACTGCAAGGAACAAATATGGCCAGTCAGAAACGCTTCTAGAGAAGGAATATCCTCACTTGCCGTAATTAGCGCAGATAGCGAACATGCACTATGCGACCCATTATTATTCTCCGCATTCTACAGGTACAAATGAAGATTTACCTCGTCAGAAACCCTGTAACTATCACATATCGCATTATAATAAGTATCTTGTTGTTGGTTCCACTTGTGGAGAAGTAAAGTAATTGATGATAAATTCAATTGGTATGCACTGCACCCACTCACCCGACGAATGCAGATCGGCTCCGCCGCAGGTAATAACAGAGCGCAGTGGCGAGTATCACGTCGACGCTTGTGGCAATGGCGGGGGCTGCGTAGATAATCCTCTAGGTAGATACTACGCAGTGAGCCACTCTATCGGCTCGATAAGATTCAGCGACGCTCACCCTCATGGAATCCAGGTCCGTGAAATATTTTCGCTCGTACGAATTCACCATCGCAACTATGAGTGTGAATAATGAATTTAGAGATCAAACAGCTAGGGGCATGGACTCACAGATCCCAACGGCTGCAAGGGCAGGGAAACGTAAGTAAAAGAAGCAAGAGGTAAGAAAGTCAAGTACCCCATCCACCTGCCAGATGAACACCTATTCGTTTCAACTTAGTAAAGAGCGCAGATGCCTTTCAGAAGATGCGCACAACGAGACCTGGCCAAAATCGCGAGAACTGTCTCCCGACTTTTTGGGGGTGCCCGTTGAGAGATTGAATAACAATATGGTGTCAAGGGACATACGTTTCCACACTCTCGTAGCGTATAAGCTAAAGTAAAAGATTGTTAACCTCCTCGCCAGTCAGAATCGGGACGTACCTTTGAACTAAGATAGCCATCATGGTCTAAAACCCAGCGAAGGTTAGGATACCATCATGGTTGGAATTGGCTAGAACGTTACACTGATAAGGAGTTGCAGCTGGTGGTCCATTTACCAGTGTTCAGAAAATGAACCGAGTGCAACTAACGTGAATCACCTTGAAGCTCCTGTTCGGAAGATGATGTATCAAAGCTCATCATCTTGTACGAAACTAAGGAAACGTACCAGACGATAGATTCAAGGGCTGCTAATCGTCCAAAGTTTACGATGAGGTAGAAATAGACAGCATGGAGTATGAATAAGAGGTGCGAAGTCGCGAGCGTCCTGTATGAATATAACGGTTATTGAACTTCATGACGATCGTATGACGGTGCATACATGAGGACCGCCACCTGGTGAAATACGACATCAGGAAATATTTTAAATTGATGATTACGATACGCACCGAAACCTTTTGGAAAGTCCAGTCCTTGGGAAAGTTATGGTAATATAACCGCGTTTGAACAATGGCGAGTCCAAAAAGGCTGATCGTTTAATCTATTAATCTATCACGATAATCCAACGTCAAGGCACTAACAGAGAAGAGGCCGATGTCCCTAGGAATACAGCGCCTATAGTGTTATCCAAAATCGGCATGGCTTTTATCGCAGTCCCTCGCTTTGAACGGTAAAAAGCACCAGATTTTGCAATGTGTGAATAGCAACGGTGGGCGCTGGCTCTGAAGTGGGATCGTAGTCAATACCTCACAGCAAGGATTATAGCTCCATGAGTCCGATTATGCCCGTGCAACCGTGACCGCAAGGACGTCGCCTTTTTTTCGGAACCGTTCCACACAGGGTATCCCAACGAAGAGCATCTAAGGATATCCACTAATCCAGGACCGGAGAAGCAGTAAGGAATTCCGAAAGCCGCTCATATCACCTTGCCTCCTTCCACAGACAGTGGTTGGGTTTCGTTAAACTTTCGGGAAAGAGTTGGGAAAGTTGGGAACAGGGCAAGGGGGTGGCGGAACGTGGAAAAGAGACCAACGCTCATATTTTTTTTTCGTGGGTCTCTCTGACCTGCCCCTCTTCCCCCTAATATATAATAAGGTATGTCTTTCCGAATTCCGATGTTTTTTTTCCCATTTTTTCTGTCCTATGGTCCCGGCTTTTCAAAATCAGCATCAGACGACCTACCCATCAACTCACAAATCTTCAAAGCACAGGCGAAGATGCTCCGCATCATGCAAGTCTTTGCACGGAGGAACATATGTGAGAAATTACCGAAAGCGGCGAGTTTTACAAGTATTCCAATGACCTTCCATGTTATCATCGGGATTGGTGCGATGTTCACATGCAGCGGCGATCGGTTGGCATCGTGGACACGAGTCGAGTGCAAGCGAGTAGTGTTCAATTGACATTTTCAAGGCGAAGCAATTATAATTACCCTTATGCTATCAGCTGAAGCTTATCAGCACGATGACTGGGTGTGCGAGCTTTCAAAAACCGGTTAAATCCTTGCCACGAGAGCTCTTCAAGCTTTCACTCAGGGGCTGCAGTGTGTATGCCAACTATTATTATACAGGCACGGAGTAAGTACAGTAACGCCGAACATGAGTAATCCCTTTATCCCCTTCATCCATGAGATTAAACTTCCAGAAATGTTTGGATTAAAAATCTCCAGAGGAAGACTTTATTGTCGGATTTTCAAGTCGTTTTCAGGTGAATTTCAGGAGGCGCCAGAGCATTGCGCGGTTCAAAATCATTGAAAATGAGTCCGGGATTGAAATATTAATCACACCGATATCACCGGGAATCGCATCAGAATCTTACCTTCCGAGAAACTAGACAACCGTGTTTTAAAAGGACCTAAAAATGATTTGGAAAACCTACCTTGAAGGATGCGTGGGGGAGAGAAATCACGCACTTCAATTATTTCAAACCGACGGAACACGTTCGGTCACTCGGTTATTACATTGTCCACGCGCCCCATAGGCCTTTAGGGGGGGTTTGGATCGGGAGTGGTGGGTTGTGATGACACGCCTCTCACTCAAGGTCCTAAGGACTAGCGAGGTGTTGTTACCTCTTAAGATCTTCCTTGCCCCCTTCCATGTCCCCCTCCGCCCATGAAAACCCGTTCCTCGTCTCCCAATTTCCCGTGCGCCAAAATGCTATCAAGAATATCCTCTTCAGAGGAGCGACTATCATTTTGACCTTTGTCATATATCGATTATTCACCTTCATAGCTTTTAGGAAAAGAGATTATACCTCATACCTGATGTTCGCCGAAGACCTCGTCCAGAAATTCCTTTTTTCTGTCTCACGGAAATTCAATCGACAAGCCGTATTGGTATCCTCGTTCGCGGTACTTACCTTTGGGGCGGGGTTCTATGACACACTGCTCTGGGCTGTAGATTCCCCAGGGTATGTAATCAAATCCAAGGTAGTGAACGCTGGGGTGTTGTCCAAGCAAGTGGTCGCGACGCCCGCGTACATCACCTTCATCGCCAACCCCGAACGCGACCTGAACAAGATTAACATCCAGGATATATTCGGCGCGAATCTTTATTCTCCAGGGCTCAATTTTACTCTTCCTGGAATCGTCGCGGCAGGAACACCACAGCCTATTGCAGCGTTACTGCCCCTTTCTCCAGCGGCCGTTTCTCCAAGGATTTGGTTGGATGATGCGGGATTCGCAGTAGGGTTGGATGATGCGATTATGTTCGTGCCGACTATGAACACGACGCAGACATTCTGTGCGCCATTGAACGTACAGCCTGCAGACCCCAACGCAGCAGTTACAACCCAGGCGTGGAAATGTCCCCTGCGTAACACGGACGCCCTGGCGATATTCCAGCAACCTATGGGGCAGCCGCAGTACTGGTGGGACGCAAACACAACATCGGATTATTTAAGGCCTAGCCGCGCAGACAACCCATGGGTGGGATTACGCATAGGAGGAGATACAGCGTTGATGAAGCAGGTATTTACCGTGACGAAGGGGCTGAGGCGACATACCTTTCTACAGACGACGTTCAAGACGACGATGATCTCGTATGCGCCTGGGGTTTTTGCAGATGCCGATGTGACGGATTTCATCAACAGGTTATGGGGGGACCCGAACCAGACTATGACGAGCGCGGTACGGATCCTCGCCGATGCGGTTCTCCAGGCGCAGGGCAATAAGACGAGTTTAACCTTCGGGTCGTTCGTACAGCAAGATGAAAAGACCGTAGAGTCATACAGCACGGAGTATCTGTATATCATCAACGAAGCGAGCGCATTGCCCGTCTACTCGGCGATGAGGTTCGCGTCCACTGTTATCACGCTCGTGGATTCGGAGACGCTGCTCAACGAACCCGTGCCACTAGCGGCGTGCAATGGGTCCGCCACGAACATCGGTACAGGGGGTGTAGTCCGCTCGATGACTTGCGCTCCTGCCGAATTGGGGTCGACGACGCCTTCATCAGAATCACGGTTTCTGGGACAGCTCGATACGACCTCAATGGTGATCATTAATGACATCCTTGGCGACGGGACAAGAGATACCAGCGCTATCGCCCTCAACCAAACGGGAGTGGATTGGTACAACACCCGTGCGCAAGATATCGAAAATCTTCTCACCTCGCGGAGCCTGATCCTAGACGGGCGCGCCTCGAAGGTGGCGGTGGATGTGCAGACGACTGAGCCCGCGATCTCGTATTTGCAGCTCTTCCTCATAGTCCTCCCATTTTTCCTGGCTTTGATCGTGTTGGGCCTGACGTTCCGGAAGCCCATGGGTTATTACAAGAACTCGTTCCTCGCGGCGGTCTTTGCGACGGCGCATGTCGCTGACTCCACCTCTGAATCATCGGATATAGGGTACATGCGTAACCCGCCGGAAGTTGTCCTCAAGACGAAGGGCGAGAAAGTGACATTGCACATGCCGAATGGGGAGTTAATCACCGCCGGGGGGGAGAGCAGGGCGCCTGATCATGATTACGGGTTGGTTTTTGAACCATTGATCATACCAGAGAAGGACGAAGTATGAAATCTGATAGGGTATCGCTAATACAAGGCGTAGTTTGAAACTCTTGCCGCAGGATTTGCGCAGTGCAAGTTATGTTGCGTGATGCGAGACCTAGTGAAGATCGCGAAGCTTTGAATGAACAAAAGGTCAGGGTTATATATTGAACTTGAAGTAAAACGTACTTGCTCGTAAATTGGCAACAAAGTGGGTTTGTTGAAAGTTGAGACGGCTTCAGAAAACGCAGAACCTGCGGCCCGCTCTCGGGGCGCTCTTGGTTTGATGGCTGTGTTTTTTTTTGATTCACACATGTTTTTTCCACTTCAACGCACGGCGGGCTGTATTTGCGAGGTCTTCCCCCCACCGCAAGAGTCAAACTCGGGACACACGGTGATCATGAGCGCTCACAACGCATTATTTAGTGACAATGATCTTTCTTTGCCAGGCAACCAATGACAAAGCGAATGGCGCCAAGTTTTTCGACGTTCTTGGCTCCGACCCTGATCTGATCCTGGAACAAGGCCGTGTGCAACCTTGGTCAAAATATCTGGCTGTTGCGGAGAGTATGACCACTTTAGAGCAGTAATGGAAGGAATATTCCTGCTCGTCGAAGTGGGTGGGACGTTGAAGCGCTCTATTTCTATTCGGTGCCGAGGAACCTTCACGCCTGACACTGTCAAACCAAATATTGCTTGGCAACGGGCAGGGGTCCTGTTTATCCGGATGGAGTCAAGAGCGTAACATGCACAGGCCATAAGAGTCGCCTGTCCTTTCTTTTCATCCACGACGTCAACCATATCCCTCCTACCTCCTGTTCTCTCTCGCACGTTCCTGTTGACAATCATGTTCAACAAGCTCACCATTCTTGCAGTGGCAGCCTTTCTGCCTCGTACGATTTTTCCACGTTTGATGCTCGCGGTGATGGCTAATGTTGGCTTTTTACTATAGTGTTAGTCCTTGCTCAACAGGACCCCATCTATGTTCCTTTCGAGTGGGATAGAGTACCCGCAACGGCCAGCGTTATTGGTTCGTCAGGCGGTACAACAACCTACGCCTTGATTGATAGTCCGGGAACTGGTAGAGTAACGCCAGGACCAGGTGCGTTTCTATTTCAAAAGTCCAACTGCGCGAGCGCTCATTTTCATCTGCCGCCCTGTAGCTACCCTCATCCAAGGGCCATCTGCTGCTTCTATGCTTTACGTGAACAGCGCTGCCGCGACTACCCTTTCCGGTGTTTGCAACCTCGTCAGCCCCGTCGCCTTGTGCACCCTCAACGTCCAAGAAACTGGCGCGCCCCTCCCTGGAACTGGATCAGGTGGCGCTGTTGTCACTAGCACGAAAAAGAGCTCCAGTACGGGCAAGAGTACGGATAGCGGTGCTACCTCGCACATTGCGGGTCCCACAGGAACGATCATCACGATGTCGAGCATTGCGCTTGGGTTCTGCATTGCGCTTGCGCTCCTTAGATAGAAAGGGGAGACGAGAGAAGGAGGCGGCGTTGTGGAGTGTCTTTCTTTACGAACAATGTGTACTGATCTACTGTCATTTAGTGCATTTCTGTTGGACAATCCACTAATCAACTATCTATAACGGGTGTTCCGAACATCTCGCCCCGATCTTTTCATTTGTGGTTTTTGTAGCTGTCGCCGATGTTGATGATTTGCAAGCGATAAGTCCATTGCACAATAAGATCCAAAGGACGATTACGCACTGTCGCAGCCAATCTACAGACCCCATTCTCTGCCGTGTCGTTTTCAGGTCCTTCGACGATGAATTAATTGCAAGATCGGAACCGCTTCGTGTTGCCCCAATACCCCAATTGGCCTTAGCCTTACTGGCTAGCAAGCATGACAAGTGGGGCAGTGAACGCTTGGACGTCATCGATCATCACTGTTGTCGTGGTGTACAGGCGCAGCCGAAGCGGTAGTCCTGATTAGGAGGACGATGCCAAGGGCGAGGATTCCTGGAACGTTATGCTTGAGCAGAAAGGAGCGAAAGGAGCTGTCTTTCCATACCTTTGACCTTTGAAACTCGGAGCGTGTGGCTGCTTTGGCTGCTCACACCGGAAGGGATATTTACACTATGCAAATGGCACGACGCAACTGGCTTTCCCGGGCGTCTTCTTGACAATGCGTATCCGAGAAATTAGCTGGAGTCAATGTGCGTAGAGTATTTCGCCCCAAGAATCAGTCTAGCGTCAATTCCAAAGCGTCAATTCCAAGAAGTTAGGAACGGCCATTAAGCGCCAAGCGGAAATGTCCTCCGAGTCGCTACTAAGCGCCCAATCAATATATAGGCTGTTGGCTGGCCAGGTGAACGTGGGTCCCGCAGCGATTCCCTTCCAAGATAATGTGTAGGTGATCCGACCATGAATCACTTCACACTTCGTAGGAAAAAAAAGAACTTAGCTTGTGAGGTGTCTGTGGATAACATTCGCATTTCCTGGGCCCGAGTTGGATTTTCTACTTGGAAAAAATCGTTACCGAATATTTTCCAACTAGCTTTGTGTAAATGCACTAGACTTTAATAAACCCACAGGATGTAAACTCGATCCTACCGTCCGTTTGACATGCAGATGCTGAACCATAGTAAAAGGCCTAGAAAAGGAAGGACTGGTGGCTTTGGAGATACAAGGTATACCCTCGCATAATAGGGCAAATAATTGAGCGTTGTTAGATATAGTCAAAGATGGGGAAATGGAGAACCGAACGAAGGCCTGTATGATAGTGATAGGTCGAGATGATTTTGGCTACAGGCAGAAGTAAGGAGAGGGGATCCGTACCCATAATCGCACACACAAACGCAATTCATCACCCTTACTGTTGACGTGCTCACCTAATTCACTCAGTATTTTCCCGTTCAGTAGGAATCATGAATATAGTGGGGCAATCGAGCCATGAGTTTGTAATCTCAACAACCTGGGGACACGCTTTTCGCAGATCTATAAGAGGTAAAAGCAGGCTGGGGTTTACGGAAGGCGAAGATCATAAAAATTAACAGCCCCAGCTTTCGCGTTCATGCCCCAGGGAATGAAGGGCAAAAGTTGGGGCGTAGATCCGGAGATGCTTCGTCGTGGGTTACTGGTTACGATACTGAACGTTTGAAGAGTTCAATGGGTTATGTGGGGGGTCGTCGCGCGATCGGCATCATCGCACCAGTAATTCCACAGGTCAGCATTAAGCCCCACAGTCGCCTTGGCCGGTAGAGTGTTTGAATCCACTTATTCTCCGAGATGTTCCTGCGAGGGAGTACCCTCCAAATTCAGCTACTGTTTCATCCACGTTAATTGACGTGCGGCGCACACATTTGCCTGCGTATCCTTGGCGCTGCACTGCTTTTTCCATTTTGTCCGCATACTGACATTGCAGTGAACTCGGGGTTGGGGGGAAGCACTCGAAAATATGGCGACACCGTCGACGAGAATTTAGTCGAAGAAGGGTTTGAGTTTCCATCCCGACCATGAATTCCCGGCCATGAATTGTCGACATAATGTGGATACAGGACCAAAGCTTGAGGTGAAGTGGAAGACAAAGGGAGTTGGGAGAGAAGTGACTTGAACGCGGCGCAAAGGTCCTTCACGTGTTCTCTGATGTTCTGCTAAACGATACATGTTCTTTCCGATCACAATTCATATTACTCCAGAATGACAATCACATACTTCGATGAGAAGCCCCGCGAGGATTGGAACCGCGATCACTGGCAGTACTCATTTCAACTTGCCCTGTTTTGCTCATTTTGAAATTTCGAAGGCGTGTTGCCGTCTCCAATAATCGCGCCCCTCACAAGCCTCTGGATTTGGCATTAACAAGCTGTCTTCGTGTCTTCTACATCTGCAGCGTTAATTATGAAACCCTTCCAAACTTGATATTCCTCCTACTACAGACGTTCTCGACTTGCAGATCCAGAGGGGTTCCTTGTAACTTATTGAAAATTTAGATTGGCGACATAAGTTAATATTTTACTGAAGCGCACTTACTCTCTTTCAAATTTCTCTCCGTTACTTGAGAAGGTTGTCAGCAGGAGTTTAGCGACTCGGATGTGAACGTTGTTTGTGGAGCCTCCGGCCCGGAGACTTTGATTTTTTGATGGATCGCGTCGATCAATCTCCAAGCTCCGTAAAATTTTCAAACGTTCATGTCACTCTTGTCAGTACATGTTCAGAATTTCGAAAGCTCTTATTTGCCCTCTCGCGGACTTACCCCTTCATTTGCACTTCCCCAGGGAGGATCCACGTAAAAAAAATGTGTTCTGATCAAATCACCTGATACATATCGTTTATGCCGGGCGACAACGAAACCGGAATTTGGGGGGTTTTCCTTGAACCGAACCATCTACAAATTTATGGCCCGTACATCGGGCAACTCGAATTTTAGCTGAGAAATTCTAAGGGATAACGAGAAGATTCAGGATCCAGATTTCAGGCATTCAATGGAGTCATTCTGTCGTATGATGGGCACAGGCTTGGCGGTCAGCATCCCTTGCCATGGTCCGTATAAATAAGGGGCCTCGGCATTCTTCATTCCTCATTTTCTATCTCCTTCGCAACATCGTTTCTTCTATCTCCCCCCCCATGTTGGACCTACTCTCCCTTCCACCCGAAATCATTGAGAAAATCTCAGAAAGGGTAGGGTGATTTCACCTACGATCTCCGAAAACATGTGTAACATTGCCATAGCTCGATGGATCACATAAGAAGATCCTCCGTGGAGTGTGCAAGCAGCTTAACACGATCGCCGAGCATCAACTGTTCTCCAATGTTGTCTTGAAGTACAGCAACTATCAACCCGACCTCATCTGCGAGCAGCTCGAAGCGCTTGCATCGCGTTCGACCGCCATAAGGTTTCATGCCCGCTCGCTGGAAATTCGCGGCTTTAGTCCAGACTCTCATTTGGGGGCGCGGTCGCGCTCACGCTCGGTTGAACGCAATAGAGGCTCTCGATCGCGTAGTCGAGGACCGCTGGCGGAGGCGCGCGGCGTAAATAAGGGTCTGGTAACCCACCTCGGCCAGGCCATCTCATCATTGACCAAGGTGAAGGAAGTTTGGTACGTCTGCTATATATCCAACTTTCTCCTGCGCGTCGCCTTAATCTATCTACAGGTGGCATCTCGGAATGAACGACCCAGAATGGGCTCAAATCGTCGTCATGGACTCGCTTGCGTCCCTCCCTGCCCTGGAAGATCTTCGCATCTCTCTAGGCGGCGCGCCGGCCTCGTCGTTGAAGCTCGAACTGCTCACGAACCTGCGTAAGATCACCATCTCGGGTTACTGCCCCAATTATAAACAAGATGTCGTTTCTGGCCTCCACACACTAATCGCCAACTCTCCTCGACTCACCTACCTCGATGTCGGATACAACACGCGTGCCAATGTCCTCGACGTATCCTCACTGCACGGTCTCTTTAATGGAGTCCCGAGGGATATTCCACTCGATCTGAGACATCTGGTACTCAGAAATTGGTGTGTCAGGCTGGACGAGATAACTCTTCCTCACATTCGTTTATTGGAATCGCTCTCGCTGCACCTCAACATCGAGCCGCAGCAAATCGCCTCTCACCAAGCTGCAGAGGAGCCTGAAACCAGCCACACCCTCTCTCGCACCGCACAATATTGTTCCACTACCTCCGAGATCTGGACGACACTCCGAGAGGAACGCATCAAGTTGAAGGAAATATCTACGGACGAAATTACACCCGCCTTCCTGGAATACATCGCCTCTTATTCTGGACTAGAGAAGTTGACGTTGACCTTCACGACGGCACGGGAGGACGATGTGTATACCTCGGAGAAACTTGCGCTCAAGTTCTACAACGAGGTACTCCCGATGCATGCGCAGAGTCTGACGACGCTCGATATCTGCCCCATATACGAAGGGAAATGGTGCTTTGGAAGTCACAACGCGGCGAGTCTGCACCTCTGCACGAAACTCCAGAACTTGAGGATTCACATCAACTCGGAGGAGATCGACAGACCAAAGAAGGACGTCGTGGTGCGTTCGGTTCTATCCCCTTTCCTCTTTCTCCCATTCTCACCTTATCTTTTCTTGTAGTGGACACTTCTTGAGATCGCCTCTGACCTCCCACGGCTCTCGCACCTTTCGATCGCTTCCGCCGACGCCGAGGGCAACCGCAGCGGGCGGAACGGAAACTACAACGGAAACCCGTCAATAGGCCACATCTACCGTGTCAACACCGAGATCTCGCAGAGCGTCACCACCTTCGGTCCTCTGGACAACGTCGGCGTGCCCAAGGTTATCACGACTCCGGCGCGCGAATACGTCGAGCGCACCGACAAGCAGGCAGGCGATGGGTTGTGGTATCGCTCGTCGATGAGCCAGGGAAGCCATTTGCAGCTCTAGTTTCTGTAAATGCTGCGACTTGACTGAAAGAAGCAGGGTCTCGGTTCTTTGGTCAAAAAATTAGTTTAAAATCGGACAACTGGGGAATATGTACAACACGGACTCGAAGTAAATCTAACTAGAAAATTTGTACAAGTAATAATGTGGGGCAACTGTCTTCAATTTCCCGTTGGATCAAGCGTTGTTCTTAGCAAAGCGTATATGGGACGGGTACGTATATCATTCTGTGGTTGTATCAATAGAAGGATCTGTAATGCGGAGAATCGAGATACCAGTATGATTGAGGTATATCCAATGTATGGAAGGAAGCTACCGACAAGCTCAGTCAACAATGGGGAACGCTTATAAATGAACACACATACCCTCGAACTTTCCCAATAATGTGCCTCCTCCTCAGCCTGTCCAAACCATTATACAACACAATATCATCCGTCGGATTATCATCCCCTTTGGTTAGCAAAAGCTGGTCGCTTACGGCCTTCCTCATGGTTGTGCGGCTACCGGTCCTGCTAAAATGTTTGCGAGTCTGATAGGGTAAGTCTGCATCCGGATGCCCGACTTCCATCTCGCTGTCATTATCGTCCGAGCCCCGCCTCTCGCGAGCCTCGATAACGCGATGCACGATGGGGATCTGAGCACCTGGGACCCTATACACGACGATATCACCGGTCTTGTATTTTTCGGCAGGTGGATTGCTGAGAAGGAGGAGGTCTCCTCGTTGCAACGCCGGTTCCATAGAGCCACTGTTTGAGGAGGAAGTAATATTGATCGTTGGACGTAAGATAAAAAATACCTCAAAACCACGACGACAGGCGATTCCGTATTCATAACGATCGTAAAACCGGCGTAGAGCATCATCGTAGAGGAGAGTGCAGATGCGAACATCAGGGACTGGAGGAGAATCTAAATGCCGTGGTTTCAGTGTTTTTTTTTCAGGGTTCCAAGCGACGACGAGGGTAATCAACCAACCTGTCGTATGGGTATCCTCCTCCATTTTCTGCGCACTGGCATTACGACTTGGGAAGGAAGGGAGGAAGGGCGAAAAATCGCTATCGTCCCACTCGGGACGTATCGTATATAGGCAAATTCATCATTGAGCGGGGTATATGGCTGTGCTGCGAGAGTCGTGGTCACTGTCGTGTTCGTGATCACCCAATGACGGGACACGTCGCGACCAAGGTCCCAATCTCCTCAACTCGAAAACATTTCGCTCGTGTGTCCGTTTGCTCCCCAGGGTCAACGACCTCGGTGCCATCTCCTCACTCCTTTGGACGGCTTTTCCTCATGCTTTACAAGTATATACCGTGATCTTCCTTGCTGGTCCCTGGGGAATGCTGCATTTCAAAAAAAAAAAAAAGAAACACAGAGGAAACTGGCTGATAAATTCAGCGAGAAACGCGAGGTGTCCCTTGACCTTTCGGATTATTCCGCAGTGTCTGATCCGGCCATGGTCTGAAGCACTGAAATTTGAAGAACGAGGAGATACTACAACCCTCTACTGAACTTTACTGATCCACTGAACGTTATGGCATTTATAAAGTCGTCGTTAATCAATGACGTAATGTGTAACCTGGCAAAAGAATGGAAGAAAGCTTTGGCGCTCATGATCAGCTATGATAGCACCCTTTACAATCATGTAAAGATGGCCCCCCTCCAATGTGGGGGAATATCAAGTATACATAGAGTAAGTACTCGCGGTTCCGCGACCACATAATCATGAGATCATGATCGTGATCGATTGCGGCTTGTTCTGAAGAAGATTTCGCTCCGACCCTATTCGTGGCGGAATGATTTTCCAAAAAACAAGTTACCGAATTCGTAACCATAGATAACCATCTATAACAATCATCCCCCAAGTTTCCGGGTGCATATGTAGATGACAGTGATATCGATCAGGACAAGTCCCCCGCACGCCAAACTGATTCCGTTCCATCCGTTCCAACTTCCAATGAGGACCACAGGAGGCCACAGGGACTATGTCAATATGGAGTGCATATATCTGCAGATGGGCTTCTCTACGCGTTTATCGCTTTGCTAGCGCTGCCGCTATCTTATTTGCCAGAGTGTGAGCCCGTTGGTCGCTACTCACGTTCATTCCTGTTCATAGTTCGGTCCAAGAGCACCCAATGGCGGTCCAGGTGACGTTGGATAATACCATAGGCGCTGCCTTCCTTGGGACGATGGGCGCATGCCTGTGAGTAATCCAAAACGGATTCTCAAAACATGCTAATATCGCTTGAAATCAGCCTCATCGGAATTTCCATCGTTCAAACACATTTATACTTCCACAACTATCCTAAAGACTGGATGTTCCAAAAGGTCGCGGTAAGAATTGTTGCAAATACCCCTCGGAGACACACCCTGACAGTATCACCCGTTTCAAGGTTGGAGTCCTCATGTAGGTCCTGTCTCGATGATCGCTCGTCGTGATCTGCAATGACCTTCGATTCTCTTTTCAGGGGCTTAGGGACTTTGAATACAATTTTCACAATCCATGCAATGTATTTCTACCTTATCGTCAACTTCGGAAATCCGAAAGGCCTTCAAACCGTCATCTGGTAGGTGTACTTATTAAACGGTGCATTACACTCATAGTCATATGTCTGTGAATAGGAGCTTCAAGGTGATCCACATTATATGTTACTCGGTTCGCGCATTTATACCTGAATGAATCAACCCACCAGATGCAAGTCCTCTTCAACGTAAGTCTCTAACCAATGCCGGTTGTTCCTGTATTTTGACTCCCACTTCCCACTGGGTTCTAGACCCTTATCATCCTCTCCGTTCAAGGGTACGTCTCGAGATCCCTAAACGTGATCCAGCTTCATGAATTGGAATGTATTCTGTAGACTATACGCCATGAGGGTCTGGAAACGTAAGTCCATTGCACCGATTTCAATCTTTGATTTCTTACCTGTAGGACGCAAAATTGGGCGCCACTTTTCCCGCATTTTGCCGGCAGTCGTGGTGTGTAAAATTATAAGCTCTCGGGAGACATACATTATTTTAACCTGTGTATCAATGAATAGGTGTTCATCGTGGCAGCTGGATGGGGTGAGAAACGACGAAGTTCCCTCAGTCCGTGTTTTCACTGAGCTTTTCCCTCCTTTGTTCCAGCCGTCGGGTTCTGCGAGTCCGATTCTGTTTGCGCTTGTATCTCCAAGTTAATTTATTCCCGTCGACAGTTGCGCTGTCGCATTCGATGAAACAGACAGATTTCTCGAATTTGGATGAAATGAGGGTGAGTATGAAAGCATCCCGTCAAGCTGATGGAGAAACTCACCATCAATATAGGGAACTATCCCCGCAATGTTCGCCACTGCTACAGCGATCGATGTTGTAATTGCGGCTACGATGTGTTATTACCTTAACCTCGGTCGAAGCTCTTTCATCGAGTAAGTAGCTGATGACCGGTGAACTTTTAACCTCGACTCGGGTGTGGGATTGATTTACTTGCTCGTAGGACTAACAACAAAATTTTCATTATAATGCGATACGTTCTGGTCTCGGGAGCTCTTACGAGGTAAATTTTCGCTGATATCTTAATGAAACGGCGAGAATAACGGATTGCACAGTGCCTGTTCGCTCTCGACGTTGATTACAGTGAGTGTGTATATATACCCGTCCAATCTTTCTGACTCTGGCCACACCTCTTTACGCGCAGTATGTTGCCATGCCAGATAACCTGGTTTTCATTGGGATCAACTTTTTATTGCCCATATGTGCGTACCTTAATTCCGAGTCGGCATCTACTCCAACGATTTATTTAAATCTAATGAGCTTCCTTCATAAATTGAAGTATACTCCAACAGTTATATCGCTATGTCCGTCTCGCATCCCCATCATGGGCGCCTATTTCTTTTTATTTATTCCCTTAAATTGATAGGTTAAATTCAAGAAAATCTATGAATGAAGGCGAATCATCAGGCACGGAAGTTAGCAAGGCCCTGCACATCAAGTCAGGAGCGACCCTTCGAACGGACTTCGCTAATCTACATCCTGTGGATGCAAAATGAACCCAGTACGTTCATAATGCCTTACGCGACAAGAGAAGAACTCCACACTGACGTCCTGGTTAGGACAGCATCCCTCTCTCCACGAGATTTCAAGTTACATCAAAGCAATATGATCTGGAACAGAATATACTATCTAAGGATGCCGGGGTAGGGACTTCCAATTTTTTCCTGTTAATTTGGCTGAACTCTGAGCTCCTATGATAGATTTCAGTTCATGGGACATAAGAGCGAAAATGTGACAAAGGCGCCTGACTCTAAGGTCTCCACATATACCCTCTGGCTACCTGTACCGTTATTCATGGTGTAGGATTTGTTCAACGCCTCCCGGTGCACTGAACTAGAAATTGTATACACTCTTTGTCGCCTCTATATATATATATTGTTAATTTATCAAGTGAAAGTTTCGACTCGGAGATTCACAATAGTTTACAATCCGCAACTGCAACCTTCACATGCAAGATAGCATGGAACTTACATCGCCGCTCCAAGCTTCTCAGGAGTATTCGACCGCCTGCTCGTCGCTGTCATAAAATCACATCTATAGCAAGATACGTCAAGGGTATCCTCAGATGGGCTTCGAAGCTGACCATGCTCCATTGTCATGTTCTCTCCCTTCTGGCGTCATATCTCACTCATCCCCACCTCGCCTCCCCAAGCTCTGGGAACACTATGTCCACACTCAATGATTTGACAAGGGACTCAAATTATATACATGCGGCGTGTGCGATCGGTACTTGCGCCGAGGGTCCCCTGCAAGATGCGCCCGTCGAGCTCTCGGGAAGCCCCACAAGGATATTATTACACAATATGGACATCAAACTGCAAAAACGAATCAGGGATGCGAACTGGAGAAATGCAGAACTCTGCCTCACTTTCCGAGTTCGTTCTGTTCAACCCTTTAGCCCAGATTTGAACCTCATCCACTAAAAGCCCCTTATTGTCCGTGATATTGATCAAAGGTTTCACGATGATGGAGACGGCTCCGTTGGGGGTAAGCTGGGGTAAGAGGTGATTGCCATGGATGCAATATGGGGGTAGATGCGCTGGGGTTTTTGGCTTATTCTTCGACTGGCTAGGTCGGCTTTGAATGTCCACTGGTTCAGCCAGAGAATTACAGCTGCGCCAACGTTTGGAAATTGAAAACGGCACTCGCTCGACATCAACTCACCTTCTCATGATCAGCATCGATTTTGAAAGGTGTTAATGGAGTTCATTTCGGGGTTTGTTCCTGTAGAATCCAGTCAGACTTACTTACAGCTCCTTGCAGAGGTGACTTGTGATCAAATAATGCACATGGAACCGATCCTTCGCAGCTTGCGAGAGGGGCGCTGATGAGCGACACCACCTTGTTTACAACCGTCAACGGACTCCGGAGGTTTGTTTTCCGGTGCTTACATAACGACATCAGCACCCGCGTCACGTGTTGCCCTTTTCTCCTGCTTCATTGCCTCGTTCTGGGGAAAAAGTGCAGTGAACCTTGGATCCCAACAGAGAAATCACCACATTGACGAACCTACCTGACTCGGATTCTTCCACCAAGCCTTTGGATCTCGTCGACGCCAGAACCAGTTACCAGTGCCGCAGTGGACGAGCGACGTGGGTACCAGCATGCCGTTTTCGACTCTGAAGTGACGCCGTATGAAGGAGCTGCAGCCCCTGCACTCTGCGGGCGTAGCCTTGCGATCTTGACACAACTTCTGCCTGTTTCTGTCCAGTTAGTGTTGTGCTGCTGCATGCTACCTTTACTGTTACCTTGACGTTTTCCCGAGTGGAATGGCTATCTTCTGGATTTTCCTTGTTCTTTTTCTGCTTAGGGCATAAATCCTTCTCGCTTGGAGTTTATTAAAGTGTACTCGTGTCCACAGAGCTACCGTGTCACACGGTAGCTCTGTGGACACGGACCTGGTCCATGTCGACGTGAAGGCTGTCGTGCTTCACCGGGAATCCGGGCCGAACAATTGTATCGTCCTGACTCCTACCACGCCTGAAGGCATCCTTGCACAATCTAAAATGGATCATATGATGGAGTCACACCATACCCTCTCAGGCGCTCAGACCATGCCTTTCTGGCACGGAAAGGTTGCCTTCAACATGTGCACTCAGCGAGATTTTCATGAAAGGCGTACATGCGCACCATTATACTGTGCGATTAAACCTCCACCTACCAGACACACAGCCCGATAGAAAGAGCCTCGAAGTATGGAAGCATCGAGGCTTTCACTAGAACCAACCGTCCCAAAGCCCCGAAGCTCTTATTGAAATCGTCCCCTCGCCATCTTCCCTCAATGTCAGATATTGACAATTATCCTTCCAAATATTATAAATACCTGGAGACACAGCGCCGGGTATCGAAGTGGGTAGAAAAATCTGGATCACTTCCAAGCCAGAGCATCTCCCAAGTTCCCCGACCTGGCTCAAAACGAAAGCGCACCTCAGAGTCTACGGATACATTTATTCACCCCGTATCGCCTCATCGCCATTCATCCAAGCGACACAACCCAAAGAAGCCAAGGCGGGACTCCGAGCAACCGCGCGACGGGACAATGGAGATTTCGCCCGCTTTCGCGCTCGTGTCCTCGTCCTTTTTCGTTTGGGCGCTTCTTCCATCACTCCTGACGCTCTCCGCGTTTGTCGTCGTGCTGAGCTTAGCCTCTCTGAACGACCAGGTGTGTCTTTTGTCGTGTCATTGGCAATTGTTTCTAATACCCAGTCTAGACGTCTCAGGAACGCCGCGACGGGGGTGCGGCGGCCAATAAACCAGAGTAGAATCAACAGGGAAGATGCCTAGGTTGGCGCATAGTCAGGAGTTTATTAGTCCTGTCCGGTAACATGTTTTATATATTTGGAGAAACATGGCATCCACGTTCTTAAAAGATATCGGCTTCAAGCTCATCGGCAGCTATCATGAATCCTCCTTGGATATTCATGGGAGTGACATTCAGCATAAACATTAGGCGGCCAACCAGATTGCGATCAGGTCATTTATGTAAGATAGAGGGTTTCAATTTGGATAAATCTCCAAAGGACTTGTGCTCGACGGGTGTGGACAGCACCTTTGCAGGTACGATTTGAGGTTGCGTTTATTTTTAGCACATCAGGATCATCCATCATTGATGCATTATCCATAATCAATGAAAATTGAAAATTGGTATACTTAACAGTGGCCACTTGGACCCCTGTTGGCCGCCAGAGTCCCAGAACACCGATTTAAAGCTACAACGACGTTTTGCGTTGTTTCGCCCGCCAATTTTCAAAATTCTTTGCAGGATTTTTACGTACGTGACGCACAGATACCCACGAGTTGCAGTCCGCGGTTCCACTTTGCACTTGACCAGAAGAAGTTGAAGGCGGGCCTGGTCGCCAGGTTCCTGTTTGACGATTTATTGGTTAGTGGATCAACGCTTAGGGGCTGAACAACGGCTATTGTTAGACCCCTCTGTACCCATGCATACATGTTCGTCCTCTATCGTCCGATGAGCTCAGAACATCCTAAGGCACCAGACGGCCTCTAACCCCAACGTTTCACATGGACGCTACAATGCCGAGATACAATCGGGCACATGGTGCATTGCTGATAATATATGTATTCTGAGCAAATCTTCCGACGCTGTAAGTATTGCTGCCTGTCGCTATCTCTTTTCCAGGTGACACGGAACTCCCCCCTCGGTGAACCTTCTTTCTTTCCGTTTTCCTTTTTTTTCACGGCACTGTTCAAATCGAGGGCTTGCAATGACGGGAAAGGCTACTGTGGACAATACCCTCGGCGCTGCCTTCCTCGGGATAGCGGCCTCATGCATGTGCGTACTTCATAACCTATTCGCGAAGCATTCTTTATGTTATACTCTTGCAATTAGCCTCATTGGAATTTCCATGGTTCAAACACACTCATATTACCAAAGTTACCCCAAGGATTGGATGTTCCAAAAAGTCGCGGTGAGGTTATCAAAAGCATCACTCGAAAGTAAATCCTTACGCAATATACCCTGCTCAAGGTTGGGGTTCTCATGTAATCACCATATCTATCATTCGTCGTGAGGGTGGAATGATCTTACATCCCTTCAGGTCGCTCGCGATTTTGCATACGGTGTTTACAATTCATGCCATCTATTTCTACCTCATCGTCAACTTTGGAAACCCCAAGGGCCTTGGGAGCGTCATCTGGTCCGTGTATTCAGTAAGCTATGTGTTATGTCTCGTGTTGATATGCCTATGAGAACAGGAGCTTCAAGGTGATCCACATTACATGTTCCTCATTTCGCTCACCGATGCATGCACGAATCACCAGCTGCAGGTCGTCTTCAATGTAAGTCTCTGCCCAATTTCAACTGTACTGTATCCTGACTCTGGCTGGGTGCTAGACCATTATGGTCCTCTTGGTTCAAGGGTACGCGTCTTGAACTCTACGTTTGAGCTAGCGCTTATATATATATATATTCTAGTCTATACGCTATGAGAGTGTGGAAACGTGAGTTCATTGTAACAATTTCAATGCATAAGGCCTTACCAGAAGGAAAAAAAGTTGGAAAACACTTTTCCCGATTTTCTCCCGCGATCGTGGTGTGTACATTCTCTCATCTCATCGAAGTTTGTTATTTAACCTGGTGTATCAATGAATAGGGGATCGTCGTGGCATGCGGATGGGGTGCGAATTAACAAGGCTTCCTCACTACAATTTTTTACTAAGCTTCCACTCCCACTGTAGGCGTTGGGTTCCGTGAGTCCGACTTTCTTGAGCTCTATCTCCAACTTAATTGTTCCCTCTGACAGTTTCCATCGTGGAATCGTTTAAACAGACGAGTTTCAACAACTTGGATTCAATGAAGGTGAACGTGAACGAATTCTTTCGAGCCAAATACTCACCGTGAATATAGAAGGTCCTCTATGCGACTTTTTCCATTGCTACAGGAATCGATTTTGTGATCGCAGGCGCGATGTGTTATTACCTCAACAAGAGTCGTTCCTCCTTCGTTGGGTGAGTGGTGACGGGCCGATATCCATCATTGTTGATCTATACCTTCATAGAACTAACAACAAGATTCTGACTATAATGCGATACGTGCTGATTACGGGGTGTGTGACGAGGTAAGTCTTCCGCTTCCGCCTATGAAATGCCATTGTTAATGTGTCGTACAGCGCCTGCTCGTTCTCGGCGCTAATTACTGTAAGTGCAGGCTATCTATCCAGATTGTCTGACCCTGGCATCCTTTTTTAATGCAGTTCGCGACTATGCCATACAACATGGTTTTCCTTGGGATAGACTTCCTCTTGCCCAATCGTGCGTGCACCAATTTCGAATTGAAATATATTGCGCACTGACCATAAATTGAAGTATACTTCACCAGCTACATTGCCATGTCTGTCTTTGCTGTCTCTGTGTTAACTTTGTTTCAAAATTAAACTCTGCTAGGTTGAACGCAAGAAAATCTACAAACGAACGGGAGACGACATCGTCCGCAGACGTTAGCAAGGTGGTGCACGTACGGTCAGGAATCAATATACATGTTGATGACAAGATCACTCCGGTGCGCTTCATGGTCTAACTGGCGTGATGAACTCGATGCTGACTAGACGGTTGGAATAGGACGGCATCCCTCTTTCCGAGACGAGGTTTACTCCTAGTTTCTCCAACAAATTTGACCCGGACCATATCGGAGTAAGGCCATTTATAATTCTCTCGACATTTGGACTTGACGCTGAGGGGTACTATGATAGATTGCAGTTCACCGGACAGAGGAGCGAAAATACGACCGAAGCGAATGACAATGACACCACCCCTCTTTATACTACGCAATCGTTTCTTATTTGATATTTATATCCTGAGTTTCGGGTTTCTTGTATAATGGATTCCAATCGCATACGTGGATGTAACGAAAATGTATCCTGTTATGTCGTTTGAAATCTCGACCCACCCTGATCATCAGGAGACTACCGATGCACTGGTTTGAACATTTTCCTGATACTCAGGATTGGCATGTCGCTTTTTCACTCTCCGACGTTTCAACATCTCACCGTTCGAGTCAAGCCCTGTCAGTGGAATGAACGATGAGCATACTAGATTCGAATGGTGTTGCACTCACCCAGGCTCTTGTTGCCACTTTGTTGAAGGAGTCTCGCGGCCCGAATCAGGACATTTAGGTATGGCCAACGTTCGAGGTTGATTCGCTCAGCAACTACATGGATGAAACTGTCGGGAATCGCATGGAGAGCGTAGCTAGCGAACGGGCTTGGTAGTATATTGATGTGCTCGGCGTCGATCAGCCAGACCTCCAGAGTATCAGGATGAATGAAGAAATTCTGGCATCTGATATCCGAATGGCAGAACTGAAGGGGGTATTCCGTAAGACAAACAGGTTCTGCAGGCTTTCCAGCGATACGGGGAGCGCGTGCTAATGCCTAGAGAAAATAAGATGTCAGAAGGTCTTTTAAGAAAAGGATAGGAAAAGACAACACGCATTGTTCACATAGCGTTGGAGAGCCGCATTGGAAGCAAATTCCATGGGCGCCTCGTGGTCCACGAAGAAAGTGTGGTAGCAAATACCACCCCCCGCTGGCCCGATACCAGATTCGGCGAGAAGTATGGATCTAAGAGACGATAACGGCGACCTTTGAGATAGCTATCTGGGAACGCCGCTGCTGCTCCTCGGCTGACGTCCCATTTTGGACCCAGACATCCAGGGTAACTGCGGGTGGAGGTATATACTGCATCACAATATACGAGGTCCCCTTTGGGCAACAGAAAGCATCTATCACCCGAGGTACTTGCGATATCTGGGGATCCACTCGTGGTAAATCGTGGAGGTAAGTTTGGGTGCGAGCTTCAACGAGAATGCTATGGCTGCGACTGTATTTAACAAGGTAATCGCAGACAAGTCCGTAGCCAGTAAGGTGGAAGAAGGTCACATGCATCTCTCGAACTACGTTTCGAGCAAAGAGAGATGACCAGCTTCTGCAGCTCGCCTTGAGACATTCGAGTAGTACACGGTGGATGAGGAGAGAATTGAGAATTATCACCGTCAGCGCTTATTTATAACCCTACTAAACTCCGTGTATATCCAATTGCATTGTATAATAGATTCAAATAGCATATTTACTTGGGGGAGATATCTAGAAATGTATCCTGTTGGCCCGTTTGAAACCTCGAACACCATTCGCAGTCAAAATTCAGCCGTCAAACGAATCCATCTTTGCCAAAACGGCGTATCCTCGTCCTGATAGTTAGTCAGATCATATTTTACCCTCACACTAATATCCATGTTCTCGCTGTCCCCATTCCCTTGCCAAAACGCGCCCTCTGCCAAATATTTCTTAAGGTCCTGAATGGCTCGCCAGCGATTCACCCTCTCAGGCAACCAGATCCAATAGAATTCCACGTGAAGCGGCCCGTTCTTCCAAGGTCCCTTCAACCACCCGCTGCGAAGCATATTTCGGAGGTATCCCCTAACCGACTTCTTGAATTGGCGGGCGTTCGGAACGTCGAGCATGATTTTCTTGAGGTGGGGGGCGTAGTTCACCAACCGTCCGTTCACCTGCCGAAAGTTGTCCTTGCCATGGAGCTGGGGAAAGTAGAGATAATATCCATCCCCGAATATTTCCGTAGATGCATCAGAATCGTCAATGGCAACTGCGGGGAAAAGACTGCAAAGGCGGATCTGTTCGACGTTCGGGGTTGCACGCAAGAGGCGATGGAAGGATTTCAGCGTCAGCATATCGCACCACAGGAGCAAGGTCTTGAGGGAAGGAAGGTGTAGATTATCAAAGAGCTTCCCGGTGTCGTCTTCGTCATCCGTGTATTCAATGACGAATGAGAGCTCGCGAACACTGGGAAGGCAGATAAAATGGGGACTGGCTTTGTCCTTCAAAGCAGGAGCGGGCTCAGTGCCCAGGTGTGCGTCGTCGTCGAAGCCATCGTGCAGGAAGAGATGCAAGCGGGCGCTTTCTAAGGAGGTACATCCCCGAATAAACGCTTGCCAACTGGCGACTGTCACCCGAAGAGTGAGATGGATGTGCGTAAGGCGAGCCCACATCATGTCAAAGGCAACTCGGACCCCAGGGTGCGTAATGTCTGTTCCGATGGGATCGTGTAAGCTGAGATTTGTGAGGTAGATTTTGCGGAGCGCCTGCATGTTATGGAATGGGATCCGTTGAAAATGGCGGTCGTATTTAGTGTACGCTTCTTTTTCCGTGAGGACTAAACTCTCCAAAAAAGGAAAGTGGACCCCGATCTCTTCGTTGGGACAAGAAGGCGGTATGAGCTCTTGGAAAAAGGGGAAAAAGGTACTGTCAGTGTCGAGATAACGCGCGCGGGAAGCAAGGTTGATCAGGGTAGGCAGATCTTCTGCGGTGAAGAGCGTCATGGCGCGCGATTCCTGATCGGGAGACGATGCATTTCGGAAAAGGGAACAATGGTCAAGATGAAGGCGCAAGGCGAATGCGTTTCGCCCAGGCATAAGGTTCCTCGACCACCAGGCTAGGAACTCAAGATCCTGATTCCATACCAGGATCTCCTCGATTTCCGTCGCATCTTGGTCGGATTCCTTGACGCTGTAAACGGGGATAAAGGCACATAGGTGTTCCCAGAGCTCCGGAGTGGTGAGCGCGATTTGACGCCACAAGGAAGAGACATGGCAAAGGAGCATGGGCATCTTCGAAGGCGACCTAAGCGTATCCTTGAGGCGTTTTGCGATGGGCGTAATGTCCAAGACTGCGACGAATATTTTGCTGATGATTTCGGGCGGTAGGCGGTTGAACGGGCCACCTTGCAGCGGTGATGACGGTTCCATGTTATCTCGAGTGAATTGCGATTGGGGAAGGTGAATGTGGATGTGAAGGTGGTTTGAGGAGTTCTTGGTTGATGAGCCCGAATATATATACTGCGTCAATGGGCCAGATGTGGCAGACTAATAACTGGCCCATCATTGTGTCTTTGTCCTTTCTGGCCCACAGAACGCCGGGTGGCCCCCGAAGATACCTCAGCCGTCCTATCCCCGGAATACACATTCAATGAGGAAAATCGTCATTTATCCGGAGAAGGTATGGTATCCGGTTTTCAAAAATGTTAGGAAGTCGTACAAGAGGCTTTTCGAGGTTCTGAAAAGGTGAATAGATGAAATCGAGATTTTTCCTAGATGTCGTCGTCGCTGTAGTGTTGTTTCGGGCGCTGAGAGGGAATATGACAAGTAGAACACGTCGGCAATGCCCCAAGAGTTGCAGTTTGGAGACGCGTTCTAATCACGTGAAAATTCCTGAAGAAAGCAATTTCAAATTCAAAACTCAAACGACGGAGAAGAAAAGTTCTCACAAAATATGTACATTGCGAAGTTCAAGCCACTCCGTTCATTACTATAAGACAAAGGGGAGAGTGACGAGCCCGCTATACAGCGCCGTTCCTCGTCATCTCCTTCCGCACATCGCTTGCCCACTTGAAAAAGTCACATCTCCACTGCCGATCCACCTGCTCCCGTAGGCGCTCCGAACGGCCCTTGTCATATCCAGGACCAACCGGACTAACACAATGATTCAGCCATTTTCTGAAAAAAGAATACAATAGGCTTGCGTACCGCGAACAAATGAAGAATTTCTTCCCTTTATTCGGTCCAGGCTTGTTAACCGTGAACTCCTTTGCCGGTTCTTGATGAACAGTACATTTTGGAGCGGGTGTAGGTGCGAGAAGGGTGTTCCACTGAGCTTGTTTACGATCGCGATTAAGATCCAGTACTGAGCCAGACGAGGACGATGTTGGGGTACCTTCTTCGGCCTGCGATAATGAGAGCGCAAGGCGATAGTCCGCCTCTTCGTCCACCTCTATGAAGTCTGGTTCGAGTGTGGTTGTGCCCTCAATCGGGGTTGATTTCGACGTGCTGCTGTTCGATGTACTGGTGGACTTCGTCGAGTTCGCAAGTTTTGGGGGTTGGAAGAAGCTGGAAATGGTAGACTGGTCCGTTTTCGTCTTCTGGATACCCTTCGATTGTGATAGCTTCGTTTTCTTGCTGGATGATGCTTTAGGGTTTCCTGGAACTATTTTACGTTTGCCTATAGTCGTTTCCCCGGAAGAGGCAATCAGAGGCGGGGAAGAAGGGGGGGAATTCTCAATGGGCTGAGATATGGGAGATCGAGATGCAGGTAGTGTCGGCGGTGATATGCAATTCTCGGACGACTGTGATGAAGCCAGCAACGAGGTGGAGGGGACACAGGAAGGTTCGGCAATTTTTCTATCCTTCCCGAAGAAAGTCGAGAGTAATTTTTGCTTATATTCGTCCCAGAACTTAGCTGCTAGTCTGGGCGGTTCCGCAGGAGCATTATCCTTTGGCGGAGCACCAAGGACGGAAGAAAGCTTCACAATAGAGCCGTCTGGTTGAGTAATTTCGTCCCAAAGATCAACGTACACTGGACAGTGGTCGCTCCCTTTTATTTGTGGTTGAATATCCGCCGCTTTAACCCAGCGTACGAGGCCGGGCGTGATGAGGATAAAATCGATCCTGGTCCCGTAATTTGTCTCTCTCGCCGATATTTTCGTATTCCAGCCTAATTCACGAAACGTTTGCCACTGCGAAAAATTAGGGGAAGTAAAATGACTCACAAGTGTACATGTCCTTTCGATCGGGCCAGAACTTGCGCACAATGTCAACCATACGCCCTCCTTTGCGTCCATCATCGTGAATCAGCCAATCCCTAATCCACCTCCGATAATCCGGCCCCCAGAATCCATCCTCTCCTGTAAGTCCTTCCGCTAAACCGCGGTCGACCATAAGCTGGCCCTCACAGTGGTCGTGGACAGCGGCGCACGCATTGAGGTCACCCACAACCATGACTTCCCTTCCTTCCTTGATGAGGCCATCCACACGCGCCTCCAATAATCGATGATAATCCATCTTGAATTTACCGCGCTCTTCAGTGCCCGTTCCGTCTTTCGGACAATACACACTGATGAGCACGAACAGACCAAGGTCAACGATAACGGCGCGACCTTCACTGTCCAGTTCCTTGTAGTCAATTTCATCTTCGTCGTCGGGAATGGTAGGCTGTTCAATGTCAGGGGGATAGGTTCCGAGTTGGGAAATCCGTTCAGAGGGTTTGAGCGGAGGTTTGGGCTGGATAAGACCCGTAAGCCCTTCCTCTGACTTGAGAGGTACCACAGCGGTCTTGCGCGTGTATATAGCAATACCGGAGTATCCAGTCTTTCGGGCGGGGAAGGAGAAAAAGGAATCAAATGATGGTGGTAGAGCGACTGCTTTGGGGAGTCCAGATCTCGAAGACTTGACCTCTAAAATACAACGGTTAATTAAATCCTTAAAATTTGAAAGCGACGTACCTTGGAAACATAATATGTCTGCCTCCAAATGGTTCAGAATGTCATCAAAAGTCTTCAGGGTGTTCCAGCTGTCGAAACCTCTTAACCACCGCGAAAATACAGGGAACTTGGCTGCTTACGGGTGGTATTGTGGCAGTGTACGGACCCCATTCTTTATAACCCTTCAATAAATCACAAAAATTCTTCAAAAATCCGAGAACCTACGATATTCCAAGTAAGAACGCGCATGGCTCATTCAACGTCGTCTCGTCCCTGCGCTCCTACAGAAGTTTGAAGCTTCAAGGTGGAGAAACGAGCTTATCATTCGATTCACAATGTCATTCCTCGACAATTTATTCTCGAACAATGAAGGGAATTGTCGCGAATAATTATAAAGGAGGTTGTGGTTTGTGGTCGAGGTGACAGGCAGGCCTGGGAAACTGTCATTGGGAAACCGGCACGAACCCAAAATTAGGGTTTGGTTAAATTTCTGCTCAATAACTCTCGTTACCATGGGTCGTCTGCGTCGTTCTCGAGTCCACAACGCCAGGAGGGACGTACACAGGGCATCTAGAACACGGGTAAGTGCTAGAGAATCCATCTGCTAAATAAAATTGGTCAATTTTGCGGATATTTTAGGTCAGGACCAGGGATGTAGATCAGATACAGCTCATTGACCTCGATCCCAAAGTAAGTGGATTCGAATTCTGGTTTGTATTATCGTATTAAACGTCGTTATCTCCAACAGAATAGAGCAAAATTAGAAGCCCAACCCATTGACATTGAGAAGCCAGGCCTTGCACAACATTATTGTGTGGAATGTGCAAAGTTCGTTCGTCTGCTATTGATTCTTTGTCCTATCGTTCAATTTCTTTCGCTTGTTTCCAGATATTATGAGACAGACGCTGCACTACAATCCCACTGGCGGGGAAAGATCCACAAGCGGCGGTGTAAGCAGCTGCGCGAGCCGGCTTACACGATCGAAGAGTCGGAGAGAGCTGCGGGACTGGGACGAGAGACGAGGCGGCATGTGGAGGCAGTAGATGTTATGACAGACGTTGCTTGAGATTGTTGTGTATTTTATCGGTGCGAGTTTACGACGATTCTGTTTTCTAGGCATCCTCATGAGAATTCGATTCCAGCAATTTATGTACCTGTTCAGACAATCGCTTCTGCCGCTACGCTTTTGAACATCAAATGATTTATCTTCTCAATTGACGCGTCAATTGAGAAGATATATTGACGATTAATCCTCCTTTGTGTGACGCGCTGTGAAGTGTCATGGAACACTAGGCTCCCCTCTAGAAGATAATATATTCGCCGTTGGCTGAGGCCCAGCGAGAATGGAAACTTATCAATGTCGTCCATAACTACCGCCAGGGGCCCCTCCCCTCGTTTGAGGGATGTGGGCCCATCACCAACGCCTTTAGAAATTATGAAATGCAAAATTATTCGACTCGGCCTTGCCTTCATTGGTTCTCTGATGAGCCAACCGCGCAAACGCATCACTGAAGATGACAAGTATTATTCTTTCACTCTCCGATTCCTGATGTACTTAATTCCCAGGGAAAGAAAGTCGGAATGAAGATGAGAGGCATGGGTGACGACGACAGCGACATGAGTACAAGGATTTGGAAAGTGACAAAGCCCAGCGGTGCATCATGAAATCTGGCTACTTACAAGTCATGACTGAT
Organism: Hebeloma cylindrosporum; assembly: GCA_000827355.1. Lineage (NCBI taxonomy): Eukaryota > Fungi > Basidiomycota > Agaricomycetes > Agaricales > Hymenogastraceae > Hebeloma > Hebeloma cylindrosporum. The sequence continues at coordinate 348,445 of KN831791.1, read as the reverse complement.
TAATCATATTCATTTTGGACAGCTTCGTGGTATACTATCCCATTCCAGGAGTTTGATAATTCCAGGAGTTTGACAATTTCAATTTCCCGAGGCAATTCTTGCCCAACCTTCATAAAAATTTGCGTATACACGCAAATGGTCTATTTCACTAAGAGTATCAAAGAATATTTGGAGATTTTGAGCTCTAGCTCGCAAAACTGGGAAAATATGATTTTGATTACGTTCAAGGAGCCAAAGTATGGGAATGTTGGCCCAGATCCAGCCCGATCGCGATGTCCGTGTCCCATGAAATTTTGACAAGGCATTCAAGATATCGGTGCTATTCCAAATACCAAATTTCATGTTTGGAGGATGATCCCTTCTTTCAAAAGTCGAGGAATGGTCGTTTGCAGCTTTGGAATGTGACATATGGTGACAGTTTTCCTGGGAACCACGGCAAACTGGACCGAAAACTAGCGGTGATTTGATGTGACACCGCCGTTACAGGATTGTCAATCTCCTGGAACTCTCGATTTCCAGCACCGGAAACGCTCCGCTTTCATCTCTCCTCAACCTTTTGAAAAAGGAACTTGATATTCGTGTAGAAGGGAAAAAATATTATATTTTAGGCAAATTTGAGGATGGGAGGATGCGTAGTTGCGTAGGAATACGCCATATACTCAAAAGTTGTCAAACTCCTGGAATGGGATAGTAGTTGTCCAGAAAAATTTCTCAACCGTCATCCTCCCTCGATTGGTATGACGTTTTTGAATCCCTCTCACTCGCCCGGCGCGCTATGATGCAGCATGAGATGGCCACTGGCTGGGATCTGACCTATGACATGCTCGAGTGAGTCTGCTGGTGAATAGCGTGCTGCACTCAATGTCACGACCGCTGACCAGGATATGAACCTCCGTAAGTTAGGCTACGGTCACTGACTTGTGCCACAGGACGGAGCGGATGTAGTTCCGGTGATACCATTATATCGGGATGCGTGTAACAAAATGATACATAAAATGATACAAAGGGGAATCGAGCGAGCATTCCGCTTTGGTCCTACTCTCGCCCCTCCGTTCGGTGAACTGAAATCTATCCAGGGACTCAGCATTCAACCAAAATCGGGAAAACATTGACAATCCGTACCTCCACATGCTTGGGCGGTATCTCCCGTTCCAGGTCATATGCATTTGAGAAGGCAGAGGATGTAAATTTTGCAGTGCCCTTTTCAGCTTCAAGTGAGTTCGCCTCTCGGAGGAAATCCATCATGGAACGCACCGGGCTCATTTTGTCATCCATAGAATGTAGGTTTCCGAAATCCGTTCGAACGGTGGTTCCTGCCCTTATGTTCAATGCCTTGCTAACGTCGGAACCGGATGTTTCGCTTTCGTTCATGGATTTTCTCGCATTCAACCTAGGAATTCAAGCGAATTAACAGAAGAGCACTTGATAATAATGGGAATGGAGGGACGGACATGGCAATATAGCTGTTGGCGTATACTTCATGTTTGCGAAGAAGGATGTCAATAGATCGCTATATTAATATTGTGGATCGAGACACGCACGATTGGGCAACAATAAGTCGATGCCAATGAACACCAGGTTGTCCGGCATAGTAGCGTACTGGAAACAGAAGTGCCGTCAGAGGTCAGAGACGTTGGATGGGAATGGATAGGCACTCACTGTAATTAATGTAGACAGCGAGCATGCGCTATGTGATCCATTATTCCTCACATGTTACATGGGTAGAACAAAGCGAAATATTTACCTCGTCAGAAAACCCGTAATCAGCACGTATCGCATTACAATAAATATCTTGTTGTTAGTCCTACCAGGAAGTGAATATTCAAATTCTGAATCGAGAACTCGGTTACTTACCCGGCGAACGAAGTTCGACTTCGGTTAAGGTAATAACACATGGCGATCGCGATTACAAAGTCAATTCCTGTAGCGGTGGCGAAGGTTGCATAGATTATTTTCTAGATTCACGGTGATCATGAGGTCGTTCTGGGCTCCACACGATTCGTTCGCTCTCACCTTCATTGAATCCAAATTACTGAAATCCTTTTGGCCAAACGCGTCTATCATCGCAACTACGAATGATAATAATTAGTCCGGAGGTAGAAATTCCAAGGGATGGACTCACGGAACCCAATGGCTAAACAGATGAGGAAAGCTTAGTAAAAGTATGGACTGAAAAAGGCTTGACTTTTCGCACCCCATCCACCTGCCACGACGACCACCTAGGCGTTGATATACCCGTCAAATAAGGAACCTCTCGAAGGGAATTTACGCACCACCACTGCTGGCCAAAATCGGGAGAAGTGTTTCCCGACTAGTTGCCCTGGATATCAGAAATTGTCCCTTGAAATGGTGGCAGTGAACGTACGTTTCCACACCCTCAAGCCATATAGCCTACAGAACATATTCCGAATTGGTTAAGCTGGGTCATATAGATAACGCTCTCGAGACATACGTTTGAACCATGATGACCATTAGGGTCTAGAACCAGGCAAAATTAAAATAATGTTGCATTTGAGATCGGGCAGACGCTTACATTGAAGAGGACTTGCAACTGATTTGTTCATCAGGCGTCGGTGAGCGAGCTGAGAAAGAAACATATTATGCGGATCACCTTGAAGCTCCTGTTCACATAGACATATCCGAGTCAATCCGGGGAATAATGCATCGCTTACTGAATACACGTACCAGACGACGGTTTGAAGCTTTAGGGTTTCCAAAGTTGTCGATAAGGTAGAAATACATGGCGTGGATTGTAAATACCGTATGCAAAGCTGCGAGGGTGCTGAAGGGATATGAACATCATCCCACATCACGACGAACAATCGCAAAAATGGCGCCTACATGAGGATCCCAACCTTGAGGGCGTTATAATGTTAGGATTTTCTTTCCGCGTGAGCTTTGCGACAATCCTCACCGCGACTTTTTGAAACATCCAATCCTTGGGATAGTTGTGGTAGTACAAATGAGTCTGGACGATGGAAATTCCGATGAGACTGATTGCAAGAGAGTAATGTATCAGGATGCGTCGAAATCCGTTTCGAAGTACTCACAGGCATGACGCCGATAACCCAAGGAAGGCAATTCCTATGGTGTTATCCAAAGTCACCGGGATCGCCATTGGGTGCTCTTGAACGACGAAGGAGCGAACGTGTGGGCCGTCAATGGGGAAATGGGGCCTCAGAGTCTGGTGAAGTGGAAAGCAACAAAAAGGTAATAAAGTGTCGAGGATTCCGTCGGGTAGATATATATCTTGACCCCTTTTTTAGTCCTTCAATTGAATCCAGTTAACCGATATATCACCTTGTGTTCGGATTGTTCCGTACGGTATCCCCTGATCTATCGCCTCCTTGTACGAAGAGGTTTTGGGAAGGTCCCTGAAAACGAAGGTTGGTAAGGACGTTGGCAAGCCTTTTCCAAGAGAAACAAGCCCTTGATATCCTATATGTTGGCAAATTAGATCATGTCCATGTGATTGTGGCGCATTACTTCCAAGTTCCAAACCTTGTAGAAGATTCGTCGCTCGAGCAGGCTCGAGCTCGTTCTGAAGTAGGAGGGAGTAGACACAATATATAATGAAGATTACTTACCTTGTCGAGATTTCTTTTTCGCTGTGCTTTTTTCACTGATCCGCCCGCCTCAATCCGGGATCCTATACGAGGGACATCTACTTATCAAAGCATCTTATAATTTCCAGTTACCGAACTCCACTTTTGATGTTAGCCTTCATCCCTCCGAGTCGAGTTAAGTACAGTGTAAGACGCTCAAAACCGACCTCTTGGCACGCCAAATTTTGTGACCATAACTAGTGTGACAGAATTTACCCGTTTTTTATGAAAACCCTCGGAATAACTCCGGTTTTGCTCTAGCTTTCGAACCATCTCACTTTCATCCCGAAATTCCAAGTTAGAAAATTTGAGATACCCCAAAAGAGGATTTAGGACCCTGACATTCCATATATGGAAGGCTTGGCCACCTTGGCAGGGTCCGATAAGATAAAAGATAACATCTCGAAAGCCCAACTGACGTTGCGCAAGCCAATATATGCAGTGCTACACATCCAGAATGATTTTGGCATCAACTGGGCATTGCTTTTGGTCCTGTTTTTGCATTTCCAGCACTGAAAATGTTTGGATTTTTTCGCCCAAAAGTGGATTTTAGGTCACGTGACAGGCCTATTTGCCAAAACCCGATTTTTACGCTAATTCAGTCAGGTTTCCTTCCTAATTTTCAAGGATTAGTGGAAAATCAAAAAACTGATGCCACAAAAGACAGGCTGCCTTTATGTGTCGTACACTGTATTCATTACTGATGGTTCAGGGCGAGGAAACTTGGGCCTTGATCCAGATTTTTCCCCCAACAAACCCCAACCTCCCCTAACTTGCCCCATGACCCCGCCACTGCCTCGAGATATTATCAAGATCTGGAGGATCGTCAATGACTCGACGTTCGTGGAACCTGTGGTGGGCGTTCAAGATGGAGAAAGAACAAATCGCCAGGGTAAGGAAAAAAACGATGAGGAATTAAATGGACAGCTTGACTTGGCCAATTTTGCCTTTGGACGTACGTCGTACAGCCGTTTCGACGAAGTATATCCGCAAAAAAATTCAGGGCCATTCGAGATCCAAGCAAGGAAAGCTACTTTACAAGGGGCTCACTTCACCGCGCGGTTCTGCAACCCCTTCGAGAGCGAAAGGCGCTGGATTCGTTCCACATATGCCTCCAAGCCCTTTTCCCATCGTTTGATTTCTCCCTTCTTCGTCACGGTATATAAAACACCCGTTTGGTGCTCTCCACCTCCTCCATCGCCATCGTCGTCGTCGTCGTCGTCGCCTTCAATAACTTGCTTGAGGAACCATACGTCATGGCTTACCACCACCAACGCACCCTCGAACTCACACAACGATTCGACAAGCGATTCAACGGTGCCCATATCCAGATGGTTCGTGATCTCGTCCAGGATGAGGACGTGAGGATTATGGAACGTAATCAGCGCAAGGGCGACGCGATTCCTCTGCCCACCGCTCAGCGTGCGTATAGGGCGAGTCACCGCGTCGCCCGTCATGCCACACAACCCAAAGTGCGATCGCCCATCGCCCTCGGAGATGACCACGTCCGGATAGGCTTTAGCCAGTTGTTGGAGTGCACTGAGGGAAAGATCGAGCTGGTCCACGGTGTGTTGGGAGAAGTACCCGATGCGGAGTCGGTGATGTTTCTTCACCTCTCCCAGGGTAGGTTTGAGTTCGCCAGCGAGGAGATTCATGAGCGTGGATTTTCCACAGCCGTTGGGACCGAGGAATCCGATGCGTGCATAGGGGCCGACATCCAAAGAGACTTTGTTGATAACCATAGGTGAGATGGGTTTGGGGTCGTACCGGAAAGAGACTTCGGAGAGTTGAAGGAAGGAGCTCCCGGGGAAATTGAACGGTTCGGGAGGAGGGAGTTTGATTGGAGTGGTTCTTATTCCTTGATCGACAACGATCTCGTCTCGATACCCATGATAACTTCGTTTGTACCGTTTTCCGTCTTCAAGACGTTCCATTCCTAACCTATCTAACTTCTAGATAATACGGGTGAGAAACGTTGTGTAGACGTGGGACATGAATGAGGTACCTTTTTTCGAGATGCGACTTGCCCGAGACGTTTGTCGTCGCCCGTGGATTTTGCTTGCTGGACGTTGCGCTGCATGCTTGCCAGGATTTGTTTACGTCTCTTCTGATCCAGCTAATATAAAATGCACATCGTTGGCAGCTGGAAAGGGACTCAAAAAGAACAAGCATACCTCTTTGAGACGAGTCTTACGCTTCCTCTGCTCCTCCGTGTTTTTCTCCCAGTCGTTGTAATTTCCAGGATGGTAGGCCAGCTTCTTATCGCGGAAAATAATCGTCTCATCTGTGACCGTATCTAGGAAACTGCGGTCGTGAGACACGACAACCACCGTTTGACCCTCTGTCTCTTCCGTTAAGTAGGATTGAAGCCAAACGATCGCAGGAAGATCCAAATGGTTCGCTATGAGCAAGTTAAGGGTTAGATGAAGCCATAAGCAATAAAACTGAAAACCCTACTGGGTTCGTCGAGCAACAAGATATCCGGCTTTATGAAAAACGCCTTCCCAAGCATAACTCGCATGCGCCAGCCACCATTTAAGGCACCGATCTCCTTACCCTCCTTTAATAATTCTTCGTCCTTGAATCCCAGACCTCTCAATATTGATTTAGCCCTTGCCTCATCGGCTTCTACATCCAATGTTTCGTACGCCCCGAATACTTGGGTCATCAGCTCGTGAGCCATTGAAGCAGTGGCGTAAGTCTGTGGATCCTGGGCCTGGAGGGATGCTAGCGCTGCTTCCGCCGCGAGGAGGTCCTGTCTAGCAGTGTGACCCCTTTGGCCGGATCGTTTGGTGGCGATTTTTTGAGCTTTGTCGAGGGCATCTCGAGCCCGAGAAAGCAAAAGCTCATGAATAAGTGTGTTCAAGGCAGCATCCTCGGTCGAGTTCGCATTAAAACCCTGTAACGCTGGGAGCACTGTGTAGGTCGATTCATTGTGGATTCAAAATCGTGAACCAACCTTGGGCTTCCTTAATAATGCGTGAGCGATCGGTGTCTGCACTAAGGATCTCCTGCAAGATCGTCCGGCCCGATGTAACCTCTTCGAGTTGTGCGATGTGAAGAATTCGAACGTTCTGCGGAAGCCCCACAAGGACATTATTTCCCAATACGGACATCAGGACTGCAGATCAGGCTGTCAGGGAAGTGAACTGTAGTACAGAAACGAGTGACTTTACCTGATTTCCCCACTCCGTTCTGTCCAACCATCCCATATCGTACGCCAGGTTTGAACCGCAAGTGAGCGTCGACCAAAAGCTCTCTATTATTGACGCTAATGTTGACGCCCTTGATATCGATGTCGGTATTATTGGCATCAAAGGTTTCACGATGGAAGCGACTCTGTTGGGAGTAAGCCGTGATTTCTACGGGCGCGATTTGGGTGGTAGGTCCGCTGGTATTCGAGTCCGAATCTGCTGCCGCTGGCTTTTTCTTGTACTTGCTAACTTTTGTCTTTGGCGTGGTTGGCTATACTAGTGTGTAAAATTTATCTCAAAAAGCGGTTTCTGCTCGAACTCACTTTGTCCGCGTCCGAAATGGCGAGAGATGCAACGTTAATAGCCTCCATTTCCAGGGTTTGTTACTGACTTTGATAGACGGTATGAATTCAGTGTGAGAGGTCTTTCTTAAGACGAGGTGACTCATGATCAAATCACGCACCGGAACCGACTTTCGGCAAGAAGGTCAACTACACACCAGGTTCTGCAAAGATCCTTGTGAGGTATCATTTAAACGGTCTTTTTATTGTGCAGAAGATGCGTATTTCAGGAAATTGGAAGCCGAGGAACCTGTTGATTCAGTTGAATTTTGAATTTTCGAAATTCGAAAAGTAAAAAAAGGTCACATGATACCGCACCAACATTCGGGCCGGCACTCCGCCAAGCTTTAAGTTTCAGGATTACTCTTAAGTTCAGTGGACCACAGGTGCGATGGATTCCCAATCCTCGTTCTGGGAAGGTTATTCAATATTTCAAGCGCGTGCTCGTCCATTTTCCAAATAACAATATTTCTCCAGGATGGGGTAGGAAAATTGCCTCTTATCAATCATCAAGTAAAGCTGACGGTACATTGTGATCACCTCTTCATGTTGCTTCTCCATAGATTGAAGTATCCGACTACACCGCAGGAGAGGCCGACATCAACAGTATAGATAGGGTAGCCAAAATCATTCGTTCCGGCTGCTTGTACGAATTCGGCGGTTGTACGAATCATACTGTCGATCCTCTATCCGATGTGATACAATCTATCGGGGAAAATCAGCGTCCAGAGTCGAAGGCCGTAAAAATACGAGCATCCTCACCTCGAGACTCTGAGATGCTGTCTCTTTCTCTGGGTCATATCTGTTTGAGAAATTTGAAGTAAGTCTCGTTGCCGGAGGAGGGATGCCATCCTATTCCAGGTATCATATTAGTCTCTGGTTCATCCTGGCTTCATGAAACACACTGGGTTGGTTTGGTCATCTATAGAAGTTCGATGCCCGCTGTCCGTTGGAAGCGTCGAGTCCGCCTTCACATTCAACATCTTGCTAACGTCTAGAGATGCTGGTTGCTGTTCGTTTATCGATTTCCGCGCATTCAACCTAGGAATTCAAGGGAATTAACGAAAGGAAAATGGTGGTAGCAATGGAATAGACAGACAATGCAAAGTAGCTGTTGACATATACTTCAGGTTCCCCATAACGTCATTAGGTCTATGGTATTGCGGCATTTTCTAAGACTGGATTAGTGTACGCACTGTTGGGCAATAGGAAGTCGATCCCAATAAAAATCATGTTGTCTGGCATAAGAGCGTACTGAACAGAAAGAGGCGACCAGAGTCAGTACGGTCGGCCCAGTGGCATAGATATCTACACTTACCGTCATTAACGTAGACAGCGAGCATGCACTACACGATCCATCAACCATACCATTTGACAAGAGAAGTGAAGCAGTACTTACCTTGTCAAAAAACCCGTAATAAGAACGTATCGCATCACGGTTACTATCTTGTTGCTGGTTCTATGAGGAGCAGCATCGTTCTGAATGGAGGTTCAGTCATTCACTGGTCATCAACCGCTCACCCAATGAACGGAGATCGACCCCAGTTAAGATAATAACACATCGCAGACGCCAGTATCGCATCGATTGCTGTAGCAGTGGTGAATGCCATGTAGATGAAGGGCTACATAAAGTGAGTCAGGTGTTCAAATTCATTCGTGAGTACTTGGGTACTCACACTCATTGCACTCAGATTTGAAAAAGTGGTTTCCTCGTAGGCTTTATCAATCAGAACTTAAAGTGGGAATACTGAATTCGGAAATGGAATGGAGCAAAGGAATTGGACTCACGAAAGCCAACGCCTACAAGAGAGGAGCGCGAAGTTTAGTAAACGTGCGTTAAGAAAACAGGTCGTTCCGCACCCCATCCACATGCCACTGTGAACCCCTGGTCATCGAGACAATTTGAGTAACAAACATGACTATTTCGAGAAAGCGCGCACCACGACGGCCGGCAGAAACCGCGAAAAGTGTTTCCCAACTTTCGTCGCCTCGGTAGATGAGCGAGTATTGAAATTCATGTCAAAAGAGAACTTACGTTTCCATATTCTCACTGCGTATAGGCTACGTAAAGGCTTCCAGTTTCGTTAATCTGGGCCAAAGGTGGATGCTCACCCTTGGACGAGGAATACTATAAGAGTCTAGAATGCAGCGGGAATCAGGATATAGTTACCTCCGGAATTGGGCAGACACGTACATTGAAGAGGACCTGCAGCTGGTTGGACACTCATGCATTCAATGAGCGAAACTAATAACACATAAGATAGATCACCTTGAAACTCCTGTTCACATGGGTCTGGATAAGCACGAACTCGAGGAATCGCTGAAACACGAACCAGACGATGGTGTCAAGGCCCTCCGGATTTCCAAAGTTTACAATAAGGTAATAATACAAAGCATGGATTGTGAACACCATATGCAAAGTCGCAAGGGCCCTGTAGAAACATATCAGTGCAACCCACTACGATTGAAACTTGGTTGATACCTACATCAGGACTCCAACCTGAGCAGGTTATAATCATACTATCAAGAGTTGTTTCCATGGATGCTTTCAACACAGCACTCACCGATGCTTTTTGGAGCATCCAGTCTTTGGGGAAGTTGTAGTAATATAGATGTGTTTGAACGATGGCAATTCCGAATAGGCTGATGAGGGGATGGTAATGCATCTTGGAGTTTGGATGATCCTTTGTACATAACTCACATGCATGATATCACTACGCCAAGGAGAGCAGCGCCTAGGGTATCGTCCAAAGTGACAGGAACCTTCATCGCCGGCTTGGTGTCGTGAAAAACGAGGATGTGGTTGGTGATCAACGAAGGAAAACATATTCAGCAAGCGCTTAGGATAAGTATATCCTGCCCGCGAGTCGTGGTTTTCGCACCGTTCCCCAAAACATCCCATTCCCAGGTCCGGATTTTTTGACCCGCCAACCCAGACAAAAAAGCCGGACTAATTGCACAGAACGGGCCTATAAGGTCCTTTTAGGGCCTTTAAGGTTTTGCAGGTTGCCCTCGTCGTCCGACTTTCCGGAGCAAGGTAATTATAACCTGTCAGCAACGCCGATTCGGCCTCGCCCTATTACCAGTAGTATTAGTCGACTTCAGCTCAAGTTCTAGAAGGCGCACCTATGTACCAAACTTTGGGCTCCCACGGGCAGGCGCCGTTCGCGAGTCTCGGACATTGTGGAACGTCACGCGCCCTTCTCCACAGTCAAAGCTTGGAACACCGGTAGTAAGAACCATGGGGACGAACATTGCAAATAAGAAACCCCTCGTCCACAGCCACTGTCAAAGCAGATCCTCCAGGATCGGACCCACCGTTTCAACGGGTGGAATTATTGAATCTTCTTTGACGCAATCTGGGAGAAAGTAGGGTTCGTCGATGAAAAAGGTCAACAGGAAATTTGGTCCTCTGAAGAGGCCATTGACGAGGGGAAACATGTGTTAACCACAGTGCATGGCCTCGTCGATTCTGGATTTCCAACTTTCAAAAGGCCTGCTGATAGGCTCAGAAAGTTCCAGGAAAGAATGGGTCGACTAGTAATTATGTCACTCGCCGACCGGGGGCCAATCCCTGTGAGGGTTTATTACCAATAGGTTTTCAGCATCCAATGTCCGGAATGCGTGTAGCCACCCGATAGATAGCAAGGCTACAGCAGTGCCTGTGCGGTTAATTAGTTTCAAATAAATTCCCTGCAGGTGGCCGGCGCCGCCGCGCAGACCGAGTTGATCCACGACACACAGTGAAGAGATGCAGACGATCGGATACAGACATCAACCAGTACATGGAAGCGCAAAGGACGGAACCAACTCACATAACTGGAATCATACGTCCAACAGTTTGCTTCGATATCCAGCTCTCCAAACCTCGTGTCTGGGCAAGTACAAGGTAAGGATTGTAGACAGAACATTGGACATGAAATATACGTTGACGGTCACAGACCCGGAGTGCCTCCCGCACTTCCCATCCGACGCGATCGGCACCGCCGCGAGCTCCATTCGGTACTCGCCATACTCGCAAAAGGTTGCGCGCCCCCGGGTTCGGAAATCTGCTTGTTGGCAAAAATCCTTGGCTACTATCTTGCAAAGTGAAAATCGGGAATAGAGGATCCACACGGAGGAATGTAGCGCCTGGGATCGCGTGCGTGAAAGCATAGCGTCAATGTGCTGGCAGTGCACCCGTTTCTCCCCGTGTTTGAGTCAAACGGCGTTGTCAAAGGAGAGTAGCCTCCTCGGGGAAGCAGGTCCTCCAGGATCGGACCCCACCATGTTCACGGGGTGAATAGCTATCTCAACCTGGCTATTGTCGGCAAATGGCGTCGTCGACCATCTCCGTGAAAGGCAGTTGTGGCGGTGCGAATTGTGAATGCGGCTTACATAATATAAGAATGTTTTCTTGCCCTTTTTTAAAACCTTGGGTCCTTCAATTTAGTAATTAAGCCGTTTTTCGGATATGGGGGAGAGTGATCGAAATTTCGAGTGTGAGAATACAAATTTAAAGAGCATAAAAGAAGGAATACATTTTTATTTACACATACAAACACCCCCTCGATTGGAATCCCTCCTTGAAGTAAAAAGGATCGAAAACCGGAGTAGACTTAACTGTGGAAGGGGAAATCGCAACCGGGGCGTAAAGAGGGTGTCAAAGTCAGTCGCTGCACCGATCCTAATGTTGCTCCTCGGTACGATGAACTATGATCTGTCGTGGAAGCAGCGTTAAAAACCAACGGTCGAGTCAATTATAAACATCCTTACTTACCCCGAGAGGGAAAGAAGGTCCATCCTGTTCTGAGTCATGGTTATTTATAAAAATAGAATTGAATTTCGTCGCGGAAGGAGGGATGCCGTCCTATTCCAAGTGTCCCGTCAGTCTCGAGTCTTGGTTAGCACTGTGAAAACGCACTCGAGTCATTTTATGATCCACAGAACGTAGGTTCTCGCTATCAGTTCCATTAGTCGCTCCCGGCCGCCTCATTTTAAATATGCTGCTAAGACCGCTAATGTTGGTGGATGATATTTCTTGTTCGTTCATATACTTCCGCGCATTCAACCTAGGATGCAAGTTGGAGAAAGATACACCATCAAGGTAGGAATAGAATAGACAGACATCGCAATGTAGCTGTTGATGTATACTTCAAGGTTGCAGCAAAAAAGTAAGGTCATTAGTTCTTGGATCTTGCGGCGGTATATTACAATTCGGACTTGGTTTACGCACAATTGGGCAAAAGGAAGTCGATCCCGATAAAAACCATGTTGTGCGGCATAGTAGCGTACTGGATAAAAGAGAGTGGCCATCAGGCAAGTCGGACAGTCATGGATACCTTGAGTTACCGCGATTAATGCAGACAGCGAGCATGCACTGTATAACCCATCAACCTTGCCGTTTCATGGGTAGAGGGAAGATGTACCTCGTCAAAAACCCCGTAATAAGCACGTATCGCATTACCGTTACTATCTTGTTATTAGTTCTATGAAGAAAGAAATTGTTTCAAGGTTCTGTTCGAGGTTCAATCATTCAGTCACCAATACTCACCTGATGAACGAGGATCGACTCCGATTAAGGAAATAACACATCAAAGCAGCGATTACAGCGTCGATGGTTGTAGCAGCGATGAAGGGCGCGTATATGGCGTACTAAAATAATAGTGAGTCGCCCGCTCGACATCGTTCCAGAGCCATACTTACGCTCATCTTATCCACAGTAGCGAAACTCGTCGTTCCGTACAGTTTGACAACGAGAACTAGAATGGGAATGGTGCCTTTGCCATGAAATGGAATCATAGGACTCACGTAACCCAATCGCTACAATGGGGAGGGAACCTTAGTAAAAGCATGGACTGAGAAAACTTGACATTCCGCACCCCATCCACCTGCCACGACGAGCCCCTATCCATTTAGACATGAAGTTGAATATGGAACACGACTACGTGCTGGAAATTACACACCGCGAAGATCGGCCCTAACCGCGAGAAGTGATTCCCAACTTTTTGTTGCGCTTGTTGAGCCTGAGGGAATATTGAAAATCTCACGGGACTTACGTTTCCATACTCGCATAGCGTATAGACTGAGTAGGTTCAGTTTCAGTGAGCGGGGTCGGAGTTAGAAACATACGCTTGAACGAAGACTATCATTAGGATCTGGAATTAAGTGGTCAAGATACAGCTACAGCTGGAATTGGGCAGGCACCTACATTGAGGAGGGCCTGCAGCTGTCAGTCATTCGCCAGTATCAGTGGGCGAACTCAGTGATATATGATGTGGATCACCCTGAAGCTCCTTTTCATGGCGAACATGCATGAAGATGAGGCCTGAGGGATCGCTTGCTGAATACACGTACCAGACGATGGTGTCGAGGCCTTTCTGATTTCCAAAGTTTACGATAAGGTAGTAATACACGGCATGCAGCGTGAATATCGTGTCAAAAGTGGCGAGGGTACTGTAGGAATACGAATTCATTGCATATCACCACATTTGAGACTCGAGAGACAATACCTACATGAGGACTCCAACCTTGAGGGCGTTACGACACGTCGGGAATTTCTCCTTGGACGTTTGCAACGACACTCACCGCGACCTTTTGGAACATCCAGTCTTTGGGGAAGTTATAATAGTACGAATGTGTCTGGACGATGGCAATTCCGAAAAGGCTGAAATGCAGCGGCACGGTAATCTTTCACGGTGAAGCGGGATGATTGTGGATTACTCACATGCATGCGGCGGATATCCCAAAGAATGCTGCGCCTATGGTGTTATCCAAAGTGACCTTCATCGCCATCTAAAACAGTGTGGTGAAAAAGAAGATCGTCGTCAGTGATCAACTGGGAGGACAAAGGCACTATAAGGGGGCTGCTTCGAACAGATATATCATGCTGCCGGGAGTCGTGGTTTTTCGTCCTGTCACGAAGGCCACGCGTGGCTTTTTGGCTCGTTAAGGCCGAAATAATGGACAGAAACGTCAAGAAGGATCTTTTAGCGTCTTTAAGCTTTCGTATACTAGGCTGTCCTCGTCCGACATTTCGGGGCGGAGGAACTATAACTTGTGAGCAAACCCCAGAATGCCGGTTCGGTTCCGCACTGTCCAACTGGCAGCGCACAGAGGTAAGTAACTAACCTTATTTTAATCGAGAAATTGACACCTACAACAGCCCCTAACAACCAGGTCCGGCATGCAAGTTCTGAAACGACTCGGACATCGAGGAGACATCTGGACAAGGTAAGGCGCAAAAGACGTTCCGCGTGAGCTACATGGCTGCTGGTTCCGTAGGATGAACGCAGGATCTAGCACACCAGCTGCTTGATACTTGGGAGCAATAAATGGCAGGTAGGCAGCCGGGGCGATGCGCTTCAAAGTATTGAGGACCGGCGGGCACGAGTTGACTGTTATGCAACGATGGCGTGGGACGCCTTCAACTTATTTCATCCATCGCAAACTAAACAAGTATGAAGACATAAGCAAAGATTCTTTCCTGAAGGCTCTGGCTTCCCAGCCTTTCCCGAACACGATGGTGAATTGATACATACGTGGACATGAAGAAACATGCACGGCACTCGCGGGCCGGGAGGATTGAATACTGCGGCGTTCAGATCTGGAATATCTGCCAAATTCCAATTGTCTTATATTCCAGCCTGCGTGTATACCTGTTCCACAGAGAATGGTCGAGGACTGAAGATCTGTCATATCCGTTGTTCCAGCGGAGGTGGTTTCGTTTGGAGGCTGAGTTCTATAGGCAAATCATGTTCAAGTATTCCCTTCTTGTAATGCGGAGTATCAGGCGTCTTGGGCGGGAGAAGAAAGGGTACATTTTTGGATATATGTACCTATAAACACTCATTCGGTTGGAGATCGGTTTGCAAGTCAAGCGAAATTCGGTCCATACGTAATGGTGCAAGGAAAAATTGCCATGGAGATCAGAATCATTCGATTCGGCTGTACCGATCTCAATGTTGCTCCTCCGTGCGATGGACTACAATCTGGCTATAAGCTCAGCATTCAAAGTCGAAGGTCGAGATAACTATAAACATCCGTACCCTAAGGTCCTTAGATGATATAGCCTGTCCTGTGTTATTTACGTATGGGAAATTAGAGGCGAACCTCGGTGGTGCGGACGGGTTGCCATCCTGTTTCAATTGTCTCAGCAGTAAGTCTCGAGCTCCCTATGGCTTGACATAAAACGTACTGGGTCCCTTTTATCATCGACAGAATGTACTAGATCTGCGGTTTCCGTTCGAAGGATCCATGCTGATCTCTTTTTAAACGTTTTGCTCATTTCGACTGATGACCTTTCCCCTCCATTCATAGATTTTCGTGAATTCAACCTAGGAATTCAATTGAATAAAAAAAGTATACCACCGCGATAGGAATGAAGGAGACGGACATGGCAACATAGCTGTTGAAGTATACTGCTAGTCCATGACGAAACAACTTGAGTCTTTTGGTTAAATTCAATTTAAGAGTGAGTCTACGCACGATTGGGCAATAGGAATTCGATTCCGATGAAAATCATGTTGTGTGGCATAGTTACGTACTGCGTAGAAAAAAAGGCAGTGTCAGTAAATTTGGACAGGCATCGATCTGTACACTTACCGCAATTAGCGCAGATAGCGAGCATGCACTATACAAATCCATCAAGATTACCGTTGCAGATGTAGAAGAAAATTTACCTCGTCAGACAACCAGTAATCAGCACGTATCGCATTGCGGTTAATATTGTGTTGTTCGTTCTGCAAGGAGAAATATCCTTTCAACGTTTCAATCGTCACTGGCAAACCACTGACCTGAAGAACGAAGAACGACTCTGATTGAGGTAATAACACATCGAAGAAGCGATCACCACATCGATGGTAGTAGCTGCGATGAAGGTCGCGTAGATGACGGGCTGAAAAATTTGAGTGCCTTGGTCAGGATCCGTTCATGCGTCATACTCACGCTCATTGTATCCAGAGTCGCAAAGCTTGTTTTCCCGTACAATTGGGAAACCAGAACTAAGGTGGGAACGATGAATTGGGGAATGGAATTTGAGACTCGGAATCTGACTCACGTAACCCAACGGCTACAACAGGGAAGAAAGGAGGGATGCTTAGTAAATGTACTCTATGGACAGAGAATTTTGTCGTTCCGCACCCCATCCACCTGCGACGACGAGAGCCTATTCGGAGAGAACTGAATAATAAACATGACCTCTGCTAAAAGTTACGCACCGCAACGGCCGGCCCAAACCAGGAGAAGTGATTGCCAACTTTTTCCTCGGTCATAAGATAACGGAAATTGAAAGTAATGTGAAGGGACCTACGTTTCCATACTCTAATGACATACAGACTACAGAATATATTCCAGTTTTTTTTTTCAGTTGGATCAGAAGTCGAGACGTACCCTTGAACGAAGACTATCATTAGCACCTAGAACCAAGCGGTCAAGGCAATGCCACAGCTGGAGTTGGACAGGAATATACATTGAAGACGGCTTGAAGCTGGTGAATCATTCACCATGTACTTATCGGTGAGCGAAACGAGTAATATAGAGTGTGGATCACCTTGAAGCTCCTATTTATCTAAAGATGAATGAGTTTGAACAGGAGGTACAAGGGAACGCTCTTACCACACGATGGTTTCGAGGCCTGATGGGTTTCCAAAGTTTACGATAAGGTAATAATGCACAGCATGGACTGTGAATGTCAAATTCAATGTTGCAAGGATCCTGTATGGGATACGAGGATCATTCCACGATCACGAGTGAGACTCGAGAAACGGCGCCTACATAAGGACCCCGACCTTGCATGTTGAGACACATCAGAATTTTTCCATGGAACTTTGCAAACGATATTCACCGAGACTTTCTGGAAGGTCCAATCTTTGGGAAAGTTTATGTAGTATACATGTGTTTGAACGATGGCAATTCCGAAAAGGCTGATTTTGGGGACGATAAGATATTGTGGTCATTGGATGATTCGTTCTATATCACTCACTTGCATGACATCGCTACGCCGAGGAAGGCGGCACCTATGGTATTATCCAGAGTGACTTGCATCGCAGCTTCGAGATTCGAACAGGGCGGGGAAAAACCGAAAATGCGGTCCTTATTGGCAACGAGAGAATAGAAAGAGGCAGGAATGAAGCCCATTGAGATATATGCATGATAAGCGTATCCTGCGGCCGCCAGTCGTGGTTTTTTAGCCCGGGACCATTTAATTCACCACCTCGGAGAAATGGCGCAGAGAAGTGTCTTTTAATAGCTGCTGAGAATGAGTACCGATAGCCCATCCAAGGCCTTCCAGGTGAAATACTCCGCCTGAGGGAAGGCTCCCCGAGATCACCATACACCAATCCAAACCGGTTCATTGCATGATCGATACATAATCTCCCGGCCTGAAAGCTAGCCATGATCGCGTCCTCGCTGTCCCTGACCACCAGCTTGGACACATCCACCAAGAAAATTCGACGAAGTATTGAATCATTCGCGGACATGTCCCCGTCGACGACGACTGGAGGTTCATGTAATCATGGAAGGCTCATCATGAGCATCCCGGCAGCTACAACGCGCAGGTCCATAAGAGCCATGCGCTCCCTTGTACGAATGTGACCAGCTTCGGAACCGCCCCCCTCGGTTTGGCTGCATTTCTCCTAGAAGAAAGATCTTCCCCGGGTACACGAAAGAATAGCATCAATGGTCAGCTACTGCTGGCCAGATTTCGAGATACACCACCACAGTCTCTTTCCCCGTGTTGGGGTGGGAAAACAGCGATAGAATCAGGGCGGTCCTCTGGGCCAATTTCTACAAGTATGACCCTGCAGTCCCTTGGCCGGAGCCGCAGCCACGCGTTGGTCAGCGGCTGGTGAGTGCATTAAGGGATTCCGTGAGCTTTCAGAGGGAAATTCGTACTTGATGGTGGTTTGAGCGTGACTGGCAGTCGAAAGTCGTCGCAACTTTGAGCAAAATAGGGACAAATATCTAAACCTCCCCATCCTTGATCAACCCTTGGTCTTGTCTAGACGCTGTGAGGCTCTCATGGCGGATTCAGCGGACTTAATCTCGTGTTTCAAGGGCGGTATTCATCCCGGCTTCGGGCAGCAAAATAAAGATGACCATTGACCAGAGCGCCACAGGGACACACTCGTGCGCTGTTTGTAAAAGGTGACCTTATTACATACCATAGTGTACGGGCGGTTCCGCAGGTGGAGCAGACTAGCTTTCAGAACCCATGCGAAGCCAGCGCAGAAGGGATATTTGCATTAAGTTTTAGGGAAGGCTATTAGAATCATTCGCTTCTGCTGTCCTGATCGTATTGTCGCTCCTCTGTCCGCTGAACTACAATCTGCCGCAGAAGCTCAGTATAGTAGGCAAACGGTCAAGACAAATTTGAGCACGACTTACCTCTATATGCTTAGATGGTACGCCCTCCTCCGGGTCGTATTTGTTTGATGAGAAACTAGAGTTAAATTTCGCCGCTGAGAGATGGATGCCGTCCTATAAGTTCAAGCATTGTGTCAGTCTCGATCCATATCATCCCTGTGCAAGAGAGAAACCGCACAGGGCCCACTTTATTATCCCCAGAATGTATATTTTCGGCGTCCATCCGTTGGGCGAATCCTGATCGTATGTTCATTCCCCCGCTGACTTCGACGGACGATGGTTCTCGTTCGTTGGAATTCATAGATTTTCGGGCGTTCAACCTAGCATTCGCGTCCGAAAAAAACTAGCTTTAGTAGACTTCGATACAGAACCGAAATAAACTGACAGGGAAATGTAGCTGTTGACGTATACTTGAAGAAGAATGTCGAGTTCACAGTATATTACGATTTAGAGTCAGTGAAAGACTTACGATTGGGCAATATGAAGCCGACCCCCATAAAAACCAGATTGTTGGGCATAATAATGTACTGAGAAAAAGGTGAACGTCAGTACAAGGGAGAGGCATAGGAATCTACGCTCACCGTAATTAACGACGCGAGTGAGCATGCGCTGTACGACCCCATTGACTATAGCCTTCTTTTTAGATCCAAGAAAGATTTACCTCGTCAGAGACCCCGTAACCAGCACGTATCTCATTATCATAATAACTTTGTTGTTGGTCCTATGAAGCCAATATTCAGGATTGTGAATAAATCGTCCACTGACCACGCGCCACTCACCCGACGAATGAAGATCGACTTTCATTAAGGGCAAAACACATCGCACATGTGATCATTACGTCTACAGCTGTAACGAGGATGAAGCTCGCGCAAATGATGGGCTAAATAATCATATAATCAGAGTGTAACCGATCCGCCCATGAATCATACTCACTCGGATTCCATTCAGATCCTCGAAACTTTTCGCCGTGTACGATTGAACAACCACAACTAAAAGTGGCATTGGTGAATTAATAGGTGGAACTAAAGAATCAGACTCACTGAATCCGAGAGCTAGAATAAGGGAGAGTTGCTCAGTTTCTGGAAGGAGAAAAGTTGTCATTTCGTACCCCATCCACCTGCAACGATGACTCCCTATATTCATTCAAATAGCAAGCTTGTAAATAACAGGTGTGATTGACTGGCTTTACGCACCGCGAGGGCCGGGAAAAATCGCGAGAAATGTCTCCCAACTTTTTTGTCTGCGGGTAAGATATTGTAAAATAAAATCCGTGACACGGAACATACGTTTCCATATTCTCTGGGCGTATAGGCTAAGAAATATCCTCATTATTCATTATCACCTCACAGAGAACGAGGCCTACCCTTGAACGTAGACTATCATAACAGCCTAGTAAAGGAAGTCAGGCAACGGATATGGTTGAAACCAGGATGAAACTGACACTGATGGTGGCCTGCAGCTGGTAGACGATTCACTCGATATCAGAGGACGAGCGGAGTATTATGGACCGCAGATCACCTTAAAGCTCCTGTTTACATAGATAAGTATGAACACAGGTCACGATAGCTGACAGAGTAAATGCACCAGATAATGGATCCAAGGCCCGCCAGGCGACCAAAATTCACGATAACGTAGTAGTAGATGGCATGGAGTGTTAAGGCCAGGTGTAAAGCCGCGAGGATTCTGAAGACACACGAGGTTATTGCACTTCGCACCGGATGATCATAGCGACAGTAATGCCTACATCAGAATCCCAACCTTGAACGGATAAAGGTTAGGAAAGCCGTCCAATTATTTCCATGAAGTTTGGAGGAACACGTACCGAGACTCTCTGGAGCATCCAGTCTTTCGGAAACTTGCTGTAGTATAGCTGCGTCTGAACCAGTGAGGTTCCGAAAATACTGGTTGCATCGAGAATGATATACCATGGTGCTTTAATAATCGAGGGTAAATCACTCACATGCATGCGACCGATATACCAAGGAACATAATGCCTATCGTATTATCCAGAGTCAGCTCCATCCCTAACTCTAGATTCGAGCACTAGGGCAAGCACAAGAGCGATTTGTCGTCACTGCTCAACGAGGGGCAAAAGAAATAGCAAGAGGCCGTAAACTCTCGAACATTTCATCGAGAAATATGCACTCTTATCCCGATGCATAGGCATCCGCGAGTCGTGGTTTTTCGGATCGTTCCGCAAACCCTCGGGGACCTTAGCCACCAATGGTCCATGGAACAACGAGGAAAAAATAAGCCGCGTTGACGTGGGAGGAAACCAAACGTGCAAATGTTCCCTATCTCTTGCAAAAGTTTCTCCAAATTTCTCGTTGACCTGGCGGTATGAGTCAACTGCATAACCAGATTGCCAGAAACCTTCCGCTGGATAGCATCCCTTCAATCTAACGTCAACAAGGATTGTATCGTCAAGAATTCTCTGACCTCATCGTCCGACAGTTCGGAAGCCAAAAGCAGCCATTACCGGCAGATATCCCACCTTAGCATCGCACCAATGTATCCAACCCCCAGCTGCCTGCATTCCGACTCGTCGGAGATGATGATTATATCAACCTCGTCAGAGGGTGGTGCACTTGCCACATCGCAAGCCCCGCCACTGCGAACGAGTTAATACAATTCAACGGGTTATGAAATGTAGAGTGTCTTAGAGGGAGATTCGACCAGATTGGCCCGTGGAGTTTTTACTTCCCTGGGTACTCGCGTTATTCTTGGGATTGGACTGGAGCCGATTCATAATCCTGAACCTCTCTGTAGCACATCGATGAGAGATAAGTAAAGGACAGCTTGCACCATTCGTTTAAGACACCGGTTGCCGTTGAAAGCAGCCGGCAATCAGCCGGTGTGGTGATCGCGACGGCGTATCCGGTCCGGGTATCGGGTAGGGTAAGAAGGATGGCATGCATTTTGCATTACGCTGCTACTCGTGCACGGTACATATGCTCTAACAGTGAACTAAGTAAAGGCCTCACCAGAAAGGATGGCTGTAGTTGTTGAATTTTATATGAAGTTTTTGCTCCGGAAGCATCATCGCAATCGCATCACCGCTCGTTTCCCCTTCCGCATCGGCAAAATGGGAATCAAAATCAAACCAGGCATCCCAGAGCGGCAGAACAAGCGCGACGTCGTCAAGTCCATGAAGAGGTTCCCTGACCTTGAGCAGCGAAATATTCACATCTCCACGCGTATCCGTTTGCGAATTCAGAAATTGCTCGAGGTGCTTTATCTTCAATGTTTCGTCACCCGGCTTCGACTTGGAGGGCCGCCAGCAAAGGTCAAGGCGAAGAGACCCGTTCTTCCACGGTCCATTCAACCACCCGCTTTGGACTATGCTCTCGACGTACTCTGCGAGGGAACCTTCATAACCAGCGACAGGTGGTGTGTTGATCAAGAGTTGTCGGAGGTGTGGGAGATGTTCTTTCAAATGCACTCCCGATGTAATGTCCTCCATTTTCCAAGCTGATTCTGCCCATTCCCTCCTCTTCCACACAGCGGGGAAGAAAGAATCGATATGGAAGCGTTGGAGATATGGAGCTGCATTCGAAATCATGAGATGGAGGAGCTTGGGTGAAAGCGCCCTCGAGCTAAGCACCAGCGTCTCGAGTCGAGGGAAATAAAGGTCCTGGAAGATATTTGATGCGGTGTCATCTTCAAATGGCCATGGGTCGGAAACATCGATGAATAATTCACGAAGGTTCGGCAGCGTCCGCGTAGCAGTTCTGGAGTTGGTAGAGTCGCGATCGTAAATCGCCAGGCCGATATGACCACTTTCCAATGCGATGCATGTCCCAATTAATTTTTTCCACTCCTCCATTGTCGCCAGTATCTCGAGGGATAGGTGGGTTAGCTGACCCCACATATTTTCCAAACGTGTTTGGATTCGGGTCGGTAGGGGAGGGCGAGAAGGAACACCCATGAAAAGGAGGGGATCCCCCAAGCGGAACTTGCGCAACGAAGGCATCAGGTTGAATGGTATACTTTGGAACTCCTCCTCTAGATCTCGGAAACCATCCCCATCAAAGACGAGACTTTCCATGGGTAAGGCGAGAGATTGCGTGGAGGGAAAAAAGATCGACGAAAGGGGCGGGAAGTCGGGTGATGACCCAGAATGTTGAAGCTGTATGTGCAGGTAACGAGCACGAGAAACGAGACCGTTGATAGTGGAGATCCCGGTTTTTCCCAATGCGATGTAGGGAGCGTGAGTCAGTGCATGATCCCTTGAGTAATAAACCTTGATGCGTAATGCAAAGGCAGTGTTGTCCCTCATATTGGCCGCCCACCATGCCAAAAAGTTGATTCTCTGCGGCTCCACCCACAATGTTTCTAATGCACGCGTCTCTGGTGATGGATCGTCGGGGTCGCCATATAGGTAGATATGAGCTGATAGCCTTTGCCAAAGAGCGGGGGTGGAAAGAGCGACTTGGCGCCAGGTGGAGGAAACATGGCAAAATATCATCGGCAAATAAGTACAGGAAGTCGTGATGCCTTCGCACATGGGTTCGAGGTTTGAAATAGACGCTAAAGTAAACACATTGCTGAGAACCTCATGGGGGATGCGGTTAATTGGGCCTGGAATGAGAATGGGCGGGTGTCGGTCGAAGCTTTGTATGTGGATGCGATTGCGGAGAGAGATGGGAGTCGGAGTTAGACTCGGAGAATTATAGAACACCTTCTGCGTAACTGAGGATGGTTTTGCGCCGCTCATGACTGGGAACCAGCGGCGAGGGCCGGGGAAGGGGAAGTTCATGTTCAAGGTTAACGTTGAATGTTGAACGTTGATCTCTGGATGTTTTTATACATTTCAACCTGCCTCGCGTGCTGTGGGCCAGGTTTCAACGGTCTTAGGAGTGAACAATGGCATTGGACAACGTTCTGGCCCGCGGCATCTTGCCGATTGCATACCCGTCCCAATTCGGCATTCAACACCCCAAAATAGGAAATACTTGGGCCAGCATGATGAGGGCCGCCATAGAGCCCCTCCGATGGAGATTCGACACCTCTGAAAGCGGCCGGGATAGGAAATTTAAGCAAGCGAGAGTCATCTCAAAGGAGACCACATATCTGAACGGGCGCGCGCAAGCGAGTGAGTCTTTGTCGACCAAGTCGATATGAGATCAATGTGGAAAGTCCATGATCGAAATCCATGGATATTCTCTCTGCGTAAAATTCACGTCCCCGGGATCCAGGGCGGCCCTCACATCTCTTACCTTGGAATTCCATAATATCTACATGTTCTGCAACCCAATGAAAAGCAGTTCGTCGCTTAGCGACGTGATTAAACATGAGATTTAAGATCATGAATCTACAGGAAGTGTGCATGAATATTTTGAAGGACACCTGCATTGTCCCGATCCTGCAGAGGGAATTTATTTACCTACTATTGAATCGCGTCGAATACATCGAGATTCAAGTTCTCAGAGCATTAATTCCAGTTTCCCCAAGCGCAATTCCGATCCAACGCAATACAGATCATTGATACTTTTGATTTCGATTGTGCAACAAGATAATGAAAGTTGACGTTGATAAATACAATACATCTACTGCTCGCTAACAAACACCGCCGCCATACCCATACCTGAACCAATGCACATACTTGTCACGAACACCTTACCACCGGTCTGCTTGGCGATGTTCAGACCAGTCGCCACCTGTCGGGCACCAGTGCATCCCAGCGGGTGACCAATGGCGATAGCACCTCCGTTCAGGTTGACCTTCTCGAAGGGAATGCCGAGGTGCTGCACGCTGAACACGGCTTGGGAAGCGAAAGCCTCGTTGATTTCGTAGAAGTCGATTTCGTCGAGGGAGAGGTTGACGAGGTCGAGCACCCGGGGAATGGCGTAGGCGGGGCCAACACCCATGATACGTGGGGGGACACCGACCGTCGCGGCCTGCACGAATTTGCCAATGATGGGGAGACCAAGGCGTTTGGCAACGGATCGGCGGGCGAGGAGGACAGCGGCGGCGCCGTCGGAGACTTGGGAGGCGTTACCAGCGTGAGTCGAACCATCCTTCGAGAACGCGGGCTTCAGCTTGCCCAAGCTCTCTGCAGTGACACCGTCCCGGATACCGTCATCCTGGTCGACGACGATCTCGTGGACCTTGTCCGTCTTGGGGTCGATGACCTTGGCGAGAATCGGAACGATTTCAGCCTTGAACTTGCCAGCCTTGTTCGCAGCAGCGGCCTTCTGGAAGGATTTAGCAGCGAATTCGTCTTGGGTCTTCCGGGTGATACCGTAGTCCTTGGCGACGTTCTCAGACGTGATACCCATAGGCAAGAGGCAGTCCTCGGCGTCTTGGTTCTCGAGGATTTCGTCCGAGATGTCAGGCATAGCACGCGATCCGAAGCCATTTGTCATCGACTCGACGCCAGCACCTGAACCAAGATAAACAAAAATAGACAATAAAACATGGAATTTACGCACCGATACCGATGTCAATCTGTCCTGCACGGATTTGGTTGGCAATTTGGTTGATGGCGGTAAGACCCGATGAGCACTGTCGGTTGACGGTGTTGATAGAGGTCTCGACGGGGATGCCAGCATGGAGGGCGGCCATTCGGGCGGCGGAAGCACCTCCACCCGGGGGAAGAACATTGCCAACCGAGATATCCTCGATAAGTTTGGGGTCGAGGTTGGCCTTGGAGTAGGCGGCGCGCAGGACATGTGAAAGGATAAGTTCAGGCTTGGTATCCTTGAAACCACCCTTCTTGCCCTGTAACGTTTGTTAGTCTATTTTCCCCGTTAAAAGTGCTGCTTTGAACGTACCTTTGTGATAGCAGAACGAACGGCGGTAACGATCACGACGTCGTTGTCGTTCTTTTGGAGGATAGCGGCCTTTGCTGATGAAGTTTGTGTGGACATGGTGGTAAGATGAAGAAAGAGGAGTTGTAATCGGTGCTTTATAACAAGGGTACCAAATATACCCGGTCCACTAATCACATGCTTGCTACTCGACTTCTTTTGGTGTGGTCCTCATCGGATACTGTCGGTAACCGTGAAAGTGATCCGCCCCCGACCTCGGCTTGTCCAATGTCCAGCACTTTTCTCCCTGCCCCACACACAATTCGAAGGGAGCAAAATCGTTGATAATTTTTCCTGCATTCACATGAGATGACGCTTATGTAAACCCAAACTGATATGAACATGTCATGTGATTGAAACGCGTCGCGTTGTGCATATTTTGTAACTCGTTTCGGATTTTTATTGTCAGGGAGTGTAGTCTGTTTTAACAGATGCTTTGGTGAGACGAAATTCACGGGATCAGGTAAAGTAATTGATGAACCAAAGCCATCTCAGAAGATGGCGAGTCTAGCTGCATGTGATTGAGTTGTGAAAACGTAAGTGTTAATAATCAAATCATTTGACGACCGGGCTCTCGACTTTCAATGATAGAAATGGAGGGAATTTGAATCAGAGGATGGGTGACCATTACCAATCCTTACATCCATGGAATCATAAACGTATTTGCGACTGACCAAAATGAATCCGCTGAAGTTTGAGCGCCTATTGATCGCGGGAACTTGAAGGCTCGGACACTGATAAAATCTGGATCAAGTTTTAAGTGTAACGTTCAAGGCGTTATGGCAATTATTTCGTCAGTAGAATGTCGATGGTCATAAAATTGCGGATGACGACGTGATGATTGGGGCTTCTAACGATTGTGATAGACAACCGTGATTGATGACTAGAAGACGCTGAAGGGAAGAGTCATGGAGCCTCAGATATCCCAAAATTGTGGGGATTTGGACATGCATCGACAAGCGGTACGGCTTGTACTTGGTTAGGCTAAGCATAGCTTTTCATAAAACGCTCACATTCACTGGAGAGAGAATAATATGGTTATTGGCGGAAAGATGGATGCAGGGGAGAGCCAGCTAGATGAAGTTGTATTCTTCATTAACTTTAGTCTCCTGTCAGCGTAGAGAGAACTCAAACTGTAACGGGTTGATATGGACTCCCCAAGGCACACTAGATAATCTAATCTAATCGTAAGCGGCGATTGCCGTGTTTGCTAGTTGACGCTCATGCAACGACTCCCAACTTCCCAACTTCCACTACATATCATGATGGCTTGACATATCCAAGAAATACGTTCACGCTGGACATCTATAATGTCCCCGTTAATAATTCTGGAATATGGGGCAGATGAAGATGCTGTCACCTAGTGACAAAATTTTTTACCGAGGGTCGGGGTGGGATGCGAATTGTGATCCTAAACCTTTCCTTTACTCATTTCACTTTTTTGTCTTATAGTTTAGTGGCTATATAATAACGCTACGACATTCCAAGCCTGTCTCTCACTACTCATGACTGGTCAGGAGACAGGGGCCAAGCCCCGGCAAATCTACATGCTTATTATACCTCCTAAGGGCGGCTACCTCAGGACCGGGTAACTCTAGAGCGATAAAAACCAGGTATCTCTGGATTTCCCCCGTCCCACATCGCCCCCTTGCCGTTCACCATGTCCACGCAAACATCACCCCAGAAAGAATCCGTCCTCCAGAAGCACGATAACGACGTCGTCATCGTCAGTGCCGTTCGCTCTGCCATTACCAAGGTCAGATACTATGATATTCGGTTCTCGAACAGATATCTAACCCCCCCATTTTCTAGGGCAGGAAAGGTGGTTTCAAGGACACCAAACCCGAGCTCATCCTCGCACATGTTCTCCGCGCCGCCTACACTAAGGCGGACGTTGACCCCACACTCATTGAGGACGTCGCCGTGGGCAACTGCCTCCTACCTGGAGCAGGTGCCGGTCACGCGCGTGTCGCTGCAATCCACGCGGGCATCCCAATAGACGCCTCCGTCAACACCGTCAACCGACAGTGCTCATCGGGTTTGAGCGCCATCAACCAAATCGCCAACCAAATTCGTGTGGGACAAATCGATATTGGTATCGGTGCGTAGACCCTTCCGTCCCCCGTATCGAGTGTTTATTTCGGTTTACTTACCGAGGTCCATGCCGTACAGGTGCTGGTGTCGAGTCGATGACCTTTGGAGGGTTTGGTTCGGGAGGCAAGGCTAGTTACTCCGAGGAGGCTATGGCGACTCAGGATGCTAAGGATTGCTTGATCCCCATGGGTATCACTTCCGAAAACGTTGCGAGCGACTATGGCCTTTCCCGTCAAGTCCAAGACGAGTTCGCGGCAAAGTCGTTCCAGAAGGCCGCGGCAGCAGCCAAGGCGGGCAAATTCAGAGACGAAATTGTACCCATGAAGGTGAAGAGCGTTGACGCCAAGACGGGTGAGATCACAGAGATTGTGGTGGCCGAGGACGATGGAATCAGGGACGGCGTCACCGTTGAGAGTCTGTCAAAGCTCAAGCCGGCTTTCACAAAGGACGGTTCTACTCACGCTGGTATGTCTCTTGCATATACATACTTTTTACAAATTCCCATATTTACGCTGGTCTTGCAGGAAACGCTTCCCAAGTTTCAGATGGCGCCGCTGCCGTCCTCCTCGCCCGGCGCTCCGTCGCCCTACGCCTCGGGCTGCCCATCATCGGCAAATTCGTCGCCGCAGCTACTGTCGGCGTCCCTCCACGCATCATGGGTGTCGGGCCCGCCTACGCCATCCCGCGCGTCCTCGCACTCACCTCCCTCTCTCTTTCCGATGTCGACTTCTACGAAATCAACGAGGCTTTCGCGTCTCAGGCGATATTTAGCGTGCAGCATCTGGGGATCCCGTTCGAGAAGGTGAATGTCAATGGAGGTGCGATCGCTATGGGACACCCTCTTGGGTGTACGGGTGCTAGGCAAGTGGCGACGGGTTTGAGTGTTGCGAAGCAGACGGGTGGGAAGGTGTTTGTGACGAGTATGTGTATTGGTTCGGGGATGGGGATGGCGGCGGTGTTCGTTAGTGAACAGTGATGGAATGTGGTTTCCGATATTTTTGTTGTGTACATGTATATTTTTTTTTATCTATCGATTCTTTTCTTTTCTTTTTTCATCGCAGACACGGATGTGCAGGATACTTAGCACTAAATGTTGAGATGGACCTTCAGCGGATTTCAGGATTTGCCAACATTGGTGCGACGATCATCAGGCTGCTAAAAGCACTCGTCTCGCTCGCCAATCGCTCGCGGCTTCTAGAGGATAGAACATATCTAATCTAATCTGATGGGGAACAAATAAACGGATCTAAGTCAGCGCCCGGGCCCTTCTCTCCCATCAGATTATATAGCCATCACAGATTTAGTTCTCCTCCTCCCCCTAGAGTAAGAAAGCTCGCGAGACGAGCGGCTACTTTTAGGAGCCTGGACGACCTCGTGATTTCGTTCTGTTTTCAAACTGTTTGACACGTTCCCGCGGTTCGTTCTTTGTCGAACACATCATCGATTTATTGACAAAGTTCACAATTAGTTTCGCTGTTGAAATGTCTGCTATAATGCCGCAACAACTTGGTCCCATCGAAGAAATATTTCCCATTGAAATCATAGCGCATATTTTCATTCTGTGTCTTCCCAAGGACCCTCTCCGACATTTCCAGCCAGATCTCACCAGGGCCCCTCTTCTCCTTTGCCATGTGTGCTCGGTGTGGAGGACCATAGCGCTCAATACGCCTCAACTGTGGAACCACTTTCATCACCGGCTCCCCATTCCCAGAGTTTCGTCATCCAAATCCTTCTGGAGAATTCGACCATCCAGTCTCGATTTCATGGAATGGTGGAGCCAGAACGTCCGGGGTGATTCCCTTTCCCTCCGCCTTGCGCTGAAATGGTCCGGAAATAGTCATGATTGGCCGAGCAATCCGAACAGGAGCGCTTCTTTCCTTTTCTCCATGCTCAAATCCACGCGATTCCTTGAAATCGAACAATCATACGCACTGATGTTAGAACGACTCCGACTTCGCCCTTGGCAGTATCCAAATCTCGAATCAATTTTTATTCGGGAAGATCCACATGACAGGGATGATTCGCCCTGGTACATTTCTCCTTCAAGCTGGCAAATTTCTCCCTCCGATTTCTCCTTTCTTTACGCACCATCTGTGAGGAAACTGGCCTCAAAAAAACATTATTTTCTGCCAAATGTCTTACCTTCCGGGAAGATCCATTTCTCGCCATCTCACCTTACCCATCTGTTCGTCAATCTCTCTCTGTCACTTTCAAAGTGGGCGATCCTTATTTCTGGGTGTGAAACCCTTGAATACGCCCGAATTCACTTCACAATAAAGCCCGAAGTAGAGGATAATCCCGTTGCAACTCGCACCTCCCAATCCATAGTCCCCCGACTTCGGCAGCTCGTCCTCGATTGTTCCTCACCTGAACTTGAGCACGTTCTCGATAATCTTTCGCTTCCGTCTCTACACTCCCTTCACCTCCGATCTGAGGCTTCAGCCCTGTACGGATATGTCTTACCTCAACTCTCTATCTGTGGTCTGGCTGCCTTGCTCAGCGCCACGCCCTCACTCCGGATCCTCGAAATCTCAATACCATTTCGCTATAATTGGATATCCAATTCGCCTCCACCATCCATACCAGGTCATCAACGGCTGGGGAAATGTGCTCCATCTCTAGAAATTCTCGTTCTGGATGTCTTTAACACTAGGCCTGGGTGTGATGGCATGTCACCCATGGAATACATCTCCGAGATGAAAAATTGTGGCTGGTTGGACAACGTATGGAACCGCCCAACAACGGAGCAGAAATTACGGATCGTTTTGGTTCTTGAATTTCCTAGAAATATCCTTCATTGGCTGGAACGAGTGGAAGATGAACTTGATGGTGTTCATATTTCGGCTGAGATTAGTACTAGTACAGCCCTCCGTGCTTGGGAAATTTCCCAAGAGGAACACCCAAAGGACAGGTGGTTCGAGGAGGCCAAGTGCACAAGGTTGATTTAGAGACATCCCCTCATTCCTCGCTCTTAAATAAAATCATCTACCTGTTGCAGCGTATCTTGAACGAAAATATTACCTCTCTATAAGGCCTTTCAAAGATGTGGATGAGGTTTGGGAATGTACGATATGACCACGAGGCGTAAAACCCACAATGAGAGGCGTCGTCCTCCCCCCCGTTTTTGCATTCGTTCTAGAACTTGGGTCGGGCGCTTTCATAATTGGTAGACTAATTGAAGAGGTCCAAGCACGAGTACTTTCACTATTCGCTAAGGTTTTCTAGGACGCGCTCAAGAAATTTGGAGATGTGAGTCCTCTGATGGTGCGGCGACCGATGCACTTCCGCATTCCCATTATCACTCGAAATGCAGGGAATCACATAGTTCAGGATCATTATCACGGAGTTTCTGAGAATAGATTGCGAAGCAGCTTGGTGAATCGAATTTCGGCACCTTCAGAAGACGGAGAATTACTTTTGTTGTCCTTCGACCTAATTAATTCCGCTCGGAAAATCTTGGTTTGCAATCGAAAAAATTAGAGTCGTTCCTTGAGGAATAAATTTGCCTAAAAGCAAAAAGCATTCGATACAATTCGCAGCTATGGCCGCGCTCGCGTTCATTCAGCCTCTTCAACCAGAAGAGCGTATCGGTTAATTGGGCCGACGTTATCAATACCCCATTACCCTACTGCCCAGTACGTTTAATACTTAAAGCTGGCTCAGTATAAGCAGGGGGAGAGGGAGTTCCAGGAGATGGAGATGCGAAAGCCAGGCACCGGACCGAATCACGTCATACGTCCGTGACCTCAATTCCCAGAGTTTATTCCTGGTTTATTCCAACCATCCGACTCTCGGAATTCAACATCAACAATGGCCCCTTTCAGCGACTTACCCCTAGAGCTCATCACCCATATCCTCTACCAGACTTCGCCAAAGGACCTATTAGCATGCAAGCGCATCAACAAGTACTTCTATAACCTCATTCAGAACTCAATTCTCCTCCAATATCGTCTTGCACTCGACGGCGCAAAGGCCACAAACAACCCCTACTCATCTCTACCTTCATCAGAGAGGCTGAAGGCGCTCAAAGACAGCGAAAGCGCTTGGGCTTTTCTCCGTTCGAAACTCACAGTGACGATTTCGGTTCCGCACAACCCATCGGGGATTTATGATTTAACGGGTGGCGTTTATCTCTTAGGGAATACCAATAGAAACCAGCTTCATTATTTGAAGCTTCCTTCCTCCGGGAAAGATCCTATTCACTGGGAGGTGATCAATGTGGGCAAGACGATCATCGACATGGGCCTATGCGTCTATGAACATGACTTGATCGCGATCATAACTACGTGCGTGGGCTGCCAAAGTATTTTGCAACCCCCTGTCTGACCTCGACGATCCTCGTAGAACTCCGAAGCTCGATACCGCCCGGACATTTGACATCGAACTTTCGATTCTCAAGTTCTCAACCGGGCAACCCCACCCCGAAGCTCGGGAACACAAGATCCATGTCTTGAATTCACGATGGGAGAAGCCCGCCATCGGGATCGAGATCGTCGGCGATCATCTTGTGCTCGTTATTTACTATCTCAACAACTTCAATCCCGACGACCATATCTTTATCTGGGAATGGCGAACGGGTGTCCTCAAAACGGTTTGTTTATCTCATTTTTATTGTTGTACCCCGATATTTATTACAAGATGTAATGCCCAGCACTTTACCGCCCCATATCGAACATACTCTGGCCTCGTTTTCCTGACTGAGCACCTCGTTCTCCTGCCAAACTCACAGAAGAACTCTCTCGATATCTTTCGCATACCAAGTACATCTTCCATTCCTACTCCTACGACTCCCCTGCTTTCGTTGGCTCTTCCTGCTTTGGCAAACGGGCGTGCTCCTGGAGGAATATCTTGCCGCGCAGAACCCAACCCTATCGCCCAATCCTCTGTCCAAGCCTACTTTGAGAGGAAACGAAGAACAGGCGAGGACAGAGATGATGTCCTCAAACCCCGCAGAGGATTTCTCGCGGACGCAGAACAAGCTATCTGTATCTTCACTGTCCGAGTCCTAGGTGTCCAATTGGGAAACTTTCAGTTCGGACATACTTTCACTTTCATTGTCCATCGGCACGCCTTGGTAAATATCGTCGAAGAGTTCGAGCGGGAGCAGGCAGTTTTAAATTCGCAAAACCTCGAA
>KN831791.1:254352-293046 GCA_000827355.1 Hebeloma cylindrosporum | reverse complement strand
CTTGGCTAACTGTGACTTGTTCCTTTAGGATACCACTTTGGACTTCATTCTTTGATTGCTTGCGACTACGAATTCAACTGGGGGTCTTGTCAGGGAGTTAGGGATATCTGGATAAAGCGGCTTGTAAAGTGCCAATGTACATGTATAGAATGTGAGCTATTCCTCAAAGGAAATTACATCGTGTCGTCTTTGTTTTCAAACCCACATCGGTCGGGTGCGTTGAGCAACGCATTAATCACTTATGATGCGCCGTTCACTGTTTCGGAAGTCAATTCTTCCGACTCAAGGGAGACCTAGGCGCCTAAAATGCTCCCACATATCTTTGTGTTTTCCTGCCCATCCTCAACATTGGCGGACGGACGCTTCTTCCATGGAATGTCAGCTAAATACACGGTGCTGCGTATCGAGTGGTGTGTTTCTTCTCAGATGAGCACCAATTGCGATTCAATTACGCGCTTCACAATTCTTTTGAGCGGTTTGATTTATTAGATATGATTAGATGGCGAGCGTCGATCGATCGATGAAAGAATGTGATCCCGGCGGGGGGGGGGGAGGTTGTGTTGGTTGGAATTTGGGCGGAAAGGCCTGTCGTTTTTATCATGTCGATGTGTGTATGCATTGGCCTAGGGATTTACATGATCGATAACGCTACCGCTTTGAATCCGCTATTCGAGCTCGAGGTTTTATATACGTAGTATGGAAGGCGAAGCAGTCTTATCAGATTAGAACCCCGAGTCCTTCCTCATCATCAGTCGTTTGGGTGACCGGTGTCTGAAGGCATTTTATGTAGATGAGTTCCTACAAGTACAAGTGAGTACTACTGCTCACGAGGCTTTGCTTGCTTCTAAGTTTGTTCTAAGTACGCCGTAGAGTACCTAATGGTCCCGGTGATTTACGAGTCCTATCTTATCAAATATCCCGGGATCACAGTTTCGAGCTCGTTCGAAGTTCTCGAGGTTTTCCCGGCGCCGCGTAGGTGTCGTCGTACGTACTACGTGTAACTAACTTGATAAGTCAAGGATGGACTCTGCAGCTGGAAATGACATTGTGGTAAATTAATGAAATTAATGGTGTATTACATTGTACATATGGATTATGAGTTTGTGCTTGAGCGCTGAGGGCAGATTGAATTGAATTGGCCAGATGATCTTATCAGGTGAACAGGGGCTGAATCTTATCTTCTATGTAAGGCAGATCATTCGCCTGAACCGTTCGGCTTGGGCTTGCGATGTTGGTTGGTTGCTCGGTTCGTTCGTTCGCGGGGTACACCCGAAGAGGGTTAGCGCCGTAACTTGGATGCCGTGGCAAATTCGTTTGGGGAGCGGCAGTGGGATTGATTTGGATTTTGGATTGATTCCGTTTTTTTTTTCTGGGCAGTTGCCAGTCGCTGGGAACGTGGGGAATTTCCGACTCGGACTCGACTCGGAACTGTCCGTCGGTTGATCCTTGAAGCTTGAGGAGGAAGAGGAGGCGTGAGATATAGATGTAGTGGTAGGTAGGTAGGCTCGGGTGATGGGCGGCGGGAGAGAAGGGAAGGGTGTGTTGCTTCATCTGAGGAAGGCCGATTATCGTTGACATACATATGTACATCGCCTGGGATTTGCCTTGGCCAATTGGGTGTTCGAAGGAGGATAAGCAACTTCCTGGGTAAGGAAGGACTCACTCAGGCTGTCAGCGTAACCACCTTAATGTTTATTCTTACCGAGATGATAGATCTT
Organism: Hebeloma cylindrosporum; assembly: GCA_000827355.1. Classification (NCBI taxonomy): domain Eukaryota; kingdom Fungi; phylum Basidiomycota; class Agaricomycetes; order Agaricales; family Hymenogastraceae; genus Hebeloma; species Hebeloma cylindrosporum. Next base: position 291,328 of record KN831791.1, on the reverse strand, counting down.
TGTTTTTTTTACCGAGCCGTAGGTTCGGTGCAGTACCTTCGAACTATTCTTCCGTTCTTATCGTACATACATAAATACTTATCTCGGGCTTAGCCGTCTGATTTTCCAGAGTTCGAGGAACCCGCAGCCTTAACATAGGCGTAGACGGTGCGGTCAATGGAGCAGCCGACTTTTTCTTTTCCCTTCACAAAGTTCAATGTTATACTCCGGCTGCCGCGTGGAAAAGGGGAACGTGGCGCTTCACACATTCCGTCCTCCGTTGAACGGTGAACATTATTGATCTACGGTACCTCGACTTGGAAAGCAAAGCCGGGACGGAGCCAAAACTTTGCAGGGAAGAAAAAAAATGCAGGGTCGGGCAATCTTATCTCCCCAGGGTTAGAATCAAGGTTTTTTTTTCGCTTCTCGTAAGCTTGAGCCGGTACGTAAAAGGATGGGCACGATGATCAAACCCATTGATTTTATCGTTCGAAGTTTGTGCTGTGTTGGTGGTTATCGCTGGAAATTTCACCGGGTTGCAGTGTCGAATAGCTCTCGTGTGCTCGCCGTCGCCGAACGTGGGATTTGGGATTGGAAACCAGTTATCAATGTATGTAAATGTGATTAATTAGCGAACGGGAACGGGATCAATGTTTATATTGATCATTGGTCACATTCTTTTTCAAATCATGCCTAGATATTCGTCTCCGCTAACCTGCATGTAAAAAGGACGATGATATATGGAGTTGCGATGAAATCCTGGTTAATGAATTTTAGATGACAAGAGACGACAGTGAATTGACCACGGAGGAAGTTGTTCATCTGCCACTTCCCAAGTCCGGCGCACGTTCTCTTAACTTTTTTTTCTTTTGGAACCGAGACCAGTTGAGGGGGAGCGGCAACCTGCGGTGATTTGAGTTTGAGTGTGGGAAAAGATGCTTAGTTGATATGATATGATGCATAGATCCGATGACTTGGATTGATTGCCAGCTCACCCCGGCCACCTCTGAATCTCTCCAAGTAGGGCGGACAAGGTCCTGTAAGATACAATGAACGAGCAGGAGAATTGAGAAAATAATCGGAACCTTCTACAGCTTTGCGATCCCTTTTTCTTTCCGAAGCCCTGTTTTTTCGGGAGATAACGACCCTGACGTAAGCGTGGGAACCAAGCCGGCCTGGTTCGCATGAGTTATCATCAGAAACCGGATGCTGATGATTGGCTGAGCAGCGTTATCTTTGTCTCCGCCCGTTTGCTGGCTTCTTGCTTTTGCACTACAACCCCTCCTCTCATCGTAAGATCCCTCGTCCTCGTCGTGGCGCACGTCGAGCTCGCTTAATCACCTGTATGTCGCCGTTGTTTCCCTCCCGTCTAACCAGTGGAACGAGAACTGATGAGTACTTTGCCGGGAAGACAGCACATCAACGTATACGTATAGATTCGAAAACCCCGCTGGCGTTTTTATCTCTGCCTAGATAACCCAAAAAGCCAAGATCTCGACTCAACGCTATCCACAATATGTCCCCTGTCGTCCTTGAGAATCCTGCTATCAACCTGCATGCGTCGTCAATGGCAGCCCGCATGCAGCAGCAGTTTAACCCCGCGCCGTCGGGTGCTACGTCAGAGCAGCAACCACCACAGCAGTCGCAGAATCCGAATGACCCCTCACCGAGTAAGTCTCATGCGTTGAGGAATGTGGATTGGGGCGCTGATATCCTCTTGATGTAGACGACGAGTTCAACTACTCGTCCCCTGCGCCAACAGCGGCGGCGGCGGCGGCTTCTTCAACGGTCCTCGCGCCCACCCGCGCCCCGTGTGTTAACTGCGGTGTCACGGAAAGCCCGTTGTGGCGACGCGATCCCGATGGCAACACTGTCTGTAACGCGTGTGGTGAGTCTATGTTTCTCATTTTCGCGGTGTGGCTATCTTTGGTCGTTTCACTTCCCGTATTATGCTTTTGCTTCCTTTTTCTTTCTCAATCTGTTGGCAACAATTCCGGTTTTCTTCGGTGTTGATTCTTGGTATCCGATGTTGGAGTTGGATTGGGTGCGCTGTTCGGTAACTATCGCTCCGTCGGGGGAACAGACGCGCTCGTTTACCCCAATTTTCCCATCCACTTGGGGGTAGAGGCGCTTATCCTCAAGAGTACCGCTTCTCCGTCACGATCGGATGAACTCACGATTTACGCGTGTCGTTCCCTGCACGCCCTAACCACCCCACAGCATGACCAAGTGTCTTCGGAATATCCTTTCAAGACGCGAGGCGATGGGATCCGGGATAAGTGTCATGTTTGGGGTGTTGACGCCTCATGTTTTTCGCAATGTCGCTTATGACCTTGTCGGCTGGGTTTTCATCGATTACCCGCTCCCGCGACGTTTTCAGGCTTCGGAATGGTGATTGCTATGTTCGTCTTCCATCCTTCTTCGGCGTCACCGTTCCTTTCTGTTTCATTTTGGACAAGTCAAAGTACGTGATGTTGGGCGTCTGGGTGCCCGTTTCGAGGACGTTCCGAAGCCTCACTCAATGCCAATGTCTCCTGTCCTGTGTCAATGTCTTGTCTGCTTTCCAAGCCCGACAAATTGGATTGGTTGGGCACCGAGATTGGATTACTTGATATGATTGATCAAGCCACGAGGATGTCTTGCTTTGTCCACTTCTCCCAATAGCGAATCGCAATCCTTCGGCTTTGTGTTTCTCGTACCTACCAGCAGACAATTTGCTGTTCAGCACGTAATAGGGCAGGTGAAAACCCGAGATGAGTTTCTTCCTGCATTCCCATACCGGGAAAGTACGACTCGGATTGTCTGCCATGACTCGTTTCTAGGGTGTGTGGCTGCCTGCCGGTGTTTTTGCTGCTTATCTTGATGGGCGAATCACGATGTAATGTGTGTGCGCGTGTTTCGTGCCCTGAGTGGTACTGACTTGCTGAAGGCTTGTCGTCGGTTGTCCTTTACCTTCATCCCCAGTACCATCGTCATCTCCCGAGCCTTCTACTCATCGGGCCATTGTATCGCGATAATCTCGATTTCTTATACTGTGATACATCCATCCACCTCCCCGACGTTTCAACGGGGGGTTTCTTTGATTCCTTTTGGGCTTTAATCTTGTTTATTCCTCTGGTTTTTATCAATTTTCTCTCTTCTATTATTATAAACGAGCCAAGGAATTGTAACTGACGCACCCTTCTTTCTATCCCTGTGTTCGATTTTATCTAGGCCTTTATCAAAAATCAAGACATATGCCTCGACCTTCTTCGCTTGGGCGAACGAATTCGCCCTCGAATAATAACACCAACAACGGTGGTGCATCGGCAGCAACAGCGCCATCAGCAGCGCCATCGAACCCGATAAGCACCGTTGGACCGTCCCCGTTCGCCCCAAGCTCGCTCTTGGCCGCCTCTAACAATACTGCTACTCCAAACACAACGACCAACAAGAACAAGTCCAACCCAACCACCTCTCCCTCCGCGGCTTCGGCGAAAGTTCCCCACGTGACTTCTACTGGGGGTACATGCCCGGGTGATGGGAGGTGCGATGGTACTGGGGGCACGAGTGCGTGCTCGGGATGTCCGACGTATAATAACGTTTTGGCGTTGACCGCAAGGATCGAGGGCGCCGATGGGGCTGCTGCCGGTGAAGGTGGTGCTGCGGCGGATGAGACGACGGCCAAGGAAAGTGCGATGGCGGTTGATCCGAATTTGGATCCTGCGTTGCCTGGGTCGCCCTCTGCAGCAGGTGGTGCTAATCCGGGTGGGGGGGCTGTGGAAGAGAGCGATGCGAGTGTTAATGCGGCGGCGAATAGGAAGGTGCGGGCTGCGGTTGGTGCGTTGTGTTGTGCGAATTGTGGGACGAGCACGACGCCGCTTTGGAGGAGGGATGATGTGGGGAATAATATTTGTAATGCTTGTGGTGCGTATTTCCTTTCCTTTCTTCTTTGATTTTTTTCTGGCGGTTGGCTTCGTTGGGGGCGTGTTGGTTATCTTTTTCTATGTCTTATCTTATCGGATAAGAAGGAGACGCCTTCCTTTGACTTTCTGGTCTTTCTTTTTTGGAATCAGAAGCTGATTTATTTATTTTCTTGGATTTCTAGGCCTCTACTTCAAGCTGCATGGCACCCACCGTCCAAATTCGATGAAGAAGACCGTTATCAAGCGCCGGAAACGCGTGCCCGCCGCTCCTGGCGTCGGTACTGGTTCAGGCATGTCCGGGGGTCGGATGTCGGACCAAGCAGCCGCTGAAGCTCTAGTTGCAGTCGGCCGCGTCGGCGTTTCCCCACCTGGAGGCGCGAATGACGACAGCGATGGCGAAGGCGACCAACCGAAAAGGAAGCGAACAAGGAGGAGCGCCAAGGCCTCCCGTGCGGATAAGGACGACGATATCAATATGGACGGGGAGGACGAAGATGAACCGTCGGCGTCTGCACCTCAACTCCGGGAAAGGAAACGTCGTGGGGCGGCGAACGGGTGGATGGACGGTCGGTCGGCGTCTCCACATCGTGGTGGCGGTGTCCCCGCTTCAAGAACCGACTCGTACCTCGCGCGGGGCGGGGTCGTCCTGCCCTCCCCACATGGCCATGTCGGGTTTGATCTCCCGCCATTGGCGCAGCTGAATGGAGCGTTCTTGGGTAATGCGAGTGCGCCTCCTTCTAGTTATATCCGTTCTGGATCCAATGCGCCCAGTCGGACTCACTCGCCTTTAGGACCTGCTGGATGGGGTGCGGGGGCTTCTGGTCCTGGTGTGCCCAATGCGGCTGGTGCGCCTGGTGCGGGGTATGCGCATCTCCCGCATCCGCATGGACACCCTCATGTGCTCCCGCCGCAATATTATGCGGGGCCGCCGCCATCTGAGATGTCGTCGTTGATGGTTGCTGCTGGTGTTGCGCTGGGCGGGTTGGGGATACCGTCGTATATGGATTTGGAGAGGCATTATCATGAGTTGGGAGAGCAGAAGAGGAGGTGGGAGGAGATGATGGAGAGGACGGATCGGTTGATGGCGGGGATGAAGAGGACGTTGGATGAGATGAAAGGGTTGGTTGCGCAGGGGGTGGTGGGGTCGCCGGTGCATCATGTGCAGCATCAGCCGATGCAGAATCAACAGCAGCAACAGCAACAACAGCAAGGACAGCAACAACAACCTGGGTCGCAACATCAGTCTCCGCAGATCCCGTCGGCCGCGTCGCCTGCTCCCCCCGCTGGTGCGACGACTTCGACAACGACGCCTGCGGCAGCTCAGGCTGTACCGCTAAATAGGACCGACAAGGAGAAAAGTGGCCCTTCGATATGGCCTGTCGTCGTTGATGCGGGCGGGGCTGCTGGGAAGCCTTGAGAGGGACTGTGATGTCCTATCGTTTTCCTTTCATCGTTTTGCCCCCTTCTGCTCCTTGTCCTCCTTCTTCCTCCACTATTATGTTTCTCCCCACTCCTTCGACTCGCGCCGTTTTTAAATCTCTCCTTTCCCCTTCTTGACGTGTTATATATTTACTTTGTCTGTTTGTGTTTCCCTCGTCTCCAGTTTTTTTTTACTACTATAAAGATCTACCTATTAGTATTACCCTCTCCTCCCGACTATCCCGACTCGACGCCTCCCAACGCCTTCATCGATAATATTGTTGTGGATGTTTATTATGTACTTTTTTTCCCCCCCTGCCTGCCTGCCTTTTCGTGTTCAATGGTCAGTTGAACCTCTGTCTGTTGACTCCTCGATTATCTGTTGACTCCTCGATTATTGTCGTCGTCTTCTCCTTCGCCTTCGCCTCTCTCTCTCTGTCTTTCGTCTCTCTCTCTCTGCTTATTTATTTTTTTGCTAGCTTATCTATGTGTATGTTCGGGCGGAAGGGATCGTTTCGCAAAAGGATCGGTTCCACTTCGGGATTTTCCTTGTTCCTTTTTCTTTTTTTTGCTTTGTCTGTTTTTTTTTTGGGAAAGCCGCCCTCTAGTTTTTTTCCTTCATTCTTGATTTCGATTTTGATGTATTCTATGCCCTTTTTTCCCCTTTCTTCGTGGTCTCGCACCACCCTGCTTCGGACTATTTTTTTTCACCCTTCCGTATCTGTTGTTATATCGTTGCCTCGCTCGCTCTGTCCTCCCTGACCCGTGTCCTATTATATATGCATTTACTTGATTGATTCGCGCTCGTATCCTATAAACATACATACATATGCCTTACCTGTTCTACCTTAGTGTTCGTACTTCCCAACGACCCCCTTTTTTTTTGGCTCCTGGATCCTTAATTGGATCTGAATACCACTGTTTTTACCTTTTGAATGTTTCTTTTTTTCCCTTTCTTGATATTTCGCTCATCTTTTCTTTTCCCGCCTGCGTTTTGGTTTCGTGTTGATTTTTATTGTATGGTATGATATTTTAAAAAATACATAGCGCCCACTGCTACTGTGCGGCGACTTGGTAGCTACCTTGGCCGCCCGTTGGTTTGTGTGGAGAGTGGTTTGGGGAGGGAAGCTGCGGTGGATGGCATATGATAGACAATTGAATTTTTTTTTGATCATGATCATGAATGCTTGTCATTGAAGTAAGTCTTGCATTCGGTTGTTTTCCTTCTTATCAAGTTGCCAAAGTGATGCAAGGGGTCAGTGGGATATATAGTATTCGGGGCATCGTGTTGAGGGGTTGTCAATTATGTATTGGTGGTACAGTATGGTGTAAATAAAAGGTACATCTCTTCATCCCGATTCACTATGAACGTAAAACTTGGCGCCAAAAGGAGAACGAGGCGCTGCACCAGTCTCTTCGGTCTCTATGCTATTCCGAACAGCGGCCGACCTTGTGTAGGTCTTCGTCGAAAGGGAAGTCACAATCGAGCTGCAGTTCCGTCAGATGGGGCAGTGTGAAGCAGCTCATGGAGTTCCAAAGACGAGCTGCTCCCCGACTTCAAGCGAAACCCTGTGTGAGCAGGAAAGGTCAGTCAATGCGCAAGATACGGAGTTTTTCATCCTCTGGGATTCGGTGTTTCTGAGGGTTGGGCGCAAGCGCATGTTGATAGAATCTAATCATCATATGGGATTAAACGCGCCGTTTAAAGCGATATATATTGTCTATTTCCACATACATACCGACCCCTTTTCCTTCAATTTTTTTAATCAAAAAAACGCGACTTCTTCCACGATTTTCGCCCAATTCCCGAAGGCCACCCGTACGAAGGTTGTCGAAATAATGTTGTGGGCATTCAGCATTACTACTATGTTGGTATTTAAGAATATGACGGTGAATTCGAACAAGTAAAATCAATGGGGTAGTGCTAGGCGTAAAGCGAACTTCATGGCTTTTGTTTCTTGCGGACCGGTGAATTAGGGGCTAAATGAGCGTTTTCTCTTCACTCTATGCATCCCCTCTCCTGCACCTCCTCCTTTCAATGCTATCATCAGACCTGGTTTTTCTCCGCTATTTGGTGGACCGTGAAATTATGATTAGGGGCTGCAATATCTTTGTTCTAAAGAAATCTGATGCCTACAGCTCACAAGCGGGAAAGAGCGTGGAGCGCGTGTAAGTTGAAGCCGTTGAAGCATGCCCAGAGGTTATCGATTATTTCTCATCGCTGACAGTAATGAGAATTACTAATGATTGATGGGTGAACGTCGCTCCTCGTCGACACCCAGCTCTTCCGACCCCTTTGTGCTTAACCTTATACCACCACGATGGAGATTCACGCACAAGAACCTTCTCCCTACATTCCTGACAATGTCACGGTGCCTCAGTTTATGTTCGACACCTTACATAATGCGCGGCCATCGAGGAAGAACGAGACGCCATGGTTGGTTCAGGATGAGACGGGCAAAAGCTTTGGGGGGGCTCAGGTAAGTGCTAAACCCCTTCATAATTCCATCACCCCGGCTTAGCTATATGTCTAGTTGCGCGAACGAACCCATGGCCTTGCTAATGGACTTAAGACGAAGTATAACATCGGTATAAACGAAGTTCCTCGGCTCTAAATCCTGCGCTGACCCCTTATTTTAGGCGAGGACGACGTTGGTGAGTCGAAATCACCGCTATCTGTAACCCGATTTCACATCCTCGATGAAATCCAGTAATATTATTCAGTCGGAATCACGTCGGTAGGTCCTACGTTGCATATTCTAACCTAGATTACCTTCCAACCGCCATCCAGATTATCCAGTTGCTATCTGGGCTGTACATACGCTTGGTGGTGTCATCTCGTACAGGCTTTCCTTTACTCCGATAAGCGAGGATTACTAACCATACAAATTCAATAGGGGTGCAAATCCGGACTTCACAGAGAACGAACTCCTGTATCAGTTACAGGAGACGAAGGCTTCTGTGATAATTACTCGCCCAGAGTCGTTGCCCGTTGCGCTCAAGGCAGCGCATGCTGCGGGTCTTTCATCAGGCCGCATCATCCTGTTCGATGAGAAGGGTATCTCTGGCGAAGTTCGTCAAAACCATGAAACCGTCGGTAGCGTCCTCGAATTCGGGTTAAGAAACAAGACTGCGTACAGAGAGCGCATTCTGGCACCGGGCGAAGGGCGGACGAAACTTGCCTTCCTCAGCTTTTCTTCCGGAACCACTGGGCGACCCAAGGTTTGACTTTCCTCCGATAAAATGATTCCTTACTCAAGTTGTTGCAGGCTGTTGCAATCCCTCATTTCTCTTTGATTGCCAACGTCATCCAGCTCGCCGTTCATAACAAAGTCAATGAAGCTTATTGCGACTGGGAAGATCGTCGCTTCCGAACTGGTGATGTTGCAATTGCAGGTAAGTCACCCTTGGGATCTTGCAGAGCTGTTCACCGAATTATGTATAGTGCTGCCTTTCTACCGTAACCCATACTCCTCGATTTATCTAACGAGAAAGCTGCTGACTGCTATTGAACAGACATCTATGGGCTGGTTATTAATGTGAGGATTTGATTTATGTACTCTTCAACCACATGAGACTAATAGCCTTTTTAACCCCTTAGCTTCATTTCATTCTATTCAGCGGGGTATGTCTGTCTTTGAGATCTGAGCACTCGGCTACTCATGGAATGAAAGATGTCTCTCGTCGTCATCCCCAAATTTAACTTTGTCGAGATGCTCAATAGTATCGTTCGTCATCGCATAAGCCATCTCCTGTGCGCTTTTCCTTCAGCTGTGCACCGTCAGTTCTGACTCACTTGCTCTATGATTCGTTAGGCTCGTGCCTCCCCAGGTCGTATTACTATGCAAGGTAAGTCCGTCCTGCCTGCTCCACCCTACTCGTTATTTACCAGATTTCTGACTATAGCACGCCGCCGTACAGAATTATGATATTCGGAAATATGTCAGAATGATAATGTGTGGGGCAGCCCCCCTCTCGCATGAGCTGAATCAACAGTTATTTGAGATGTTTCCAACGGCTCATATTGGGCAGGCATACGGTACGGAACCTTCTCACTCTCTGCGAGTGTATTTTGGTGATCAAAATCTCGCAGGAATGACGGAAACATGCACCGCTACAACTATGTTCCCTATCTCGGTGAAACGTGGAACATCAGGCAGTGGGTTCTCCTCCTCTCTGTGATTTGTGGATGCTGATCCCCTCTGAAAGGTAGTGGTATCCTACTTCCGGGAACGGTTGCACGCGTCGTGAAGCCAGATGGATCACTCGCTGGCTACGACGAAGCAGGAGAACTGGTGATCAAAACCCCTTCTGTCGCGTTGGGATATTCCAACAACGCTCAGGCGTAAGTTTTCCATCCTGGCAGGTCAACTGTAAACTTAACTTCTTTTAGGACGAAAGAAACGTTCGTCGATGGGTGTGTTTCAATTAAAAAAGACTCTCATTCTTTTTCTGATTAATTGTACCCATAGGTGGGTTCGGACCGGTGATGAGGTTAAAATCGGACGAGATGGGGAGGTCGTTGTTCTCGATCGCTTAAAGGTAGGAAACTTTTGGATCACTTGTTTCTGTCGGCTGAATGATCCATGTAGGAAATCATGAAGGTCAAGGGGTTCCAGGTGGCGCCTGCCGAGCTTGAAGGGTGTTTGCTTGATCACCCAGATGTTTCCAATGCCTGTGTCGTGGGCGTTCCTGATGATTACAGTGCGTACACTCGCATTTTGACCCAAGGATAGTGATACTGACGCGATAGACTTACTCCAGGTGGAGAAGTCCCTCTCGCATTTGTGGTGCTAACGATGGATGCTGCCAGGCGTGCGGAAAAACATGGCAATGCTAACTCCATTCGGAGGTCTATTATCCAGGTTAGTTTCTAGTCACTTGTGAAACGTCTACTCTCACAAGTGTCTCCATACCGCAGCACGTCGCTGACAACAAGATTCATTACAAACATTTGGCCGGCGGTGTTGAATTTGTCTCTGCGATACCCACTTCTCCGAGTGGGAAGTTGCTCAGGCGTGTGCTTCGTGACCAAGCCAAGGAGCTCAGGAAACGCGTGGTTAAATCTAAACTATAAGTAGAGGGGACTAATGGGTCAATCATTGTGCTTGTCTTTCGCCGTCTATATACTTAGGGAAATCAATAACAATGTCAAGTTCGGCAATAATATTTGAAGAGTTCATTTTTCTCCATTCGATCCTACGATCCACAAAGAGTTAGTTACAATGAAGCAAGATGTATGAATGGGATCAGTTCGCATCAACGGCCGCGACCAACACGTCCAACGCAGCAAGTTGACCCCAAGAAGTGAAGGCAGTCGGCTGCGGGCCTCGCCAGTTCGCAGAGTAGAAATTTCCGCTCGGACTTTTGGCGAGGTCAAGCAGGGCGTTGTACTAAAGATAACCGAGTGATCAATGTATAATTTGTAAAAGTAAGGGATAATATCTTACCTGAACGTCAATGTAGCTGTGAAGCAGGATGCGGAGCTTTTCGTTCTCTGGAGTCCTTCGGAAGACCTCAAGTAGACCACGAATATAGATGGCTAAAGAGTCCAAACATTTTAGATACGGGAATAATCAGGGGGAAAGAGGGAAACGAGCCTTTGAAGCCAATGCCGTCGTTGTTGCTCCCATTGTCAGATCCTTCCTTGATGATCCCATTAGTCTCTTGCCATGCGGTATTCTTGACAGCCGCCGCAACGATGTCAAGCATCCTAAGCCACACAATTTCAATTGACCATCTCGAAATAAGTACCATGAAAGTTAAACCACTCACAATTGATTCCACGAATTATCTGCGGTTAGATCATACAGGACTGACAAACCTTCCACGAATTTTCCTGTATTGTAAGTGAATATCCACGACGCAGGGGACCTAGAGCAGTCAGCGCCACTCTGCGTGTCCAAAAGGATCTTGTTGGGCGCAATGTTATGCGCCTTAATCCATTTCGCACTGAGGACGGACGCATCCTTGTATTTGGAATCTTTCGTAATTTCGGCGAGATAGGCGGAGAGACTGGGGAGAAAGAAGAGAGTTGGGAATTGTTGAAAGACAGGCTGGTATGACATACGTCAGATATAGGCTGTTGTTCAAGAGACTCGGTGAGTGTAGCATCGGATCTTGAGATGACAGCGACATACCCAGTGGTAATAGAATTAATGCTTTTGTCATCAGCAGTAGGACGCTATTCAACATCATTGAGGACCGTGGTCAATTTGAGGATGGAGGACGAAAGCAACTGACCCAAAATACTCCTCCCGCCATGGTGGCTATTTACGCACTTAGGTCTGGGATGCCATCTAGATGCGGGAAGGAAAATACGTACCTCCATCGCACGAGCCGGCCAGAGCGAAATTTTTGAGGGGATGCCTTGCATTCAGCGCCTGAGCCTCGGTGATGACACTGTAGCACCATAGCACCAATTGAAGCGGTTCAAAGCAAGGTAGGACCAAAAAAAACTGACTATCTGGAAACTGAGTTCCACGTCGCGATCGCATTATTCAACAGCTCATCGTCCTTGTAGGCTTTGTGGGCATACACTGCGGCTTGAGCCCACCACCTTGACGACCAGCATGCAAATCAGCATGCACAACTTAGGTTATGAGTCGGGGGAAAATGAACGCACAGGGCATCGTCATTATATCCATACGCATCGTAGTTCTTGTTTCGTCTGAACGCGAGCTTAAGATTATTCACAACAACAGCCTTGTTCGTCGTGCTTCCGGTAAGTTGGTCTTGGATTGCCATCGCAGAGTAGACATTAGCAGACTGCCAAAATCCAATACCTACATGATTCGGAGGTCGTACGTTCTCGGTAAGAAGTCCCCTCGAAAGAATGTCGACATACCATTGAATTCCCCAGTTCCTGTGTTAAGCTGCGGCTGCATGGCGTTAATCGCATTTTGAGCGATGGAAACACGCTCGGAACGGGGACGAGAGTTGGAGTATTTCTGTCAATCAAACTGTTCAATACCACGGATTGTTATCAAAACCGCTGGAGTGCGTACCCTCCAATTCACATCCACGTCCAGGTTCTGCGCTATCGCCAGTCCGAAGAGAGCAAATAAAGAAACTTGCAGGAGGCAAGGAAATTTAAGCATCCTGTAGGAAGGATCCGGAATGCCTGGGCGATATGTAAACGACTACGGGCAGGGGAAGGGTAGGAGAGGTGGGCATCGCACTGTCACCTTGGCCCATTTGTATAGTGTATCATACCTGCATAGCCCCAGAACCCATATGGCCACAAATCTTCGAATTATTAAACAATACGCGAGGGGATGATGTTACCATGGAAAACCCGAGAACGCGCTCTCCCGTGAAACGCATCTCAGATCAGATACATACTAGTTATGGCACGGCCCAAGGCCCTACTGAGCGTGGAACTTCCTGGTACATATTACAGGTTTGCGTAACCGAACCATACCTATAAGACTGAAAAGTCCGATTTATGGGATGGAGCCGCGATGGTAAGGACAGCCACAACCGGTCGGCGGACGCGGATCCGGAAGTGACCGAACAGGCATGGCCGGATCAATTATTCTGCCGACCACAAACCCGGAATTTGAAAAGAATTTGGAATCTTCTCCGAAGATGTGGGTCCCAAAGTCGTTGGCTACAAAATACTGACTATCGGTGTTCGAGTTAGACGCGTTCACTGTCAATACTCGCCTCAAGAGATGGTAGCCCAAATATTTTTACCGTGCCCCCACAAGCCGATAGATCATGACTTGACAATTTCCCCAATGGATCTCTGACACATTCGCTTTGGGGATGGCTCGTCTCTGGATTAGTCTGTATAAAATCTCCTGCATGTCCGTCTTCATGGAAGACAAGGATATTTTTCGTGGTGGCATACAGTACGGGGGATCGAATTCTTGCGTTGGTGGGCTATGAATATGGGTCGCCATCCTCCCATGCTTCACGGATCCGAGACAGACGTAGCGGAATCCAACAACATATTCGTTTCCGGCCTGATAGCATCTGCGTAGTGCCTTGCCCTCGAAAAATCCCTCTTCAGCGTCCTCAGAGGCAATGGATACCAACTCATTTCCCCAAAGCTCCAGTCTCTCTCAATTATTGATGAGTCCCTCATGTTCAACCTGAGTTCTATTTCCTTGTCAAATCTACCTATTCATCCACCTCAAATTTAAAAGAAGCAATACATTGAAGGACTGTGCACCGTAAATTCGAACATTGGCATGGAATTAACTCATGTCTGCATCCACATGACGGAATTGGCCACTGCCGTCTGGATGCATTTCATGAAGAGGTTGCCCGACCTCGAGCCTTGCGGGGAATTTTGTTTATCTCTACCCGTGGCACCCGATTGACAAACGCATTGATCATTCGCTCGGTCCTATCTTTTAGTACAACGCCCTACTTAAGAATTCTAGCGGAAACTCATACTCTGCGAACCCCGAACGACTACATTCATTTCTTAGCGTCGACTTGCTGCATTGGCGTGTTGGTCGCGGCCGATGAGGCGAACTGATTCCCTGCAATCTATGTACATAGGTCTTTTGAAATTACTGCAAACAGTTATTTGTAAATTGTAAACCACTCTTGGTGGGTTCTCCCTCAGGTTGAGGGTAGGATAGAATACCTCGTTTCCTTACTATCTATTTCATTTCAAGGCTCTTGGAGACTTCCCTCATTTGGGCCATTAGCCCCTAATTCACCGGTCCGCAAAACAACAGAAAACAAACAGCAGCTTTCCCCCCAATTTCCCCCCGACCACGATGTCCATTTTATGCCTACCCACGCCGTTGCTTTTACTTGTTCATCTTCATATTCTTGAATACACGCATTCTAATAATGCTGAATACGACCATAACATGTTCAACCCTCGCACGCGTGGCCTTCGTGAACGGGTTAAAACCATGGAAGATGTCGCGTACTTCTTGGTCAGAAAGATTGAGGGAAAAGGGATCAAGGCGGTACGTGGAAATAGATAATATATTGCTTTAAACGACGCGTTTTATCTCATATGGTCATTAGATTCTATCAACATACCCTTGCGCCCAACCCTCAGAAAGCCTCGCCTTTCGAACATCTCTGACAAAATATCTCGAGAGTATCCGGCATCAAAGTATTTATCCCTCTTCTTCTGCAAGATCATCAACGAACTTGAAACCATCAACAAATGACTCTTCGGATGGAATGGCCTTGTGGTGGAAGGATGTGGTTGTCAGAAGATCGTTGCTGGAAGAATGTTCCGGGGAAAAGTAATTTCGATTGTTAATTTTTCTGATCTGTGGTTGACTGGCAATTATACAGATTTGAACGACTTTTACTTTCCCTATCTACACATACAGTGATGAAAACCTCGGGAATCATCATTCCGGACACAATGAACGTATGTAGGTTTTACAATCCATACTCTCTATGCTTACCTGTTGATTTAGGCCCTCCTTCGCAGCCAACCCATTGCCTACGCCTCTGCACTGGCGCGATATCAAGCAGAACGGCACTCCTGGACGAAATCTGCTTCGCTTTTAACGAGATCAAAACAAGACCTGAATATGCTTCGTGTAAGATATTTCCTTCCTGCCTTTGTTCGTTATGTTGAGATTGATCATAGGCGAACCTCGAGTCTCATACCACCTCACGATATCCGAATTTTTCCACAGCACGACTCCAGGCTCTCGCGGAATCCAAGAAAACAGCCCTTCTTCAACAATATTGGGTAGGGAAGCACGGACGAGAGGCCTTCGACTACATGATTGAGCTCGGCGGACTCAAACCAACTGTATCTAACAGATTAACGGATATCCAGGGGGATCCACTTCATGTACGTATTTTTCATGATCGTGCTGGTACTTTCTAACACTATTTATTAGCACATATCTCGTCCGTCTCCCTTGCCGGTCGCTGCTGCCCATCACCCGACACACTTGAAGAAATTCCGTCGTTCTGTCTTCCATTCTAAGCCGTACCCAGTTTCCAAAGACGGAGAGGTTCCTCCCGTTCCATCCCTCTCACATGCCGAAATTATCCTAGCGGGCCATCTCGACTGCGAGAAGCGGATGCGACAGACAATTTCCGACGCACTGACTCGAACACGGCGGGCGAATGTCCAATTATCTCAGAAGCTCCAGGCAGCACAGGAAAAGACTCATGCGACGGAACCAACGAGTTTGTTTTGGACTATCCCCCCAAACACATCTGGCGGGATCGTCTTCGCTCCTGAACCTGATAAGGCCCTGATGGTTTCTCTGGGATTGGAAGCTGAGTACGAGGGCCTGGATCCGCAGGAGGATCTCTTCCAGCGCAAGATTGAGGAGATCAGAGAGGCTCTGCCTGCGTACCCTGTCATCCCCGATCGAGATGCACCGAGATTACCGCCCATCGAAACTAAAATCGGGGGATCCAAAATCCCACTGACCAAGGTCACCGCCTCGAAACCTGCTCCCCCGAATCCCTCCCTTCTCCAGGTACCCGTTGATGCGCCGAAAACACCTTCGCTATCTCCAAGCAAGTCGTCTCATAGTGTGCGACGCAAATCAGTCAGATTCTCAACAGCGAGACGGCGCACTGGTCGTCCCTCGTTATTCCGGTTATTCAGTGGCCATGGGGCGTTGGAGGATGAAATCGATAGGGTATGTATTTCGTCCGCCGCATGACTCATTACTCATGTCCTGTAGCTCGTAGACGAGACGCATGACTTCCCCACTGACGATGAAGACACCGATACTGAGGGAGCTGCCTCGCCGTACAAGACACCAAGGGGCAAACCAAGGCCCAAGATCAACAGGATCTGGACCGCAGGCACGCCTAGGCACGAAACACCGAAGCCGAAAGCGAGGCAGTCGTCGGCGTTGGCGCTGTTATTGGATAGAGACCCGGAAATGGGACTACCGAGCCTAAACTCGTCGACTTCGTCTAATCTGTTCGGAGGGGAAGATAGCGATGACGAGTGCGTGTCGAAGAATATAGACGTTACGCCCAGGCCACCAAGGCGTAGTCTAGTGTTTTCTACGAATGTCGAACAGGAGCAAGGTGATGACGAATATGACGATGACGATCTCCCAAGCATGACTCTCAAGGAGATATTATTAACCGCTGATACCAGTCATTTCGATTTGTTGGGTATGTCTGTTTTTTTGAACGCCCAAGGGAAACATTTACTGACGAGCTTCAAGAGGCAGATAGCGATGATATGGAGGACGCTTTCTTGCCTGAAGACACGTCCTTCGTATGGGAATGAATCTGTTATCCTAGCTTCTTAGATGCATCAGATTTTCGAACGAGTACTTTCACGACTCCGTCTAAACCTATTGGGATTATTTTTAATTAGGAAGATTACGCATCCGCGAGGTTGTTCTCTGGACGATATCAGGCTGGGTATAAGGCACATCATGTTCCGTCGGTAGAAATGGGCCCTGAACAAATAGGTATGTAGCTTTAAAGGTAGTAGTTCACAAACTGAGATGAGGATATGCCAAATCAGTGACCGTGGTTCCACGCTTTGCATTCCAAAAAAAATCACATACCGATTCGTAAGGGCGCTCCGGGGGCTTGCCATTTCTCGACAAGTTTTGTGGATGTTCTGGGCGCCTAATATATGAGATAAACTGCCCACAATGATCCTGGTAGCCCTCGTTCTCGAAGGGGTACATTCTCAACTCCTCAGGGTATTGCATCCGCAGGGGAGGATATACGATGTAGCCGTCTGCTGTGAGATGGTCGCCGCGGCGGTTCCAATACCCGCGCCGTACCAAGCCAGTAGGAATTGGCTTTTGTCTTGCGGTTAAGCTAGAATTATACGGATTCGCAAAAGCAGAGCCCTTGGGCGTTTGAGCAGCCAAGAAAGGCGATTTGGCTTTTTTCTTCAGGCCTTCGGGAATTTCATCCACGAAAACAGGTGTCGGAGGAAATTCAACCTCCTTCAGAGGCAGAGAGTTGACAGAGAATGACTCGGAAAACGCAGTTGAATCGAGGGAGACAGGCCGTGATCCCAGTATCAAACTCATTTCTTCCGTTTGTAGTGTTGACCTGGAACTTCTCAAACTGGCGCCACCAATTTGTCGTCGGAGGCCAGCCATATGCAGCATAAATTCGGCATCCAGAGACTTTTTGGGAACTTGGAGTTTACGCGAGGCTAAGATCCATGGGGCGATGCCACTGGATGGACGCTCATTCGGCCTTCTAGATAGATATTGTGAGATGTGCAAAAGTATCCATAAATTCGAAGCGAAACACACCCAGATATCGCACGCACTGGACCACCAGCCTGAGGCGTAACCTCAGGCATCCCAGGCTCTTTGGGTTGGTTTCCGCCATGAATTTCAGTTCCGTGTGGCTCTTGGACGCCGTTTCGATAGTAAATTTCACTCTCGGGACGTTCTTCCTGCTCCGCTTGTGCACCGGCGGCCATCGCCTGCGACGCGTCCACGGAAGCCTGCGGTTGTCGCTCCGAGTTGTGACCGTCTACTGTCGCGCTTTCTGCTTGAGAAAAAGCAAGCTCTGCTTCTTCGTCCGAAATGATTGTGACATAGTTGGAGGGAAACCACCCTCGTTCTTCACCCAGCAACCCATCCCACCAACCAGATGGCCGCTGTCTCAAAACTTCAATGATGTCGTCCGCTCGAAACGAGAGCATTGAAGCATCCTTGGCTTCAATATCGTAGAGAGCACGGCAGAAAAGGGTGCTGTATTCCTCTTCGCGGGCTGATGTTTTCTGCTGGAAGTCTTTTGGTAGTCTGCTGGGGGGAGGAAAGATGGAGGAGTCAGGTAAGGAAGTCGAGTCTGGTGCAAAATGGTGAGTATATGAAGTCGTAGACATTGAGGAGGAAAAGGTCCCTATCAACAAGGGTTTCTTACGGTCGTTCGGTACAGCCACCGCACTGCCATAATTACGCCAAAGTCAAGGTGAAAGTTACAGCTGCTTTACGTCTTCTGACCCCTTGTGTAATTTAAGTCTGCTGTGCCACGACACTAGTCACCGCGGGAGCAGACGATGAGTACTTATGTAGAACATGCATCCCGGCGCTTAAATCATGGTCCTTCAGCGAGATTTAGACCACTCCACGCATCTCATTCGATTGACTCACTACGTTCATCACCTTTGCAGTGTCCACTCCGGCAACCGTGGCGATCTCTTCTGTGATTGGCGTGGGACCAGCTGTCTTCGACTGTCAGCTTGACATCATGGTCACCGGCGCTGTCGGCATAAACATTTGAATGATGAATCCATTTCTTTGCTACTGGATGATTGATGTTTCTGGGGAGGCTGAATTTTTCGGGAATAACCAGATTTTGGAAGATACTAGCTGTTACCTGAATGGAATCTGGCCTCGGCGTGTGCCAGAGATTGAGGGATTTTCGACCTCCTCGGGCGCTTGACCGTAATATCGAGCCTCTTCATCCAAATTGTCTTCATTTCCCCGCTCTCGAAATTTGCGAGCTCCAGAGATATTGATAGCAAGTAATCAGCCGCCGGAATTCAGTCTTTGCATAATAGATTTCCAAAGCGCCGGGTCTAGTTTGTGGGGCAGAGATTGGGAATTGGAATGTTCGAGTGGCACGGTGTGCCATGCTGCGATGCTATAGGAAATTGAGCTTCAACTGTGCAAGTAGACCGATCCCCAGTCAAACCTTCAAGTTCGCCTGGGCGCCTCCTCCGTTTTCAGGTGGAATGGACATAGTGGCGACCTCAATCAGCTCAGCAAACTTCGCGCCATCCTCATAAAAAATAATGGTTCTCAATGACCTCGACCACCATGAATTATATCGGGCAGGCATAAATATACAGTAAATACCGGGGAAGCTCCATAGAAAGCCAATCCGGCTACTAACCAATTGTCAGTGACGTTTGTCCTTCTATCTCGCTCAACGTGGGTGGGTGTCCCGGACGAGCGCGTGAAGATCTTCAGCTCGATCTTCTAATAAAATGTCTGCTGGAGATACATCTCCTTGGCTTTCATCATTTATCACTTCCGAGTGGGATATTCACGAATGGTGAAAAGACGTTGATGTTTGAATCCTTTTTCAAATCTTCCGAATTAATTGTGAACGGATCAAGCCTGGCTTGTTTCAGTTGGTGAATCGAGTTCCGTCCAAGGTGGATACGGGCCTTGAATAAACACGATTAAGCATAATGCACAAACTGGAACAAGGATATGCCAAAATCAGTGACCGTCGCTAACGCTTTGCATTCCTATCACATACCGATTCGTACGGGCGCTCTGGGGGTTTGCCATGTTTCGACAAGCTTTGTGGAAGTTCTGTGCGCCTAACATACGAGATAAACTGCCCACAATGATCCTGGTAACCCTCGTTCTCGAAGGGGTACATCCTCAACTCCTCAGGGTACTGCATTCGTGGGGGAGGGTATACGATATAACCGTCTGACGTTAAATGGTCACCACGACGATTCCAATACCCGCGCCGTACCAATCCAGTCGGAGTTGGGCTTTGTCTTGGGGTCCGAGTCGAGTTAGAATTGTATTAATTCATGAAAGTCGAGCCCGTGGGTGTTTGGGCAGCCAAGAACGACGATTCGGCTTTTGTCATCAGCCCTTCGGGAACTTCATCCGTGAAAACAGGTGTCGGAGCGAACTCAACGTCCTTCAGGGACAGAGATTCAACGGAGAATGACTCGGAAAACGCCGTTGAATCGAGAGAAACACAGGATCCCAACATCAAACTCATCTGTTCCGTCTGCAGCGTTGACCTGCCGCTTCTCAAGCTGCCGCCATCGATTTGTCGTCGGAGGCCAGCCATGTGCAGCATGAATTCGGCATCCAGGGATTTTTTGGGAACTTGGAGTTTACGCGAGGCTAAGATCCATGGGGCAGTGCCATGCTCAGCACCTTGTGATGGGAGATGGACCCATTCGCTTTCGGTTTCGTCGGATGTAGGAGATTCAGGCTCATCCCCATCTGCAATTTCGGAACTCGCAGAAGGACTTGGTGGAGAAGGTTCATCTTCCTTGAGGTCATCATCCCAGTCTGGTATAGGAAGTGCCGGTAATTTCTTGTGGTCCAATAACCTGTCAAGGAAGAGATGCATTATTAATTTAACAAAAATGAAGGATTAAAAAAACCTGGGACGTACTCTCGCGGAATAACATCTGTACGAGTGCGTGCATGATTCACCACATTCGTCGCAATTTCGCCATTGGATGGATTCTCCTTCGGCTTGCTAAATATACATTCTGAGATGCGCAAAATTATCCGTAAATTTGAGGGGGAGCGCACCGAGATAGTAGGTTTTCAGTGATCCCAAGGATTTTGAAAACCTGTGGTACGCGTTTTGGTATCGAAAGCGGTGGTTGTGGATCATTTGTGATAGGAATAGGCTGCTGAAGGCGTTGCTCATCCTGGCCCTGGTGCTGCTGCTGCTGCTGTTGCTGGTATGGTAATTGCGGTGGTTGATAATTCTGGGCAACTCGCTGCTGCTCCTCACCCTTGGACGAGGAAAGGCGCGCGGGTGGCTCTGACGGACTCTCGACGATTACCGACCGTCTATGGAGAGATGCGGTCGAAGAAAGTTTGCGATCCAGACGTGATGGTTTCAGAATTCCGTCCATGTTACGGTACGGATCGTGGATAGATGCTGATGGATCGACTGAGACTAGGAAGGAAAAGAAAAAATGAGTAAGCAATCATAGAATTCCAGTGGAAAGAACATACGGGAATACATCGAAATAACTCCTTGTTTCTTCAAAATTAAATGAAACCTCCTCACAGCAACGTTCAACAGAAAGGCATACTGCTCCAACCGCTGAACCGCGTGAAACCCACCCCGACATCTCGTATGCGCATGCTCAATGCATAAAATTACCATAGGGACCTCCCCGAATGGGGGCATCTTCTGCAACGAGTCGGGGTCATACACGAACTCGTGCACGCGTGCAGGTGGGCGGTGGGCGGCGGAAAATTTGGAGGTGGATGCGGACGCGGTAGAAGGGTGGTTGTCGTCGGTCTCCTTTCTTCCTTCTGCCTGTTGCGGTGCCTGATCAGAAGCTTGCGATACAGGCACCGTGGCGACCTTCCCGCAATGTTCGCATTGCACACAGTGCGAGTGCCATCTCTGATACGTTCCTAGCCGCACACAGTCCTCCTCGATGGTCAAATCACAACGCACGCACAGGTCTGAGGGCGGGTTACCACCACTGGTAGAGGAATTCGAAGGTCCGGCATGGTTTAACGACGCGGATGCAGAAGCGCCGTTTCCGAATGGTGACTCGCCCGCGTTCTCCGGCGCTAGACTAGAGTACCCATACGTGACACCCTGCGTGCTCGGGTTTTTCGTCGTAGAAGTCGAGGATGGGTTCGCAGACTTGATCATGCGACGAGCAGCGGGATTGGCACCCTGCACGGCGAGGAAATGTAGCTTATCCAGAAAGGAAGCCAACGCTTCGCCTTGCTCCAACAGGGGTGAACCGTTCGCCCTTGTCAACGCGCCCCGCTGCAACGATTGCTTCTGCACCAACAGCTTACTCTCCTCCAACTTAAGCGCCCCGGTAAGTGTGATTCTGATCAAGACTTTAAGGTAATGCGCGAGGCCAGTTACTAGAGCGAGTAACTCCTGTGTCATAGCCATGCGCCGTGTTGCCGTCGTTTCCTGCGTGTGAGAAAGGAGGGTGAAAAGGTCAATTGTTTTTCGGCAGAGCGTGCGGACTGCGCGGACGTGGGGCATGCCTGTATGAGGAAGAGAGCCGGCGGTAAGAAACACGGATGAACGGAAGAAAGGAAAAAACGGAACGCACCTTTACTGCCTCTCTCAGCAAATACCCACTCCATGTCATCAATTGTGGCAAAGAGGACCTCCACGTGGAGGATAAACCTTTCAGCCATGCGGACGGCGTCGAGATAAGCGCCAACGCTGACTTGGCGGAGCATGTCAGAGATACACGCAGCGCTTGATTCTTCGTATGCGGAGAGGACTCTGGAACGTTGAAAGGAGAGTGAGGATGATGACAAAAAGATTTGGTACAAAAGCAGAAAAGAAAAGAAGTCCCAAGAAAGTGAATGCACTTACGTCCAAATACGATATACCTGTTGTTCCATCTTAATCTGCTTCTCCTTCAGACTTGCTGGTGTCTCTAATTGTTCTTCTTCGAATTCCACGCTTGCGGGTAGCTGGGATTGTTGTTGAATATGCAGCTGTTGTTGCTCGTCTCCACCAAGTAAGGTCGTCTTTCCGGTTGATACTTTGACATTCCAAAACTAAAAGGTAGAATGCAACGTCAATAAAGAATAACTTCCTGAAGATCTCTATACCTTGTTAATCATGTAACACTCTGGATGCCAACACTCATGTCGCATATTGCGATCTATTTCTACAAACTGTTTGAGGATGGCCCTCGAGCAGCCGGGGCACTTTGCGGCGAAGCGGATTGAGTAGTGGAAATGGCAGTATACGTTGCCGTCGTGTTCATAATAAAAGGATTTTGCACCGAATAGAGTAGGGCAGAGGAAGCAGGTAAAATGTTCAACGTGGTATTTTTTGTCTGGGGAGGAAAATAAGCAGGAAAAAATGAGAAAGATAACAGGATGGAAGTAGGAGAACGGAGACCGACCGCAAGCAGTGATATAACTGGCCCTCAAGGCCATTCCACACTTTGCACAGATAAGGTTGAGTCGTCTGAAGTAATCCCTCTCGCATAAGGCGTGCTGCTCTCCATCTGGGCCGTCGAATGGAAAGAACTTGGAGGCAACGACTTGGCCACAATCCTGTTGGGGTTGAGAGAACGCGCGATGCGAACTACGTGGGTTGACACACCATGCAGGTGAAGCAATCTAAATGGAATGCAGTGCCAAGCGCACGGACAAATGGACCTTGCGTGGGTTTTCCACATGCAGAACATGTCCTGAACAGAGAGAGATCAGGACCATCAGAGCAAAAACATACTACAAGCAAAGGCGCGACAACGAAATCGAGACATACCTCGATGATTGGCCCTTGTTGATACCCGACTCAGACGGTTGGGCACTCGTGGTGTCGGTGTTATTGGTCTGAACATTAGCCCGAGGAAGATAGATGCTAGACATCTGGGTAATGTGGGCGCCAACTAGAGGGAATCGGGGAGGATGAAGTAGGAGAATCGTCGCTCCGTGGGAATCGTGCCCTGAGCCTCATGTCTGACAGATCAAGAAAAACCAGTGCTTGAAGCCGTGGCTGTTTTATCAGCACCGCAGAAACGTCAGACGAGGAAGCTATGCTTGGGATCTGCGTCATTTCCACTTATCAAATTTAGGGAGTGGACGATCTTCGAGTCCCAACTTGTCCAAACTCGAGGCTCCCGGGCCGGATATCGCGTAATTAGCAAGATTCACTGGTCTTCCTCTCAGCGTTATGAATTCATGCCCCATATCAAATCAAATCATTATGATCTATTCGTCTGGGAGGTAATATGAGGCTGATGTATGTGGATGGGTTACGATTTTTCCCTGCATTTTGAATATCTTGGAAGGTTGAGTTCCTACCGCGGGCTCGAGCAGCCTTGAATGAGCGGCCTTAAACATAGTTCACAAACTGAAATAATATACCAAAAAAATTAGCGACCGTAGTTCAATGCCCCACATTCAAAAAATTAACACACTGATTCATAGGGACGTTCCGGCGGTTTTCCGTGCTTCGCCAAGCTTTGTGGAAGCTCTGGGCGCCTAACATATGAAATAAACAGCCCACTGTGACTTTGGTATCCCTCATCCTCGAAGGGGTACATCTTCAATTCCTCAGGATACTGCATCCCCAGCGGAGGGTACACGATGCAGCCATCTGGCGTTAGATGGTCGCCACGACGGTTCCAATACCCGCGCCGTACCAATCCGGGAGGAGTTGGCAGTTGCCTTGGAGTCGAGTTAGAATTGATGAGTCCTCTGGGAATCTCATCCGTGAAAACAGGTGTTGGAGGAAACTCAACCTCCATCAGAGGCAGAGATTCGACGGAGAATGACTCGGAAAACGCAGTTGAATCGAGAGAAACGCAGGATCCTAGTATTAAACTCATCTGTTCCGTCTGCAGTGTTGATCTGCCGCTTCTCAAACTGGCGCCAATTTGTCTTCGGAGGCCAGTCATGTGCAGCATAAATTCAGCATCCAGGGACTTTTTGGGAACTTGGAGTTTACGCGAGGCTAAGATCCATGGGGCGGTGCCGTGCGCAGCGCCTTGTGATGGAGGATGGACCCATTCGCTTTCGGTTTCGTCGGATGTAGGAGATTCAGTTTCAGAAGTCTCGGAAGGACTTGGTGGAGAAGGTTCATCCTCCTTGAGGTCATCCCAGTCCGGTATCGGAAGCGCAGGTAATTCCTTGCGGTCCAATAACCTGTCAAGGCAGAGATGCATTATGACTTCGACAAAAATGAAGGATAAAAAAACACTGGGACATACTCTAGTGGAATAAGATCTGTAGGAGTGCGTGCATGATTCATCACATTCGTTGCAATGTCCCCACTCGATGGATGCTCCTTGATGTCACCCAGTTGACCAGATATAGGAAAGTTGAACATGGGATCATCCACTTCAAAAGGCACTCCCTGTCATCAATTTTAGCCTGCGTGTGATATAGGAGGGAGCAAGTCAGCAATAATTACCTCTTCGGGTTTATCGAAAGGCCTCACTCGCTTCCACAGAGCTTTGAAGCCTTTCCTCTCAATCTCTGGAAGATTAATGTTAGCAATAGAACAAGAAAACAGAAAACGGTCACAAACCGCGTCTTGAAGCATACGCTGCTGCGGAAACGACATCCAAGAGGCGTTCTCGAACGACTGGCGATGTTCTTGAAGAGGACAGCAGCCCTTCGATGGCGTCAAGAAATTTGGGGGATCTGCATTGCGTGATAAACAATTCAGATGAATTTCGGAGCATGATTGCCCACAGCTTGAAAAAAGCAAGGTCAGGCGCAGCGTTGCGGAAATAAAGTTACCCACTCGTCCAGCTACTAACTGCCCCGGGGCTTCGCCGTATTTGAATTCCCATTTAAGTGCTTGGGCAGCTTCCTTTGCGCTTGCTTCACTGGCTGAAGCTCGGTCACAAACCTGTAACAAGAGAGACCAATCTGTCGAGGACAAGGCAACTAAATAACCTGGAAGGAAAGGCTAGGAAACATATTCCATGAATTTGAGTCAAGAACCCACCAATCATTCGCCTAATATCACCCTCTCTCCCGCGGTCTCCTGGTAGGTTCTTCAGAGTGTCACCGTTGTGTTTTGATTCCCTCTCCTCAGCCCTCCTTCTCTCGATCCCCTTCCTTTTCATTCTCCTTTGCGCGAGTTTTATCCCCTGTGGCTTTCCAATCAGGTAACTTCTGCACAGCTGCCCTCCAACGGCGCTCGTTCCTTTCTTTCATGAGAGCGATCTGGTAGTGTTCTTCTGCGAGAGCCTCGATGTGTTGAATGGCTTCCTTGTATTCCGCGTCAAGGCGCTCGGGAGGAAGGATGAGATCATGAATGAAGCTCTGCTGAATGCTTTGCTTCATCCGATGCTTCCACTCGTCATCCGGCTCGAAATCGGGAACATTGTTGTAGGCTGGGTTGTTGATCAGGGGGAATCCAAATAATTTTTTCATTGGGCAGAGGATGGGTGGTGATCTTCGCAGGGAATAACTTGAACCAGGAAGGGCCTCGAAAGGAACTGGGTTTAGGGTCAACTCGCTCCTTGAATCCTGTCAGCGCTTAATACTTCCCAGGCTGATAAGATAAGATAAGATTTCAGGTCTCTCGCGGGTCGCATGACCGAAAATATGTTGTTGGCGCCGAATTCGTCGCGAAGTTACCTTCTTATCAAGCGGCTTGGTTTCTTTCTTTCTGGTTGCAGCCAAGTTGCGGCCACCAAATTTTGGTTGGCCAACTTTCGAGATATACAGATACTGGCCGTCTATTTGGTCAAGCCATACAATATTAGATTCATTATGATGATCGAGGAAATTGGACGGCAATACGAGGCTGAGGTGTGTGGAAGGGTTATGACTTTCTACATTTTGAGTAACCTTGGAAACTTGAGCTCCTACCGTGAGCACGGGCGCTCTTGAATGGATACCTTAGATATAGATCACAAACTGAAAAGGGGATGCGAAAAATCAGCAACGGTTGTTCAACGCCCATCAGAATTCAAACGGAAGAACATACAGATTGATATGGACGCTCCGGCGCTTTGCCATCCTTCAGCAAGCTTTGCGGAAGTTCTGGGCGCCTAACATATGCAACAAACTGCCCAATGTGATCTTGATATCCCTTCTCCTCTGACGGGTACATACTCAACTCCTCAGGATACTGCAGGCTAGGCGGTGGGTACACGATGTAGCCATTCAGTGTTAGATGGTCGCCGCGGCGGTTCCAATACCGTGTCGCACCAATGCCGCTGGAGGATTGCCACGAACATATGACTTGGGGAACGGAGATCTAGCAGAAGAGCCCTTAGATCTTTGAGTAGCAATGGACGACCGGCGCGACTCAGTTCTTCGCAGGAGTCCTTTGGGGATTTCATCTGTGAAAACAGGCGTTGGATGGAACTCGACGTCCGAAGGTGGAGACGCAATGGAAAATGACTCGGAAAAGGGAGTTGATGCTATCAAACTCATATGTCGCGTCCGTGGTGTTGAGAGGGTGGCGCTGCTCAACCTGGCGCCATCAGCTTGAAGTCGAATGTCAGCCATGCGCGCCATAAATTGGACATCCATGGGCTGCTGAGTAGCATGAGGTTTACGCGAAGACAAGATCCAGGGGGGGGTGCCATCACCGTGACGCTGAGAGTTTTTGAATTCAGATGGAGGCCGGACCGCTGGTTTAGCGTTGGGGATGGTACGGTATTCTGGCGAGGCAGTGGCCAATGGTGTGGGAGAGTTGGCAGAATTCGAAGGATTTCCCTTTGTTTGGCCTACTGGATCGTCCGTTAGTAATTTAGTTGCAAGGTACTTCCCCCGGCTGGGCGGATAAATCTTTCCCTCTTCAAGGGACTCCCCGCTGGGTGGACGTATCGTTGTCTCTCTCGGATTTCTAGATAGCATCTTAGACATTCAAAGCATCCATAATTTTGAGGGAACACACCGAGATAGTGGGGATTCGGGGACCTGGTCAATCTGGGCCTTCCGCCTTATCTTCTCGTTGATCTCTCCCTCCTCTTCCTTCTTCCGCATACCATCCTCCTTCCGCTTCATCTCATTTTTCTTGTTCCTCGCCTCAATTTCCAGCTTTCGTGCCTCCTCGTATATCCTCCGCGCCTCATCATTGCGTCTTTCCAACTCCAATGCTTGCGAAACTCTGTTGTCGTTATATCGAAAGGCAGTCGGAGGGGCTTCGCGTATCTTCTCCCTATGCCAATTTTGCCATGTGAGCGACAGTTCTTCTGGAAGGTCGTGATAGGATTGCCGTGGCTGACTCATCCGCTCCCTCTCGGAGTAGCCTGAAGTTGTTCCAATGTTATTAGGTGGACTCGGAAAGTGTTCGGATTTCACCTCGTTACCCCACTTTTGCCACGCGAATGCTATGGCTTGTTGGGGATCGGTGGGCTTGTTAGTAAAGGCAGATGCAGCATAGACTCCTTCACGAGAGTCAGAGGCCTTTTTATATTGGACAACAATCCCATCCTCGACATCCCAGCGCTTGATTTCTTCTGCTCGATTTCGGGGTTGGGCTTGCTTCAGGTTGAATTCTGCCTGGTTAGTCCCCTTGTTCGCCCTCCCGAGATTTTCCTTCATGTTCATCTTATTTGCGATCTTCTCCACCTGCGCTAGTGGGACCGACGACGATGTGCGTTTGGCGATCGGTTCGTCCATCCCTATCCACCCCATCTCTCGTTCCTTCCGTCTCGCGATCTTTATCGCCTCCTCCTTTTTCATCCTCTGCAATTCCAATGGCCTGCCTGCTTCCATCCACCTGGTCTCAGCCACCTTCCTCCAGCCCGAACCTCGTCGTTCCCTCCTTTGATGGTCCTCAATGACAGGCGCCACTGAATTTGGGCGTGGTGACGGTGCGAGGGACCGCTGTACAGACGTCGAATGCATAGAGTTATCAATATTCTGCTGTTCACCGAGGAGGACGTCGGTCCGTCCAGGCAGCGGATACTGTTTCTCTGCCAGGTCCTTGATGTCCTGGAGGGCTTGCTTGTACGCCCATTCGAGATGCTCCGGACTGACGATTCCCACTTCGAAAGGCTGTGCCATCTGATCTCTGGCCTCTCGTACCATGAATTTGAAGCTCTGCTCGAAGCTTGCTTTTTTGATCTTCAGTTGACGTTTCCACTGGTCATCCGGCTCGAAGTCGGATTCATCATCTGTGGAGGACGGGGAGGTGTGTGCGGATGGGGCACGCGCCCACAATGTGGGGACTGGTTTGAGGACCCTGCCTTATGCTGAGCAATGTCCGATCCAAAATCGCCAAATTTTGGCACTTATGTACGGACATTTTTTCACCGGTTCCGTCCACATAGGGATCCGACCTACCTTTTTGGGGTCACTTCCGTCCGCATAACGGATCATACATCGCTGGCGACTAACCTTCAAGTTTTTCCCAGCCAGGCAGTCACCTTCGGTCAGGACGTGACTTTGGCTACATTTCTGTACGCATAGTGTACTCGGACCTTGCTGGCGACTAGCTTTCATATTTTTGTTGCCGGAGGGGCTTCATGGGAGGGTTTTTGAAGTCAAAGAACGTACGAATTTGGATGAGACCTTGGCCGCGACGGCCCACTTCCGGACCCTCTTTGGATCAGACTTGCGGCCAATTTTTTCGCTTTCCGTACGCATAAGGATCCGACATAGGCGGTATTTTGGGACCATTTCCGTCAGCATAAGGATCGGACATACCTCAGGATAAGGCAGGGTCCTCTGGTTTGCTGGACGCCAGTTTCTGAAGTAGAGATTGGTGGTGATCTCAGGGGCGAATAAGTAAGTACAAGAGTATGGGAGGTATGTATGTATGTGGGCAACAGTATTTAGGTCAATCGATGGTGATTGAAAAAGTCGCTCCCTGACGGGAAAACCCCTGGCGAGAACCTGACGCGATAAGATAATAAAGATATTAGATATCGATCAGTTGAACGGTCACGTGCACATGAGCATTGACGCTGGACAGTGACACTTACTTTTTTTTCCAGCTTTTTCTCTTCGATATGATCATGATATGTTGTGCGGTCGCCTTGGGAATACAGTGGTGGTCAGAAGCACACTATCCCTCTAGCCTGTTCGTCGCCGGAAGGCTGGGTTTGAGATTACACCGAGTGGTCTGGCAATTCCACTGGCGCAATGATCGGTGACTTGCCTCGTCATTTAGGATACGTCCAGCCCAGCCCTGTATCGTCAACTTGGCTGATCGACGTTCTTTACTGCGCTCTTTATCAGGGCAGCCACACGTCTGATTCGGGCGTTTACCAGACATCCTCAACCCCCTTCTGAACTTTCTCTCTCGCCTTCTCCTTCTCCTTCCCCGTCTTCCTTGGTCTTTTCATATGTCACATATGCTAAAAATGCTCCGATCTAGACTACCAACCTGAGTGAGTCCACTTTAACTAACCCCCAACCTTTTGTCCTTGCATACTTACCATCCGAAGTCCTCAATATCTTCCAAACTCGGCATCAACAATTCTCGGCAGCGACAACGTCAAAGCCGACAAGGCCACAATCGACGCCGTCAAGACCTACGCAGGCGAAGTCAAACCAGGAGAAAGCATCACAGTCACCACCACCACCACAACCACCACCGTCGTCGCCAAGAACCCTAGCAAACGTGACGAACCCGCCTACCGCAACAGCGGCGGCGGCCGTGGCGGCAGCAGGGGTAATAATTATAACAGCAACAACATCAACAACATCACCGCAGGCCCACCCATGATGAACGGATACACCACCACCACCGCCCAACCACCCATGGAACCCGGCTGGGCGGGGTTACCCCCGCTTGCACCCACGCATAGCCCTCGATCGCCCGCGACGCCGTTACCGCCGCCACCACCACAATCCCCCCAGTATGATATGGGGCCGTATTCGGGCGGCGGCGGGTTGATGCCCCCGCCTCCGATGGATCTTGGGGGGCCTGGGATGCCCCCGCCGGGGGCGATGGGGGCGAGCGATGTGCTGGAGGATGATAATTCGATTGTGGTGGGGTTGAAGGTATATACGAAGATGACGGCGCCGAGTGTGATTACGGGGAGGTTGAGGACGATGCCGGTGGGGGGTGCAGCTTAGAGACGAGGATTGTTGTGCTGATTCTTCGAGGTATTGAAGGGGATTCGCGATCAGTTCTTATTTCCTATGGTTTCTTGATCTCTCGTGGTGAATTCGGACATCTATGTTGGACAGCTGGATATACGCATTATCTAGATCTGTACTTGTTTAATCGTCGTTGTATGTACTGTACATTTGTATACCGTACAGTCAAGTATGTAGTTCACGAAGTCGACCCCTTCTCGCTTACGCGGGGACAAACAGTTGAATAAGGCAGAGTATGTTAACTGGTACTATATTAAAATAAACAGCGAAAACGAGCAATAGCAAGTGACCGAGAAAAGCAGACGGTATAGTGGAAGCGCGATAACCGAGAAGAAAAACTGATACGTGAAAACGGAAAGCGAAATAGATCTAGAGAGAGAGCAAGTGCAGCATGCATGGGTATGGAAAGTTAAATAACAAAATGATGATACGGATCGATAAGAAGGAATGGGCGCAAATCGATAACGGAGGAAGGAATGAAGATTCGAGCTCAAGGCTCAAGGTGGATACGAACGTGTTGTCCGAGATTGTCGCGCCTGCTGAAGGATTTGTCGCAGCCTTGATAGGGGCAAGGATGCGCTGTGGAAAAAACGGAAATAAAAAAAAATCTGGTCAACAAAATCGTAACTTGAAAGGGAACGACGATAGAAAAACCGTAAAAAAAAAAGGGAACTTGCGTTTGTCATAAGTGTGGATACTCCGAACGTGTCGTTTCAAATGTTCCCCTCGAACGAAACATTTTCCGCATCCAGCAACGACGCAAACGTAGGTCCGGTTCCCAGCCGTATCGATGGTCGCCACGGGCGTAGGAACCCTCGCCGATTTCCGACGAGATCGACCACTACCAATATTCGCCTCGTTAGACACAGCGCCGACACCGATACTAGAAGCCACAGAACCCAGATCCTCCGTCGTCGTCGAACCTTCCGTGGAAGGCGAACGACCGTCCTCTACCTTCACCGCCCCGGCGAGGTAAGGTACCTTGCGACCTCGACTTTTCTTGTTCAAGTTCGGGACGGGAACAGGGAGAGGGATGGGGTTGTTCTTCTTCTTGCGGATCCCGTACCTTCCCTCGCGATAGAGCGTCAAAGGGTCGTAGTTGTCCTCTCCATCGTTGTCGTCATCGCCGTCGCGATCCTCGCTTTTCACGCGACCTTTCCCACCGCCGAGCTGGGTGACGACGGCGAGTGCGAGAGCTGCGCTTCCTTTTGCTTTTCCTTTGCCGCGTCTCGTCATCGTTGTCGACTTTTGTTTCGATGGGACTGGACGAACATCTGGGAGGAGTGGAAGGGCCCTTGAGAACGAAGAAGCCACGTCAGGATCCACGGAGGACGATCGCGAAGGTCGGTAATCGTCAGAATCGCTGTCGTCGTCGACAACGAACTCGTCCGCTTCAGATTCAGGATCGACGGTGACTTCAGCGCCTATGACAGATCCTGGCAAAGAAAGAGAAGAGGAGCCTCTAGACGCTTTGGAGCGTTTACTACGTTTGCTATCATGCGTCGAAGAGCTTTCCTCGCTACCCAGAATCGAACCCAAGGGGGATGTTGTATAAGGACGCCTGACCGAGGAGCAAGGAGAGTTCGTGGGCGATCTGAGGCGTTTCCTATACGCGACGATGACAGAGGGTGTCGGGACTTGCAGGTATTGGGAGTCTCCCCAGCCGGATAATCCCCTTCTCGTAATCGTCGGAGAACGTCCGCGTCGGTGAGGCGAAGACGCCGGGGAAACATGACTAGACTCGGAGGGGCGGGAAGGCGCTTCGAGAGACGAAAAACGAGCAGATCCAAAGTCGAAAGCGGGAGGAGTCAATTCCATGAGCGAGGCGTACGTTCCGTTTGGAATACAAACGGATGCGTTGTGCCTTGGGGTATCTTGTTGGAGATCGACGGCGAAATTACGCTCGGGTGAGGGAATGACGAGTAACGGAGGAGAAACGGTGGTCATCTTCGGAGGGGAATTTTTTGCGGAGGGCAGGGAATCGAAGGAATGTGTGGGGAAGTTCGGTACAGCTGAAAATAAAAGCTGCTCTGACACGAAGTGGTCGGATATATTGGCGTCGTCGAGTTCATCTGGAGGATAAGCGAACTCGAGCGAGTTTCCTGGGTCATCAAGATCGTCCATTGGATTGTCGAAAGGCCCATCAGCGAGATAGATCCGCCAGTCTTCATCGCAGGATTGATACGAGGAGGAATGCTCGGGTAGCAGTTCGAGTTTCGCGATGTCTGCGGGAACGGCAGGATGGGACGCTAGTTCAGGTAACAGCGGATCGAAAGTGTCTGCGTGCGGAGTGGGAGTAGTGGCAAGGTCGGGCAGCGTCTCGTACCCGTTTACAGAAGTCTTCCCCAACCAAGGTTTTATGATGAAGGGACGAGCAGGAAAATCCCAGGAATCGGGATGAAATGCAGGGTCGATGTTGGTCATAGGATGCAAATAAGGTCTCCCTTTTAACACCCACGAATTCGAAGGTGAGCCGGAATCTAAGGATACAGTCCCAATGTCGGGGTTCGAGCGCAAGGCTGAGGCGATATTCGCCCCGAGATCGTCGATATCCAAGAGCATGGAAATATTCATCGTCCTGCGAGCGGGGCGTCGATGGAATGAACAAAAACAGCTCGCCGAGTACGGGGGTCGTACACCGAGTGGTAGGGGGTGGTGATGTGGGTGCGAAGAATTCGATGGTTGGAGCTGCTATTGCTGCCCCTGCTGCTGCGGCGGCGGCGCAGGGTTCAGCTTCATCTGCGCTTCACGGTACCAGGCCTATGCTGAGACTGGCTTCGTCCCCCGCTCCACCACCGGGTGGTGATGAAGAGACTCGGGAGGCTCGAGCGAGGAGCCAGAGCCATCGCAGACGAAGCTCCCATGCCCATACCCAAACTCAGACCCAAACTCGTACCCATGGTCGGCAGAGCAGTCGGAGGTTGGTGGTGCATAAGAGGCAGGAGATCGGGGTTTGTGAGTTTCTCTCTCTTTTTTCCTTTTCTTGTCGTGAATAACGTATACCGCTTCTCTGATCATGATTTTTTTCTTGTTTTTCTTTCCTTTATAGCTCGGGACTTTGTGCTCATCGTAGCGCTCTGCGTGGGGTTCGCGTGTGCCATTGTGCTGGTGGCGAGACCGGCGGCTATGATGGTGATGGTTCAGCCTGGTGGGGGTTGGGATTTGGATTGATTGAGCATGATGCTCGGAGCGGGTTGGTCAAACGGGTTACGGGTTGGTGTACATGGGCAGACTGCAGTGGTCATGGGTGGTCGACGTCGTTGGACATTTGGACAATTGGACAATTGGAAAGTCGCTTTATTCCTTCATGCTATGTGGAAACTACAATCATAACAGGCTATTTGTGTAACGTATTGGAATGGTTGGGATGGGATTGCTTAGTATGTACGTATGTATGTATGTATGTACTGTAGAACGAGAGGATGTAATTAAAGGTTATCTCAATTAAGGCTTCTTTCTCTGACGAAATGAACCTTTTCCTAACCTCAAATCTTTATTGAAAACATTACTTGAAGGCTTGCCATATGCATTACTTACGTGGTATTTGCCATTTTATAAAAATATGGTTGGACGAACCACCAAATTTTTCCATGGCTGATATATCCTTGGTTCCAGAATGACTAAGTGTAGATTTATTTTGAGAGGAGTGGTTTCGTACTTAGCGGTGGCAGTTCAAGATGAGGTCCACAAAAGGAACATGACTCCATTTGTACCTGCTTCTTCAAGACCTTCTCAATTGGCCGAATAGAGGCTTTCCTTTGGTTTTCCTTAAGCAGGGTCACCCATTGTCTGAGGCCTGAGGCTTGTTGATAAGTATGGAAGTCCGAAGCGCTCGCCATTGTGATGCAATCAAGATGCTTAACTATTAAACTAAACCCATATGTAGATGAATGGTCACGCGCACGCGGCAGGGTCACCATTGATTGGTTCAGACGTGAATGGCAAGCATGGCCTTTGCTATAAATACCTAGATGCTTCGTCCACTCTTCTATCATTATAAACCACCTTGGACTATCCAATGGCTCACACGAGACACAGTTCCGGGGCGTCTTACAGTTCGACGATGTCAGCCCTTACCTCGATATCTTCAAGTCGTTCAGAAGATTCTATGATTTCTATCGACTTTTACAAACAAGTACTCGAGCCAATTCGCCAGGCTACTGCCGCCGGGACCCCAGTCTCTCTCGATGTGCTTGTCGATGCCGCAAAGCAGATCATCAACGAGAAGTTCGCGCCCAAACCCCAAAGTATATTTGAACACCAAGGAGTATCTTTGCAACTCGACAAAGTGATGACCGCCATGCTCGCATGCGCAGATGAATGCGGAGGCAAGGACGGAACACGTTACGTGGCGGGCGCCGTCGTCGCGTGTGTCAAAGCGGGAGAAGACTCAGAAGGCATTGTCGGAGCACTTAGGGCCCTCGGCATAACATGGGTCACCCATCTTTTATTCATTTGTCAGTCCTACTCTCTCTGGGGTATTTGACCAAATTCTGATCATGATATTTTCTCAGTTAAAACGACAGGGGGCCACGGAAACCAGCACAATGATCAACCTTCTCAAGTGGCCACGCCAACTCTCGACCAGACGGCAGTATATCTTGGGGAAGGAGTAGGTAACAGGGAGGATGCACTGCGCAACGACGTACGTACATGCTTCGTCAAGAAAAATATCGCTTCGCTGACTGCCCCATCAAGGTGATTTTACGAGACGGATATACCTGTATCCTAACAAGGATGAGAGATAGCTCGTACCCTATTGCAGGGTCCTTCAGAACTCTTGATTTGGCCGCCGCCCACATACTCCGTAGGGCAGTCGGCAATTTTGACCCAAACCACACATCGAAATCGGTTGGTCATCCTTCCATTCAGTGCACAATACTTCCGACTGAGCAGACGTATATATCCAGTTTCAATCGGCTGTGACGACGTTTGACATCCTTAGAAATTTTACTCGCCTTTCCGAGCAGACGCTTCAGGAATTGCATAACCATATTGATCACCCGTCGAATGCCATGATGCTCGAAACAAATGCACACAACGCGTTCGATAAATTCAAATGGTGCTTGAAGGCAACAGAGGTCAGGTTCATAGCCCTCGATTGACTCGATATAGCTGATGACGATGACACGTCCAGGTCGAGCATGTGTACGATCTGAAAGTCTTCGATGCCACCAAATTTTTTTTCGACCCTCCCAATAATCGTATCACTTTCGTGGACCACAGCGAGAAGTTCCCTGTGCAGAGAGCTGACGCCCTCAAGAGGGCTCGTTGTAGCTTCGATCTCCCGAATCCTGTCTACCTTGCGATTCATGCTGCCATTGCCGGAGTTTTGCACATGAGTGGTGCGGGAAAGTTTTTCGACGAGCTCTTGGACAAATACAAGGATGATAAAGCCAGGGTTTCTGCTGTCCGCTGCTGGCCCGACCTAGAGGCATTGATGGAGAGACAATCGTTGACTGAATCGCTTACTCACGCGTTCCAGTCTCAGGTTCAAGTGGGCTGAATTTTGTGCGTATACCGTGTGTTGTATCCATGTATTGTGATTCCTGCCAGTGTAAATTAGTATCTCTTGGGATGTAGCTTACTCTAGTCTACGTCGACTGTTTTCTTTTTGCCATTTATGATGTGTATCACAATTCGATAACCACGATTAGCATTCAGGAAGACAAGACAGATTATATTTCGAGGAATCCCAATGACGAACAACGTCGAATTCACTACATGGCCTAAACACTTCCCATTGTGCATATGGTTGAGGAGCCAGGCATGACGGTAGACAGTTCGGCTTTAGCCAACTTTAGCCGCCCTTCGAATGCCAGTCACGACGATAGTTGGATTAATGGCAACGACCGACTCGGGGTAATACGTTAGAAGAGAAATGGGACAATGGAGACCTGCTAAAATTTATAATTCGAACCTCAGGATTATATTTCGAAGTGTCCAGGTGATGCAGCGGCCATCGAAACCTGAATTTTGCACACAGAATCAAGAAGTGAGGCATATATAGAGAGACATTCCAGCTTTGACCGCCCTGCCAGCGATGAAGACACTTAGGATGATGATGAAAGGTTGAGATTGCGAAAGAGATATGGGACAGAGAGAAGGGGCAAGTAGAAAATCCAAGCTTTACGACGAGAGTTCGAGGCCGGAGAATTGGAAGAGTTGGAGGATCGTTGTGAGCATAAGATCCTCATGAAATGTCGAACGACGGTCGACTGACAGAGAGCGCATCGAAGTGGGTATGCTTTTGCACGAAAATTGTTTGCACAGTTGGTTTGGGGGATTATTCTAATGAGAAACCCCGGATGTCAAATTGAAAACGATCCTTATACAGAAACCCGAATTACGCCGGCGGCCATTTCGGACACGTCCGGAGATACTAAATATGGAAATGATCTTCATTGCAGCGTCGCTGCTGCTTGGACTGGTGTTTCATACTTACGCGGATTGAGTGCCTAGTTTGCCATGATTCATGTGTATATCAAAGTGCTCTGTGTGCAGTTCTGGTCTGTTCTG
>KN831791.1:204163-254113 GCA_000827355.1 Hebeloma cylindrosporum | reverse complement strand
ATTTATACATACTCAATATTTAACACACATATTTGCGTGGCTGCTCGCTGTGGTACACAGCGAGCTCGAACGCTCGGGGACACGAGCGTTCGGCGGTGATGGGAACATTGATGGCGGTACCAAATGCGGAAGGCTCGTCCCGGAACAATCGGCATCAGGCCGAGGGCTAAGCCTGGGGTTTCCACAAAAATAGCGCATACGGGGTTTCTCAATAGAATCACCCGGTTTGGGGATAAAATGGCCGGAGGGCAACGAGGTCGAGAAGCTCCCGGTCAAGCCCAAAGTTGTCCTTTTTCGGCGCTCTGTGGTGAGCATCGTCGCGGGAGTTCAAGCAGGGTACTAGCCACACATAAGCAAATAAGGCAGCCATTTCAAAAAATTGACGTCCTTGACAAGGCCTTGACAAAAACACCATCCATAATGGCCTCATCGTAAGTTTGCTGCAGTTTTTTCAGCTCATATAACTCGAGAACATGTAGACTTCCAAAAACTTCCTGGGCAGACGACGTCGACGACCTTGGTATGCTTCAATTGGCGGATTAACGGATGGACAAAACGATCTGATCATACCATAGAGTTGCCGAAAAACGAGGAGTTCGTGGACGAAAATGGGATAAGGACGACCATTGAGTATACTCTGAACGAGGATGGCAAGAAAGTTAAGG
Organism: Hebeloma cylindrosporum; assembly: GCA_000827355.1. Lineage (NCBI taxonomy): Eukaryota > Fungi > Basidiomycota > Agaricomycetes > Agaricales > Hymenogastraceae > Hebeloma > Hebeloma cylindrosporum. The sequence goes on along the minus strand of KN831791.1, from coordinate 253,448 downwards.
TGCGTGTTCTTTTACTTACTCGAGTTTGCGGCCAATCAATCAACCTTGGCATTTAGATCATTCGCCGAATCAAATGAACTCTCCAGAAATCCGTCGTGGACATTGCTGTCGCAGAGAGACAAAAGTGGGCGAAGTTTGGCCAAGAGAAGGGAAGTAAGCCAGGGCCGGACAGGGCTACAACGACTGTCGGAGAGAATGTTACATTGAAGTTGACTGCGGGGAACAAGGTGTGCTGTCTTTGTAGTTTCTTGTGTACGCATCATCTTATGTCTATCTCAGCAATCGGAGGCTGAACAGGTACCAGAGGAGACGATGAAGAGCCGCGTAAAGGCTGCTGGTGCTGGGAAAGTCTCTTGTCGTCTTTGCAAAGGCGACCATTTCACCGCCAAATGTCCTTATAAAGATACCCTCGGTGGCCTCGAAAACACCGGTGCGATTCTACGTCGCTTTCATTGATCCTTTCTCATCTTTATCTCAGATACCGGAGCTGGACCTGACGACGATCTGGGAACGGGGCCAGAGACATCCGCACCTGCCGCGGCGACCGGAGGGAAATACGTCCCTCCTTCGATGCGTGGTGCTGCTGGTTCTCGTGGTGCAGGAGAGTCCATGCGTGGAGCTGGGAATCGTGACGACCTCCCGACGCTGCGGGTTACAAACATTTCGGAAGAAACTCAAGAAAACGATCTGAGAGAGCTGTTCGGTGTGTTTGGTAGGGTCGCGAGGGTGTATGTTGGAAGAGACAGGGAGACTGGTGCTGGGAAGGGCTTCGCTTTCGTCAGCTTTGAGGAGAAGGCAAACGCTCAGAAAGCGATTGACAAAGTTCATGGTCGAGGTTATGATAACCTTATTCTCAGTGTTCAGTGGAGTCGTGAGTCGATTCTCATTTTCACCTGTACCTCTCGGAGTTTTGACTGATCCAATTCTTAGAACCTCGGCCGGATGGCAGATGAACCGTTTTTGCTTCGTATTTCTTCTGTATATTGGTGTAATGCAACATGTCCTTGCGCATTTATGTCCGTGAGCAAGTCCAGAGTCATAACTTCATAATGCATTTGTCTATGGGCAATGATAGAAATTCTCAATAGAAGAACTGAAAGCGGCACCTCGATCGACGTCCTTGAAAGTCGAGCTAACAACCGGTCCTTAAAAACGAGAAAATTCCGAGCAATGGCAGAAAATGAACTTGTGTTGCGAAGTTTCTCTAATGAAAAACAGCTCTCACAATTTGGGCACCAAAATTCGATCCACTCGAAAACCCCACTCTCACTTGAGTCAGAAAAGAACATAAAAACACACATCGGATTTACAAAATGGTATGTATACAGCGGGACAGGCGTACAGACGAGGGAGAAATATGTATGGGATTTATTGGTATAGGCTTGTTATGAGAATACAATGTTAAAACGACCAGCGAATCGTGATAGCGGCCCGAGGGTCAGCGCTCGCGGCAGTGGAATTACAGGACATCAGAAACACATGTTGTGATATGGAAGAGCAGACAGAGAAGATAGCCATGAGAGACGGAAGAACAAGTAACAGTCGTGAGATTCGTGAGATCATTCAAGTTAGCATTGCGTTGGGCAGCCTGAGCGCCGGCGGTTGAAGAATTAATAGGAAAGGATGGTTGGTCAAATGGCACATCGGAGAGGAACAGAAATTGACAGGAGAAAAATAGGTGCGAGAACCTGGTGCGTGCCGCGCGTTTGCAAGATTAATTTCATTGAACTTGACTTGGGCTTCCGTCGACGAGTCGCTCATCAGTCGTCCCAGCGGCGGGACGCGTTGTCGTAGTCCTGATGTTTGTGAATATTCTTCTTGTATCTATGTACACAGCAGTGAGGTTCAAACGTGAAGGAGAGGCAGGACCTTTACGGACCCATTATCCTGTGGTTTTCTGGAAGGACCGGCATGATTGCTGGTACTGCCACCCCGGGCTGAATCATCGACTCTGTCCCTGTAATATGCAACTGAGCTAAAATGCAATTGCTACTCGGGCCAGCCGTACCTGCGGCGGTTGAAGTTTCTATCGCGGTTGTCGGACGGATATTGGTTTTTGGGAGAGACGCTGTTCCTTGAGTCGTACTCGGCCCCCTCTGCTGGACGAGGAAGAAAATCTGACATGACCCTACATTTGGCACAGGATGAGGAAGTAAATTGGGTAGCATTGATTCTTTTCACAAACCGGTCTTGTTGAGGTCCAGTCATTCTAGGGAAACCAGCGGGATAGGGACGGTCAAGGCTTTGGCTATCCTGAGAGCTGCTCCAGTGGAGTTATTCAGCAAAGAAAAACATTGGAAATCCACACAACACATACCTTCTATAGAAGGTAATGGGAATCTCATCCAAATCAATGGAACCTTGATAATTCTCGCTACTACTAAGTATGACGGACATGAGTTGAAACTTTGCGGAGGCAATTTGGGCTCCGGACGCACCTATAATCTGACCACCTGATCGTCTCCGAGTCAGGCTCGCGCGAGTTTGCTGAATGTCCAAAGGGGGAGATAGTAGCGGGCTGAGCAAGTGGGCCCGTAACAGGGTGACTATTGGAAACAGTAAGAAACGTGGTCCCAATGAGATCCAACACCATATATGTTCAAGGTAATAAAAACGAACGCTTGGAGGGTATGGCCAGCCGGCGTTTGTTGGCCATTCCAACGGTTCGGGCTACTATGACGGATATTAGTTGACACTCTGCGGAGAGAACCTGGGCTCCGAATGTACCTAGAATCTGGCCACCTGCCCCTCTCGTGCGAGCTTGCCGAATATCCGACGGGGGGAGTAACTTGCTGAGCAAGTGGGCTCGTAACAGGGTGACTACTGAACGAAGCGATGTGCCTGGATCAGACCAAGGACTGTGTAGGTTGAAGATAGGATTAAAAAACGAACGCTTGGAAGGCATGACTAGTAGAAGGTTGTTGGCCGTGCCTATCAGCGGAGACAGACGTGAGTGCCTTGAAAAATGACTTGCATTCAGGTCGCGGACATACCTAGATTCATCCCATTGTTTCATTGCTGGGTTAGCGGAGCTTGGGCTAGAAAACGGAGCTGCAGGCTTTCCAGCAGGGTGCCTCCTGATGGAAAAGAAAGTTCCAAATTTTATCAAAGTGTACATATTAAGCAAGAGAAGATACGAACGGGCCAGCTGGGCGTGTCGAGCTATTATAGCTATCTCCAAATTGTGTTGATGAATTGGCGACAGGATGCATCCTGAATGAGAGATTACAGACCAAGAGGTCAGAGTCTATATGTGAAGAGAAAAAGGTACAAACGGTTTTGCCAACTTCGGAGTTGAGGTCGGAGGAGGTCTGGTAGATTGACTCAGAGGTGGATGTGCAGAGTATGCCCTGAATGGACAAAAAGGTTAAGGCAGGGGCAGAGTTGCCAGCGTGTATGATCAAGGAAGGAAAGACACGAACAGATCAGCAGCACTTTCAGTTGAGGTACAAGGTGCAGAAGGTAAGCTGAATGAATGAGAGATTACAGGCTGGAGGTTAGAGTGTATATTCAAAGAGAAAAAGGTACAAACGGTTTTGCCAACTTCGGAGTTGAGGTCGGAAGAGGTCTGGCAGATTGAGGTGGATGTGCAGAGTATGCCCTGAATGGACAAACAAGTTAAGGCAGGGGCAGAGTTAGGCCAGCGTGTATGATCAAGGAAGATAAGACACTAACGGATAAGCAGCGCTTTGAGTTGAGGTATAAGGTGAAGAAGGTGCACTGCATGAACGAGTAGAATCCAGAGTCAGGCGCCTCTACACTGAAGGTGAGAAGAAACGAACAAATTGGCACTCGCAGCAGGATTTGCACTGAAAAGATGATTAGATTACCGAGAAAGGTCAGATGAGGTATATGGTTGAGCAACAAAAAATACTAACATTTCTCGTGGCTCTGCATGGCCAATGAAGGGCTGTTGACTATAGTAGACAGGGCGGCAGAATGAGCTTGGAAAGCGCAGTAAGTTGGAATGACGCGTAGATCACTAACCGGCCTTGGCTGATATTACCATGATCCGCACTATACGGTGTTGGAATAAATAATGTGAGGCACGACATCCAGTGTTATTGATAAGTTTGGAACTGACAGGACGCTGGCTCGACGACTGGAACTCTCCTTCCCTCGCATGGCTGGGCGGAAACTCCCTCGAGAGGATTCTTCGATCCTAACAAATCTAGAGTTTTAGTCTCAAGCCGTAAGATCCAGAGAGGGACACAAACACTGGCTCAGGTTGTACAAGAATGCTATATAATGGTGTGCCATACACTGAGCGATGATTTCGAGTTTACCGGCTAGACCACTAACCTGTCGCGGAAGCCATGGGTATTGTATGCCGGAGGCTCACTGTTTAAAGTGTTGAGCATCCTGGTATCCTTATCAGTGGATGTAAGACTGACGAGAGGCGATTGGAAAACAGGCTGGACTGCTCATGATTCCGGGGCCTCGTGCCCACTGGTCCAGGAGCAGACATTGAATCGCCAGGGGCCCTCGAGCCCACTGGTCCAGCGGCAGACATTGAGTCGGCCAATCCAGTAGTTGGTACTATACTTGGAGCGGAAAAGTTGGTTGAGGATTCGTAAGTCAGTTCAGTCTCCCCCTCACGACTGGTACGGCATCTGATCTCACGCTGAGAGCCAAAGTACCGGCCACTATGAAGACCGTTCAGGATGATGACACCAACGATGCCATTAGGGATACACTCACAAGTCTGGGCGGGCGCGGGGAGTCCTTTCCTGGTTCGGGTTGACCAAAGAATTCGCCGATAGATCATCCTGATCAGCAGGTACGCTGCTTAAAGCGACAGGATGAGCTCCCTGTTGCGATAGAGAATGGGAAGGGGGGTAATTAGCGAGCTTCGAGACTGAAGAAACACCTGTCCCATGCACCTGTGGCAGCAAGTTAACCCTGCCGAAGTACCCATTGGCGAGCTTTTCCCTCAACACTTTCGCCAATTCCCTCTCAAAATCGTCCAATGTTTTCGCGGTCGCAGTCTAAGAAAGGGAAGCGGTTTTACCTTCAGTTCCCGGGAATGCGATAAGAAGGCCTACAAAGACTTGAGATTGCATTCGGTTGAATATGCTGTGTTGCAAAAGAATCTCTTTGCGTGTCTTGAAGCCCGCGGGAGTGCCGTCGCCTATGGTTTTCTGAATTTTAATGATTACATCAAGCATCCTTGAATTGCACAGGTTAGAAAACAATGGACTCGAGGGATCGGGTAAGAGCTCACCGCTGCAATGCATCCTTTACCTTTTCGAGAGATACCCCTTAATAAAAGAACGTGATATGTGCTCCGACTCTGCGCTCGAACCCCGACATTGGGACTGTATCCTTAGATTCCGGCTCACCTTCGAATTCGTGGGTGTTAAAAGGGAGACCTTACTTGCATCCTATGACCAACATCGACCCTGCATTTCATCCCGATTCCTGGGATTTTCCTGCTCGTCCCTTCATCATAAAACCTTGGTTGGGGAAGACTTCTGTAAACGGGTACGAGACGCTGCCCGACGTTGCCACTACTCCCACTCCGCACGCAGACACTTTCGATCCGCTGTTACCTGAACTAGCGTCCCATCCTGCCGTTCCCGCAGACATCGCGAAGCTCGAACTGCTACCCGAGCATTCCTCCTCGTATCAATCCTGCGATGAAGACTGGCGGATCTATCTCGCTGATGGGCCTTTCGACCATCCAATGGACGATCTTGATGACCCAGGAAACTCGCTCGAGTTCGCTTATCCTCCAGATGAACTCGACGACGCCAATATATCCGACCACTTCGTGTCAGAGCAGCTTTTATTTTCAGCTGTACCGAACTTCCCCACACGTTCCTTTGAGTCCCTGCCCTCCGCAAAAAATTCCCCTCCGGAAATGACCACCGCTTCTCCTCCGTTACTGGTCATTCCCTCACCCGAGCGTAATTTCGCCGTCGATCTCCAACAGGATACCCCAAGGCACAACGCATCCGTTTGTATTCCAAACGGAACGTACGCCTCGCTCATGGAATTGACTCCTCCCGCTTTCGACTTTGGATCTGCTCGTTTTTCGTCTCTCGAAGCGCCTTCCCGCCCCTCCGAGTCTAGTCATGTTTCCCCGGCGTCTTCGCCTCACCGACGTGGACGTTCTCCGACGATTACGAGAAGGGGATTATCCGGCTGGGGAGACTCCCAATATCTGCAAGTTCCAACACCCTCTGTCATCGTCGCGTGTAGGAAACGCCTCAGATCGCCCACGAACTCTCCTTGCTCCTCGGTCAGGCGTCCTTATACAACATCTCCCTTGGGTTCGATTCTGGGTAGCGAGGAAAGCTCTTCGACGCATGATAGCAAACGTAGTAAACGCTCCAAAGCGTCTAGAGGCTCCTCTTCTCTTTCTTTACCAGGATCTGTCATAGGCACTGAATATCCCGAATCCGAAGCGGACGAGTTCGTTGTTGACGACGACAGCGATTCTGACGATTACCGACCTTCCCGATCGTCCTCCGTGGATCCTGATGTGGCTTCTTCGTTCTCAAGGGCCCTTCCACTCCTCCCAGATGTTCGTCCAGTCCCATCGAAACAAAAATCGACAACGATGACGAGGCGCGGCAAGGGAAAAGCAAAAGGAAGCGCAGCTCTCGCACTCGCCGTCGTCACCCAGCTCGGCGGTGGGAAAGGTCGCGTGAAAAGCGAGGATCGCGACGGCGATGACGACAACGATGGAGAGGACAACTACGACCCTTTGACGCTCTATCGCGAGGGAAGGTACGGGATCCGCAAGAAGAAGAACAACCCCATCCCTCTCCCTGTTCCCGTCCCGAACTTGAACAAGAAAAGTCGAGGTCGCAAGGTACCTTACCTCGCTGGGGCGGTGAAGGTAGAGGACGGTCGTTCGCCTTCCACGGAAGGTTCGACGATGACGGAGGATCTGGGTTCTGTGGCTTCTAGTGTTGGTGTCGGCGCTGTGTCCACGACGCGAATACGAATATTGGTAGTGGTCGATCTCGTCGGAAATTGGCGAGGGTTCCTACGCCCGTGGCGACCATCGATACGGCTGGGAACCGGACCTACGTTTGCGTCGTTGCTGGATGCGGAAAATGTTTCGTTCGAGGGGAACATTTGAAACGACACGTTCGGAGTATCCACACTTATGACAAACGCAAGTTCCCTTTTTTTTTTACGGTTTTTCTATCGTCGTTCCCTTTCAAGTGCGGTTTTGTTGACCAGATTTTTTTTTTTTTCCGTTTTTTCCACAGCGCACCCTTGCCCCTATCAAGGCTGCGACAAATCCTTCAGCAGGCGCGACAATCTCGGACAACACGTTCGGATTCACCTTGAGCCTTGAGCTCGAATCTTCATTCCTTCCTCCGTTGTCGATTTGTATCCATCCCTTCTTATCCATCCGTATCATCATTTTGTTATTTAACTTTCCATACCCATGCATGCTGCACTTGCTCTCTCTCTAGATCTATTTCGCTTTCCGTTTTCACGTATCAGTTTTTCTTCTGGGTTATCGCGCTTCCACTATATCGTCTGCTTTTCTCGGTTGCTCTTGCTCGTTTTCGCTGTTTATTTTAATATAGTACCAGTTAACATACTCTGCCTTATTCAACTGTTTGTCCCCGCGTAAGCGAGAAGGGGTCGACTTCGTGAACTACATACTTGACTGTACGGTATACAAATGTACAGTACATACAACGACGATTAAACAAGTACAGATCTAGATAATGCGTATATCCAGCTGTCCAACATAGATGTCCGAATTCACCACGAGAGATCAAGAAACCATAGGAAATAAGAACTGATCGCGAATCCCCTTCAATACCTCGAAGAATCAGCACAACAATCCTCGTCTCTAAGCTGCACCCCCCACCGGCATCGTCCTCAACCTCCCCGTAATCACACTCGGCGCCGTCATCTTCGTATATACCTTCAACCCCACCACAATCGAATTATCATCCTCCAGCACATCGCTCGCCCCCATCGCCCCCGGCGGGGGCATCCCAGGCCCCCCAAGATCCATCGGAGGCGGGGGCATCAACCCGCCGCCGCCCGAATACGGCCCCATATCATACTGGGGGGATTGTGGTGGTGGCGGCGGTAACGGCGTCGCGGGCGATCGAGGGCTATGCGTGGGTGCAAGCGGGGGGTAACCCCGCCCAGCCGGGTTCCATGGGTGGTTGGGCGGTGGTGGTGGTGTATCCGTTCATCATGGGTGGGCCTGCGGTGATGTTGTTGATGTTGTTGCTGTTATAATTATTACCCCTGCTGCCGCCACGGCCGCCGCCGCTGTTGCGGTAGGCGGGTTCGTCACGTTTGCTAGGGTTCTTGGCGACGACGGTGGTGGTTGTGGTGGTGGTGGTGACTGTGATGCTTTCTCCTGGTTTGACTTCGCCTGCGTAGGTCTTGACGGCGTCGATTGTGGCCTTGTCGGCTTTGACGTTGTCGCTGCCGAGAATTGTTGATGCCGAGTTTGGAAGATATTGAGGACTTCGGATGGTAAGTATGCAAGGACAAAAGGTTGGGGGTTAGTTTAAGTAGACTCACTCGGGTTGGTAGTCTAGATCGAAGCGGTTGTTAGGACAAAGAAAATATGAAGACTAACTGAAGACCACGAACTGGACGCTATAGATTGTCCCTTGGCTCGTTGCGTCAGGGTACGCGCTAGCTTACGCCTATCCCAACCATTCGCTAAGCCTTTCTTGAAGTAGTCCTTTCAGAGAGGAGAAACAAAAAAAAATCAGCAGCCGAACACCCTCCCCACTTCCGAACCCACCTTTTCTCGTACAGGGGCAGGATCCAACCGAGCCTGATACCGGAACGATCTAAGTCATGGGACTTGGAATAGAATGGAGTTTTCCATAGCTCACCAATACCACATAATTCCCCGCTTCCAAGTCAAGTTCGACACTAACACCCCTCGTATAAAAGAACGAGTACGAGGACTCCGCCAATGGCTCCGTCTCGCCCTCCTTCGCCACTACAAAATCCAAATTCCATATTGACGGCCCTTGGATATCTTTAAAGTACCGCGTATTGTATTTGGTAAGAACTATGATAACGGGAGATGCCGCTGGCAGGGAGAAGGTGACTATAATTCGTGTCAGATAGGGTTGGTTTTAATGGAGAAGATGAGATGGGACTGACAACTGAGGTCGCCGAAGGAGAACGACTTCATTTCGGGGAAAGGTTGGGAGATGTGTAGCCATTGCGAGGACATGACCCAGCTATCATCGAATATGATGGTCCTTTGGATCTCCTGCCAGATATTCAAGAAATCCGAGTCTGTCAAATAACCGTCAGCAAATTCCAACCCTGTACCAATGCAAACCGCTTACATTCCATGACAAATTGGCCACTCCCTCCGAACGAGTGTCCGAGCTCGGGAAGAATCTCAAGCCATTCTTTCGTCCACTCCTTGGATCCATCGGACCAAGGACCTTCCCAACCGGCCTCCCCCCATGGATCGCGGAGTACCACGAAGCGCTTTCCTTTGATCTCGACGGCTTTGACGATCGAGTGGGAGAGGTTGCCGACTAGGCCGTCTACGGTTGCGTTCTTCACTCCGCTCCGGTTCCCGTCGAGGGTCTTGAACCAGCATCCGAAGAGACGGTCTTGATTGGCCTTGACGAGCTCTTCATGCCAGAATTTGTCGCGGTCTAGGATGTCCTAGGTGTAGATGTCAGTGAATTGAAGAGGAAAGATGGAAGTGAAGCTACCTTGCTCAGGAGCAGATTAGAAACGCCACTGTAAACCGAGATATATTATGTCAGTACAAGTGTCGATGGAGATGTGGATGCGGAATATACCCAGTCATGTCTTCAATCGCATCACAAGTCCTCCCGAACATAACTGACGCGTAGTCTCCGTGCACTTTCGCGTAGGCCTTTTCTACAAGTGGAACCCACGTTTCTCCCTTTGAGGTGGGACGGGCAAAGTACAACGTATCTGCCCCCTTCCGCGCTGTGGAATTGTATTTGTCTTTTTCGAAATGATACAACTCTTTCTCCCCGACGCTCAATTGTTCGTACTTTGGGACTCGTGTAAACAAGAGGCTGATGAGATGATTGAAGTCAGTTGGAGAGCTCATGGCGTTGGAATGAACAAGATAGAGAAGCTTACTCGTCGATGATAACGGGAACCCAGTAACAATCTCTATAGAATAGGAATCCATATATCCCAACCTCTTCATCACGCTGTAGGCATGGTCAGTCTAAATGCCAACGATACCACTCCTGCTACGTACCGCAACGCAAAGGTTCTTAATGAGGCGATCAACGGAGGTCATCGTCGAAAGCGCTGACACCAGGTAACAATCCTCCACCGCTCCTTGCACGATTTCTGCGGACTTGGGCGTACCACTGTAGAAAACAGGATTCTCAAAGATGGCCGGGACACGTCGAACATCCGAGGTCAAGAAAATGTTGCTGTCCATGAGGTTGTGCAGGCATCGATGTGAGTCATTCTCCAAGTCAAATTCCACGTCACTGTAGGAGGGAGGGAGAGAATAACGGGTTCAGTCAGTAAATGGGCGGCGATGACGGACAAGTTCCCTTTGGAATGCTTACCGGAATTTCCTGTTCTTTGCCCTACATTGCGCAGCGATGCGCTCGACGGTGGCTTTGCATTCGTTGTAGGCTTCGAGCATCCCTTTGGTTACCGAAGCGCCGACTTGCTGCTGCGCGTACGAAACCGTGTGTCCTACTGACTTGGTGGTCTTGGGTGCGGGGTTGTATGGCCGCCCACTAGGCAGAGGGGGCGCGCCATTAGTTGCGAGAGGGGGCGGTCGTGGGCGGTCGTGATTGGGGTTCTGATTGTAGGTGTGGTAGTTATGTCCGTTCCGGGGGAAATTCTGGGTAGTTGAGGCGACGGACATTCGTGCAGGGATGGAGCTGAGGGGAAAGGTAGATCTAGTTGATCAAGAGATGGTGGGTGAAAGTGTGGATGAGTCTGGACGGGAAATGTGCGGAACCGGTGCACAGCTCCCAAATACAAGGTTCAGTGGAAACAAGGCGCCCACTGTGCAGGGATCTGTCAACACACACTTACTTGCGGAAATTCTCACAACGAGGATCCGACTTACCCATAGTTATTGTTGAACCTGTGGAACGTTGTACTTAGGTTGATCGATGATCGACTGTTTTCGGATCAGAATCAATTGAGGTCAAACTTGGATTCTTCACGGAAACTCGCTGCTTTCGTTCACCAACGCGGAGGTGCTGTGCTTGCTATCGACGGCGTCGCTTCCGACTTTCTGCGACTAGAGGCAGTGAGTCAGGGAAAAGCACTTTTCCCTGCATCCTTTGATGACGAGCATTGCGATGGCAGAGAATCTGGTAAGCTGTCCGTTTTGGTCGGACAATAAGTTGCACTTTACCATCTACTTGAGACTCGAGAACTTTAGGCTTGCATAACCTACATACACAATCTAAGGGATACCCGCATGGCACCGTGTACCAGCACAGTGCACACCTCCCACATTTGACCCCGACTTCCGCACCTTCCACAATTACTACGGGTGCAGGTCTGTCTCCATCTCTTCATTGACTTGATAAATATTGACCCAGTCAGTCCAGTTCTCATCTTCGGTATCAATGAAGATATGCACTGTATATTGGGTGTACGTTGTCCTTGAAGGATATATCCATTGTCCTTGATGTTTTGCAACACATTGATGAAGGATTCCAAGAAAGTTACGCCGACTGCTGGACCATCGTCGGTCTGCACCGCGCCTCGCCGACCCACGTTAAAGACCAAGACGCTCGGTGGCTCGAATCTGACTGGCTCGAATGTTGAATGGGGCTAATAATATAGTAGGTCAGATCAGGTTGCTTCGACGCAGACAAGTTCTCGTTTACTTGATAGCCTGCAGAAGTGGCCGGGGATAACATATTGACTTCGGTTTTGTGTGAGCACTGAGGGGTGTGATTCTTAGCGGGAACTTGGGAAGGAATGGGTCAGTGATTTTTGCTTTGAAAACCCTGACTAACGCCAGACCCACTTCTCTGAAGGTTCTGATGAAGGATGGCATGAAACCATGAAACATGCCAAGGACTTCAATCCCCATAAGTTGCCAAGGGATCGCCCGGCGGCCTGACGCTTACGCCGAGTGCATCGATCGCTGACTACGGAAGCTAAGATTTCCTGGACCCACACTCACAGCAAACAATGCGACTATAGCCTGTCTGAGTTCTTGATGCAGGGGACTTGCATCGCTTGATAGAACATCCTTCGTGCGCATCACGCCGCACCGACCGAAGTTGAATACGAGGATGCTAGATGCCTCGAACATCTTTGGCTGGAAGGTTGAAGGCGGCTAATAGGATAGATAGTAGGTCAGATCGAGTTGCTCCGACTTCGAGAGGCTCTAATTTACTTGACCACCTGGGGCAGCGTTTGCGCCTACCATGTTGGCCGGTAACTATTAAAATCGTCCTTCTAGAAGGGAGAACCAAACCAGCGGTCAGTTGAGCCTGGTAATATAAAGAAGGTCAGTAATTGTCAGCGAAATTTGAAGAGCTCGTCACCATTCCACGATTCCCGCCTTGAAGTCAAGGTCGACACTTGCCGCTGGGCCGTATAAATTTGAAGAAACGAGTACGACATCGTTGACTCTGACCACACCACTGGCTTTGTCTCATCCTCCTTCACGACTAGAAGTACTCCATATCGACCAGGCTGGCATGGATTTGAAGTATCGAGTCTTGTATTTGGTAAGAACGGTAATAAGGTGAGATGCCGCTGGAAGAAAAAAGGTGACTGTAACTCATGTTAAATAAATCAGATGGTAAATGACTCACGACTAAGGGCGTGGAAGGAGAACGTTTCGGGGAACGGTAGGCAGATATATAGAACCACATTAATATTGCGCTCGAAATGGGTGGCCTTCCATTCGTCGTATGCCTCGATCGTGACTTGAGCTAGGTTAACGAAGCGTCAGCTTGCTGCCACACGAAACGGTGTGTCCTGCCGACTTGGTGGTAATCGTTCAACGTTCAGGCATCATAAGTGCAGGTGATTGAGGGAGCGGTTTGGCCTGATTCCGCGATGGGTGGTTGCCTGAAGCCGGAAAATTGAATTAACGGCGAGAAAAAGGCACGGGGAAACGAAGATCCAGCCTGGAAGCTGAATCTTGACAGACAGACAGTTGTAAATAATATTTGGAGGAGCAAATCCCATCTCGCTACAGACCTTTTAAACATATGATGAGGAGGAGGATGAGGAGGGAATAGCGTGACAGTGACTGGTCACGGCGCCTTGCTCGATTATCGATCAAACATTCTTTCGACTCGTCCACCACGATGTCGACAACGGGTCCTCAATTCTTCTCCAATTCTCAAGATGTTACCCTAAATAACTCTGTGATTCAAAATTTCCAAGGTGACCTTCACCAGTACAACAGTGGTGAGCTATGCCCATTATGCTGTTGGCCTCCTGCTAACTTGGATCTTCATGATCGAAGATCCTGATAATATCGGTATAGTTTTCATTATCTTCTCTACAATTATGCGTTTCTTATCTGCTATAGAGCTAAATGGCTTGGCCTATGCGGACGGCGGTGCTGGTTATAACACCACGAAGCAATGTCTCGTTGGTACGCGCATTGAGATTCTCGACGAGATCGAGCAATGGGCGCATAGTACGGAACCAAATGTCCCGCCTGTCTTCTGGATCAACGGTGCCGCTGGTACTGGAAAATCGGCGATCGCTCACACATTGGCTCTCCGGTTCCATCAGCGCAACGAACTTGGCTCTTTCCTCAGCTTCGATCGTACCTATCTTGCTGAGCGTCGTCATGAGAAAGTGTTCAGCACAGTGGCCCGCGACTTGGCTTCTCACAATCCAGGAGTCAGGCGACCATTGGCGGCCGTGATCCGGGAGAGAAACTGGCTCAAGCGGACAGCAGATATCATCCAGCAATGGGAAAGTCTGGTTATCACTCCCTCTGCCCACCTTCCTACCGATCATCCTATCCTGCTTGTAATCGATGCCCTCGATGAAAGCGGTGACATTCAGTCTCGCAAACATTTACTTTCCATTCTCGCCCACCGCGCGGTTGAGCTCCCTTCCAATGTCCGCATTCTGCTCACCTCGCGCCCTCTAGATGATATATTGCAAGCCCTGCAAAGTAGCATCCACGTAATCTCCAAGGTCATAGATGATCTCCCCAAATCTTCCATCAATCGTGATATCAGGAGCTACATTTCCGCAAGACTAACTCAAGTTAATGGTTTTGTTTTCGATGATAACAGGTTGCAGATATTGGTTAATCATTCAGAAGGGCTCTTTCAGTGGGCCTTTGTTGCTTGTGAATTTATTCAAGGCAGCGGCAGGTTGTTTAGTCCAGAAAAGCGATACCACAAACTGACTAATCCATCTAACACCGCTTCACTGACCAAACTGGATATGTTATATGACACCATTTTGCAGGAAGTCTGCCCTGATAATGATGAAGATGATATGCAGGTCTTTTGCTCTGTGATGGGCCAAATATTGGCATCATTTGAACCACTTCCACTAGATGCTTTAACAGTGATAAGAGCGCAATTTCCTTCCAGGGCTGTTGATGCCGATGATGTTTACTCTGTTTTGAAGCACATGGGATCAGTGCTAAGTGGTATCACAAACCATTCAATCCCTATTCGGCCTCTTCATTCCTCTTTTCGTGACTATCTTACAGATCCCAGGCGCAGTCGAAACTTCTATATTGATATATCACAACATAGCTCTGATCTAGCATTTGCAATGCTACAGATTATGGACACAGGGCTTCATTTTAATATCTCCAGTTTGGAAAACTCCTATCTGCTTAACTCTGAAGTGTTCAATTTGGCCCAAAAAGTTGAACAATCTATTTCCACACCTCTGTCCTATTCCTGTCGACACTGGGCTAGTCATGTTCAAGCAACACCATTTGATTCCAAAATTGCTACTCAAGTCAGAAAATTCCTTAATCAGCAATTTTTGTATTGGATGGAGGTCTTAAGCCTTGTGAAATCAGTTCACATTGTGGCTCATTCTATGTCCCTAATCATAAATTGGATTAATGTTTGTGTTCTTTTATTTATTTCAATATTTAAATTGACATTTGAAGCACAGGGTCATGGACAGTACAAGGACATCTTAGACTTTGCAGTGGATGCTCAAAAGTTCGTGGGTGTGTTTGGAGGTGTAATCTCACAGAGCACTCCACATCTCTATCTATCTGCTCTTCCATTTGCTCCAGCAAATTCCATTATCTACAGAAAATTCTCTCCAAAGTTTCCGCATGCTGCAAAAGTGGTCTCAGGGCAGATGACCTCCTGGCCAAGATGCCAGAATATATGGCACACCCCTGGGGTTGCATGTATTGTATTTTCACCTGATGGCAAGCATATTATTTCAGGATCAGAGAATGGCACAATTTCTATCTGGGATGCAGAAATAGGAGAAATTGTCACTGGGCCGCTAAAAGAGCACACTGAGCAAGTCAATGCTATTGGAATTTCACCAGATGGAAAATACATTATTTCAGGCTCACGTGATAAAACAATCTGCATTTGGGATGCCAAGACAGGTGATGCTATGATTGCACCACTCAAAGGTCATACTGGATCTGTTCTCTCAGTCATATTTTCACCAGATGGAAAGCACATTATTTCATGCTCAAATGATCATACAATTCGCATCTGGGATGCAAAAACAGGTGAACCTTTGATTGCGCCATTCCAAAAGCACACTGGATCTGTCACCTGCATTGCAGTTTCACAAGATGGAAAGCTTATTGTCTCTGGCTCAGGTGACAAAACAGTTTGCATCTGGAATGCAGAAACTGGTGAAGTTGTGGGTGTACCACTCACAGGGCACTCTGATTGGATCACCTTTGTGGCATTTTCACCAGATAACAAGCACATTATCTCAGGCTCGAATGATAACACAATTTGTACCTGGGATGTGAAGACTGGTGATAGAGCAGCTTTGCCATTTACTTTGCCAATTAAAGGCTCAGTGACATCTATTGCATTTTCACCAGATGGCAAGATAATTATTTTAGGGTCAAGTGACCATATAATTTACACCTGGAATGCAAAAACCTGGGAAGCTATGGCTGCCCCACTCAAAGAACATGCTCTTATGGTCAGCTCTATTGCTTTTTCACCACAGGGCAAGCACTTTGCCTCCAGTTCATATGATGGAACCATTCGTATCTGGGATGTTGATGAAGTTGTGGCTAATTCAGCTGAAGAGAATGATTCCTTTATTACTGCTATTGCAGTTTCACCAAATGGCAAACAAATCCTCTCAGGATCAAGTGATGATACACTCTGCATCTGGGATGCAGAAACAGGCAAAGTTGTAAATGGGCCACTCAAAGGGCACACCAATCCAGTTACTTGTGTTGCATTTTCACAAGATGGAAAACACATTATGTCAAGTGCATGGGACAAAACTATCCGCATCTGGGATGCAGAAACAGGTGCAGTCATGAGTGGGCCATTCACATTGTACACAGACTGTGTCCTCTCTGCTGCATTTTCACCTGATGGAAAATACATCATCACTGGCTCAAAGGACAAAACAATCTGTATGTGGGATGCAAAAACAGGGGAAGCCATAGGTGTGCCACTCAAGGGACACACTGACTGTGTCACTTCTATTGTATTTTTACAAGACAACAAACACATTATCACAGGCTCATGTGATAGAACCATTCGCACCTGGAATTTAGAGACAAGTGAATCTGTCACTATGCCCCTCAAAGGGCACACTGGCTATTTCACCTTTCCTGCAGTTTCACCAGACAACAAGCACATTATTGCAGGCTCAGATGAACATCGCACTATCTCTATCTGGGATGTACAAACAGGCCAATATGTGCCTGTGTTACTCAAAGGGCAGCCTGACCAGATCGAATCTGTTGCATTTTTACCAGATGGGCATATTATCTCAGGTTCATACAATAACAGAATCTGTATCTGGAATGCTGAGATAAATGAACTGGTGGCTACTCATCAATCAGACATATCTGTGGCACCAAAGATCAATTTCTCCTCCAATCCACATCATGCATTATGTGATGTTCATTCTCTTTTTGAAAACACTGTTGATATTACTGGTGACTGGAGGGATGCTATCCAAATTCAGAAAGATGGATGGATTTTGGGGCCCCAGGGCAGACGACTACTATGGGTTCCACATGTTCATTTGCCAGACCTCTATTATCCTCGAACCAAATATTTGATTGGTCAAGTTGGAACTCAACTTGATCTTAGTCATTTTTCCCATGGACCATTGTGGCAATCCTGCGGTAGCCTGTGATATCAGAAACTGCTGAATCCTGAGATAATTATAATGGAGTGCTGAAAAATTGAGAGCTTTTGTGTTGTTTTACTTAGCATGTACTGCTTGTTGGACTTGGAATATGGAGAGGCCATGCAAGGATCAATGCACTGCTTTCCACAAGATTTCAGTACCACAGTCCACATTTCTATTTTTTTTATCTTCAGGCCTGTAGGCCCTATTTTTTCTTTTCTCCTTTCATTCTGTAGTCTACAGTATATAGTTAAGACCTTGTATGAGTATCATAGCTACATCTGTTTGCCTGTCGAGCTTCCAGATCGCCGCTCACTGAGACAAATGAAAAATGCATTTTTATCCTAACTCAATGTTGTGAACCACTGAGCTTAGCTGATTTGATTTCAGCACTGCTATGTAGGGACCATTGGATCCCCAGACGAACCAAGGAGAGAGGGCCGGGCCTTCGGTCCGCCATTGGAAGCGCTTCCCGGCAAAGGCCGAACACGTCGTCTCCCTGACACCATTGTTCGACTCGCCAAGTAGTAAGTACGTCCTAGATCTTCCGTTTTCACTGATTCTTCAATGCAACAACTCTACAGTAACTATTGATTCATTTGGGAAAGTATTGGATGGACATAGCTCCATAGTAGCGGATAACGCGGCCTTCTGTGAGGGTCCGGTCACCGAAACTTTCCTTTGTCTTCTGTATGTGGCATGCTAGGCTGACTCGGGAGGTCATAATTGGATTGTCGAGTAGAAGCGTGTAACCCCCTCGGGAATGGCCATTTGTGACCGGAACGCAATGGGAGCAATCGTCCAAACATCTGGCCCATGTTCGTCACCACGGAACGTTTTGCAGAGACCGCAGGCTTTTTGCCTCGTTTATTCGTCTCGCCGATTCCATTCTCTCTAAAATTGGACCATTCCCGAAGACCTGACGTTTAAATAGAGCATCGCACATCGATTTGCGACCCCACTTTCGCCATCGTGCCCCAATCACCCTCGCTACGTCCCCATCGATCTCGAGCGCCGCTCATACACCAACCAACTCACTGGATCGATAAATAATCATCCATTTTCCTCTTCCATTATTTATGAACGGCGAAGTGCATTGGCACGAAGTGTAGGTGAATTTCGGAATTGTTGACCCGTCTAACATTATATATGGCAAGTTGTGCGCTTTAACAGGTGACCACCGTAATCGATAGCAACGAGTTTTTCATCTCGACCTTGCATTGTTCGTGCTTTGTATTTTTATCCTGCCCTGTCCTTTTAACTGACGTGTCTCTCAGGTTTCTCCAACATCTCTCGAGTCTCTACAAGCCAGTTTTCACGGTATTCCGCTTGCCGCTCTGTTTCTGAGGCTACTGCTTATACTTATTTAAAGTCTAGGATGGCTACAGCTCACGACGCGAATTCCCCTATGGCTTCGTTCATCGAAGCACTCAACCGACTCAACCTCAACAGCGCGTTGCCTCGAATATCATATCCTCCTCTCCAATCTATAAGTTCCTCGACTCCATCTTCCGCTTCTTCGACCTCCGGCAACTCTTATACTGGTCCCGGTGGACAGCCAACCGTTCCCACTCAAATTTCCACCTATCACTCTATCCAAGAACTGATGAAAGCGTATAGATCTACGTACGAGTATGTGGTCGGTCTGTACATGCGAGAGGTCCTAAACGCATGGACGCCTCGGCCTCTTTCCCCGGAAGAAACGCGGGAGTTCCTCGCTGCCACTCACCGTCGGTTGGATAGGATACGAGAACTCGAAGACGCGAAAAACGTGTTCGCGCCGCTCCTGGACCCAGCCACCGAGGACGCCCTTTTCGTCGCCCGGATTGATCACACAATCCACTTTGCCCAGATATTTCGAATCAACGATTTACCACCGGAAATCCTGGGCAATATCTTTCGTTACGTCGTCTGGTCTTCAAATAGCGTCCAAAAAGGAGTGCAGTGGCGGCTACGGTTGACGTGGACGTGTCGTAATTGGCGGAGAGTCGCCCTTGCAGATTCGACGATTTGGACAGCAATTTGGTTCCATCCTCCACACTTGGACCGGGCGTTTACATGGTTAGAGCGGGCTGGGACTGCTCCGGTGGATGTGCGATTCGGCGACACTGCTGAAAACACCTTGACGCTTGAAGTGGCAGCTGAACTGATCGAACGCGTCTTTGTCAAGCTCTCGACCATCCGAATGATAATCGCCACTTTCGTGAACTGGGAACCTCTCATGTACTTGGTCCATGCACTTGGCCGTGCATCCCAGATACCGATGGTGCTCGAACGGCTAGAGCTGCATCGTACTGGCGCCGTTCATGTGCAGCTTTCTCACAACCACCCATTTCCACCGTTTCGCCGCCCCATGGCTCTCTTCGGTGGCACCATCGTACCTTCGTTCCGACACTTTACCGTTAATGGGGTGCACCTCGATTGGGAACGATCACCGTTAGTCAACCTGGCAATGCTGGACCTTCGTCGGATACCTCTACAACGAGTGCCTTCGTTCACCACTTTCCGATCAATGTTGGTGAATAATTCCACGTTGAAAAAACTCATCCTACACGGCGCTGGTCCCAACTGGCCAGACGGACCCATCACCTCAATGGAACCGATCCTCCTGCCTAATCTCAAAGGTCTCATAATGGGTGACTTCAGCCTCGCTTATGCGACATACGTCGTCACCCAATTCCACGCTCCGAATATCGTCGAACTGACATTGATGAATGTCATAACCTCCGAGGATTATTCAGCGTTCTTCAAGTGCATCACCTCGAAAATGCCTGCGCTAAAAGTGTTCACGATCTATAATGCGGAAATTGGGGAGCCGAGCGGCGAAGCGACAGAATCGTTCGTCGGGTGGCTGAAATCTGTTCCTGATCTTAGGTATTTGCGCGTCAGCCAGGTTTCCGCTGCATTCTTGAGATTTTTCCTATTCGATACCGAAACCCTTGAACTAGGCACGTTCCTCGATAACGACACCCTGCAGCAGAAAGCCGCGAACATCGTGTGTCCCAAGCTGGCGTATCTCGAATACCACGAAGTGAAGACTGATATCATATCAGCGTGGGTTCTGAAACGACGCTTGCTCGGGGCGCCTTTGGAGAAGGTGTACGTTGGGATGGCTACAGCGTCCAAAGTGTCGCCGCAGCATCAGAGGAGCCTTTTCGAGGCTTTTGGAAGGGTGAAGAAGCTGTTTGTTTTGAGCGCTGGGGTTAGATCTCCTGAAGAGATCCTACTCCTTCAGGGTTCCTAATTATGTCCCGGGTTACCTCGTTCTTTAGTCTTCTTTGATATCCACGGGGACGATTACCTTAAATTTATAATAATGAAAGTGATAGTAGTAATTCTCGTCGTAGTCTGGCTGTCTGCATTCACGAGTCGCATCTTGGGACTTGTCTACATATGGTAAATTTCGGGGGGATGTGGAGTCTGAATTGACAGATCACCGCCTCACAGTCTCGATATACTACCACGTTTCTGACAAGCTCCGCCCAAGAACACGAATCTCTTTCGTGAAATAAACCACCTCCCTTTCGTCTAAATCTCCAACGACCGCTTTTAAGAAATTGCCTTTTAATCCTCTCAGCCTCAGTTTTAGTGATGTGCCGGCTCAGGCTTGGCCTGAAAGCCCCGGCTTTGGCCTGGCTTTAGGTGGCTCAGGCTTTAGGAAATCGTGAGCCGGGCCCAAAGCCAAATGTTGGGCTTGGCCTGGCCTGGCTTTGGCTCAGGCCGGGGCTTTTGACTGATATGCATGATTTTGAGTATTTTCACTATGTAAGTAATATATTTACCTTTCAATAGGCTAGTCCTATCGTAATACAACTATTATACATATTTCCGGGCTCACACTGCGCAGAATAAGCAAGAACACGCACAAATTAAAATGTTGTGCGAGATTTGATCGCATTTATAACTCCGACGGAATTCACCGAACAGTATGTGCCATTCACTCTGAGTCGGACCTTGAACTGACATTGCATCCATCAAAGCCAGAATTTCATGCGGAAATTCAAAAATACCTTGCTCTAACATGCGTATTGAGTTGATTTTTTGTCACCCAAAAGCCGGGGCCCAGGCCGCGGGCTCAGGCTTTTCCAAATGGTGAGCCGGGCCAAAAGCCGTCTCAGGCCAAACTTCAGGCCCGGCTTGGCCCGGCTTTTTTTGGCTCGGCTTGGCCCGGCTTCTGGCCTCAGGCCGGAGCCAGCACATCACTACTCAGTTTCGCTAGGTCCGTCTGGAGCATCAGATTCAATGCGAGTACGTGAAGGGAACCATATGCACGCATCCGGGTGATCAATTGTTTCATGGAGTTCTCTTTCAAATCCAGGCGGGCGATAAACTGGAAAGAAAAAGAAATTTTAGCGAGGAAAGGGCTTGAGAGAAAAGGAAAGAAAGAGAAGAAAGGAATACTAACTGCTTGGAAGCGGAGTCTTGGGTCGCAACTCACGCGGTAAACGAAAAAATCAGTATCTAATGTCACGGAGGAGGGCTGCTCTCCCATTAGCTTCCTCTTCCGCCGACATGGGAATAAACGCCCGGACTTTATCTTGTCGCACATAATATTAATATCCACAGTCGAACAGTGGCATGTTCGGATGGGGCGTTGATTGAGTGGATGCGTGGCAAAAGCGTAGGTTGTGTTTCGGACTCTGCGAACTTTTCTTCGAGGGTCGAGACTCGATTAAAAGCGAGAATGATCCAAGTCCATAGCTAGTATGTCAAATATTCTCCACGCTGAGATGCCCAATTCTGACGCCATGTTTCTAGGGAAGAACATAGAGACTCGGAGGTTGTGAAAAGGTTTTCCATCGAGGAAATAAGTAAGCTACATCTGCTGTTCGTCTCCAACTCCTGGACTCACAAAAACACGCAAAAAACACAGCTGGTGAACCCCTCCGGAAGCTTCAAAAAGGTTCGTTCATTAACATCTAATTTTCCCTCATGCGTCGCTTTTAAATAAGTACTGGGCAGATACGACATCGATATCCGTCTTGGAGAGACTAATGACGTTGCTACTGCAGATTATTCCGACAGCCCTGTCCGCCCAACGGTACCCTCACAATACCCAACGCAACGAGGTCATTGGAAAGTTCGACTCGTCATATTTTTTCTCGATCTGTTCGGCAGGCTTTCGGGGCTTTCTTCCCAGAATCAATATCGATGATGACCCGCCTAGAAAAATGACCTCTACTCTTTTCCGAGACGCCAGAAGTAACGTATCTTGCGTGTCCATGGACGCTCGCCGATCTCTCATTTTTTTAAGAAAAAAATTCTTCGTCGCCCATGGGTTCCGTCAGATGTGGTTCGAGAGTACTGATAAGCTTTAGATAATTGCATCGAGCTCCTCTCTCCTCCCCGGATTTCACTGGCACCATCCGTCCGTAATTCGCAGGGCCATATTGTTGGAACTGAATCTTGAGCGTTTTTCTCAGCCTGAGCCCTGGACTCGATGCGATGCGATGACGCAGCTTCAGTGCTATGATGGGATGGTTTGGGGAAAATCGAGGTTCCATGGGAAATGAAGGGTTTGCGAGAATGAATCAATATAAGTATAAGTAGCTGTATATCAGGCAGAATTTGGACGAGTGCATTCGGAACCAGAAGAATGATCAAACGGTGAAGGGAACAAAGAAAATCAGTTAGTACCCAAAAAGGGCCGTAGCTTTGAATACAAACTACCTACCTAAACAGTTCACTAGTAGTCATCCACGAAGCCATGTGCCAGATTTGGAGGTAAGTAGGCGAATGTGGAGGCTGTGGTGTGGTTGTTTCTCCGCAAGAGACTAGAAGCAGACCTCGTTTAAAGTGGCGCTTGTGGGTCCCCTTAAGGGTATTGTTGTTGCAAACCTCCTTCCCTTCAACTACTTAGTATGGGACATGAGCTACATTTGGTAGTCTGCGGCGTAGTTTGAGAGGATAAGCCGATTGGGCGAAGTCTGTCAACGAAACCTGATGTATATAAAGCAGGATGGTTGCCAGTGCCACTACTTATTCCTCACATTTCAACATTTTCCAACATGTACATGTCGGGTTTCGACTGTGGATATTACATAAAACAAGATAAATTCGACGGATTTATTCCACGGTTTCAAGAGGAAGTTGACAAGGAAGGCGTCCTCCATGCCTGGTGGTTTGGTCTACGCACGGATGCGAAGTCCGAGATTCCATTTCCAAGTAAGTATTCTTTCTTTGAAGCCACCTCGAACTAATGGCTGATGTACTTTTTTTTATAGGTTATCACCCTCCTGGAAGTGAAGGAAATAAAGACGGTTTTATCTGGTTCCCCTTACGCCGCATTGAATCTGATGCTCCAGACGGACCCAGTGAGATTGAAGCTGGCATAGAAGCAAAGGACATTCCCTTCGAAACGATCCTTAAAGATAAAGATAAGCCGGAGCTTGTCTATTTTACAAAGAAATATCGAACAGAGTCGAAGACGTTGTTTGTGAATCTTTCCAAGGAGCCCGAGAAGCCTGACAGTGAGAACAATTCTTCAGAGTTGCCTGGGACATGTGACGATGAAAAAAAATCTGCTGAATCTCTTCGCAACGAGATTCCTGCCGATTTTGGCTGGGGAATCAAGCAGGGAAAAAAATGGGGGGATGTTCATCATGATTTCCAGTCACGGCGCATGACATGCAAATGATCATGAGCGAAAATCTCTTTTCTTGGATGGATGAGTCCCGGTCTGTGATGCGTGCCAACCGTGAAGAGTGCTGTTATTGGAAGAATATCGATCGTTAGATCGTATCAGTCCAGTAGCTATGTGGTGAATGTGTGGCGGTGCATGTGTGGCGGTGAATGTGTGGCTCGCACCCTGGAGAGTTTTGTAACTTTACATACAGTAACTTTGACGACACGCTTTACCGCCTCAAATTCTTGACATACCACATTACAGACAGACAGACTCCATTCAAGTACTGGAACGTGAATCTCTCTCTATCACTAGATAGATCTCTCGGACTCCGGAGTCGCCTTCCACTAATGCTCACAAGCCTTGGAGTACAACTTTGGAATGTACGCCTTGAATGAGTGTATGCTGTGCGTGTGTGCGTTCGTGGATGTGTACTGTATGTATGTATTTGATATGATTAAGGTGATTGGATATAAGCGCCCAATCACGATGTTCATTTCTTTTATGTACTACTAATCAAGCTTTAAAGCTCTGAGTGGCTTTTCTCATCTGGGGTTATATTTCTCTGGAGAAAGCTTCCGCATATCCGGGACTGACTCATTTTGGATAGGTGGATGGATAAAATCGATCGATAATACGTACGGCAGTTTCGAGGGCCCTGAGTTGAGCCAATGGGTAATTCACTTTAAACCCGTCATGGAGTTGGAGGTGGGGATCGGTGGAGGGGATCCGGAAGAGTGGTGTGGGTTTCATATTTTCATGTGCTAGTAAGTACTTAGTAGCGACAGTTGATTACACCGCCTACAGCATGTACTGTATGTATGTATGTATGGCGTGGAGACTTGGTGGGATCGTTGGGTTATCGAAGCCGTGGCTCCGGAGGGTGGTGGGGTTATAAATGTACCTGGCTGTCCCGAATGCTGATCCGTGTGCATTGAGGTTTCCGCAATATTTGGGACTTGGATCACCCACCCTCTCCCCAGCTCTATCACAGCTAGCAGAGGGGGAATGATATGTACATATACAAGTTGTTGTATCAATGTCAATGTATGTTTGGATGTTTTGGTCTGTAGAATTGTTTTTTTATGTACGTATCCGGGCGTTCAACGTTCCACGTTCAACTTGAAGCCTCGTACTCCGTAGATGCGTTTCATAAATTATAAATCAAGTAGGTGTCAGTATACTTGTGAATGATCATGGTACCGGTTTCGCAAAAGACACAGACGGGAGATTATTATTTTTTTAATTGGATGTAAGCAAGGTTGCGGTGGTTATAACCCGAGGCGCACCCAGTCGTAACCCGAGGTGACGTTGCCTAGGTACTCGAGCTCGACAGCTTTATTTGAGATAAATCATAGATGATAGATGATGGGTAGATAGATAGACAATCTGGGACTCGGGCCCCGAGTGAGTGAGTGATTAATCATACACTGTCATGTGTATTGCATATTGCAAAAGTGAAAGTCGTCGTGATTATCCGTGGAGATTGGAAGGGACATTTTTTTTTTTCATGTGCAAGTACATACATACATACAAACGTTTTTGGCAGGCGGAAGAATGGTTGAGGATATCGATGGGGTCGGAAGTTTTCTTTGGAGAAAGAAGTGACAAGAACGAAAACGAACGATATCATTCAGACGTTGACTTTCACGAGTTACATAGTGTCCATGTCGTGGAGATTGGTGGGGTTCGTTTATTTAATAAAGAAGGTGTGGGGCCTGTGAGGTGGGGTATAAACGTACCTGACTGTCCGGAACGCTGATCCGGGCAATACGACGGTTTCCCCAATAGTTTGGTTAGTGATTTGAGTTGTGTTAGGTTTGTGATTAGATGGATGATTGATGTCGATGAGGTGTCGTGGTCACTGCCTGTCCTCCAACCCTTGCTGTTACTTATCCGAGGGCGATGGCGATAGATAAGTAGATAACCAGCCGAGGAATACCCGAGCATCGCAACCAATTATGTTATTTAAATGAACGGCGAACGCCGAAATCGCCATGCAAAGGGAATGGTATTTGTTAGTATTTATATTTTAGCACATTTCACATGTTATGAGCAAGGCATAATCGTATCCAGGTGTTGCGACGTTTCTTGAATTCTTTCCACCATGGCCCCTTCGAATTCCCTCGACGACCAGGAAGAGAGCGTCCGAATCGCGGTAAAGGCGCTCGGGGATATGAGGAACAGTGGGCTTGGTTCGTGCACATCATCTCGTCGTAGGGTTTATTTATCTGACACAGGCAACTGATCAAATTCTAATACTAGGTTCACGGACGTTGCCCGCTCTTTCTACTACCTCTACTTCTTCGAATTCGAATTCGACTTCTTCGTACACTACGTCACCGCCTTCGTCTTCACAGTCCTTGGACACTGCTGCTGCGGCGGCGGCGACTACAGCCAGCCCACCCGCGTTCGTTTCCCGCATGTCGACGTTCCCACTCGTAGGCTCCGCCCTCCGTGTGTACGAACATGGAAAAGCTTCTTCTCGTGTTGTAAAAGTGCGTCAACTCACTCGTCGTGAAAACCAATGTTGACTGTGTGGTGCAGTATGGCGCAGAAATGGTAGAATCGAGCGTCAAATCCATATCTCGCCCCGTCATCGACAGACTCCCGGTGAACGTTAACCAGATCGATGAGTTTGCGTGCAGACAGTTGGATAGGGTACGTTCTCTTTTTTTCTCTCTGTCCTCTCTCCCTCGTCATTACATCGTGTTATTGGGCGCTTTGCCTCCGCGCGATCGTTTTCACACGTGATTGTTCGCAATGATATTCGATATTCACGAGCCTGGTGGGCTTCGTCGACTCAACCCCTATGTGGGTTGATGCCGCGGCCCCATTTTTTTTGCATCTTATCTTTTTTGGGGGGAGAGGAGAGAGAGGGTTTCATTGATTCCTTCCATCCATGTCCGAGATGCTCATGGTGTCCGCTGTAGCTTGATAGATATCGACGTCCCTCCGCAACCGATCACACACTCCCACCACCATCACCCACATCCTCCTCCTCGGCAATGGCCATCTCCACATCCCCCACTCTGTTATCGGCGTCAGACAGAGATCGCGGCAGGCCGAAATTGAAAACGAAGACGTTGGATGGGACGGCCGTCGATGATGAAGACGGTCCTGATATTTCCACCGCAACGTCACCTACTTCTCCTGGAAGATCAAAGAGGTTGTCTTCAAAAGCGAGTTGGAGGGGTGGAGAGAGGGGTGTACCCAGTTGGCTTGAAGGTTCGTCTTTCTCCTTCTTTTTTCGCGAATTGTGTGCCAAGGGTATCTGACCCTGATTTCTTTTCTTAAACCGTCCAATAGCAAACAGCCCGTTTGTCGCACCTCCGCCACCGCCGCCGCCCGATTCGCGGGCTTCGACTCCTACGCAGGTTGGGGATGAGATGGAGGATGGTGGGAAGGAGAATGAGGTGGTGGTGGCGACGGGGACGACGGCGGCGGCGGCGCCGGAGAGTCAAGTCGCGCAGCGGAGTCGGTGGCAGGCTGTTCTGCTCGAAGCGGGTGGGCTCAGCGCTGCGCTGAGCGAGGAGAGTATGAGGAGGTTGAAATATTGTTTACATTGGCTTCAAGTATGTTCCTTTTCCCTTTCTCTCCTCCTTCTTTCTAACAAGATATCGCTATCCATTCTATAATCATTTATTATTCTAGTACGCCACAGCCCACATCGACGCTCAAATCCTAATCCTGAGAGATTTCACCGCGAACCTCCAGCCGCTACCGTCCCATCAATCATCCACATCGCTATCTACATCCCGTCGACCCCCCATCTCCGAAGAGCACATGCGGAAATTGACAGACGTGCGCCGGGACATCGTACACACCATCCGACAAGTCGTCGACGTCGTTTCGAAATATGCAGGTGGGGCGTTGCCTGAGCCCGCAAGAGGGAGGGTGAGGGGATTTATTTTGAAGTTGCCGCAGAGGTGGGCTAGTAAGGCTGGTGGTGGTGGTGGTGCGGGTGGTGGAGATAGGGAAAGGGAGCGGGAGAGAGAGACGGTGGTGGTGGCTGCTGCTACGGGGACGGGTGCGGTTCGGCGGCCCGGGGGACAGAGGAGGGCGGCGCAGCGTGAGAGGGGGACGGGTGCGGACAGTGGTGGGGGGAGGTCGGGACCTTCGTCGAGGGCGACGTCGCCTGTTGCTTCGCCGCGTGTGGGGAGGGCTGTGCTTGGTGCTGGTGGTGCTTCTTCTTCGGCGGCGTCCTCTACTTCGGCTTCTGGGGTGGAGTTGGTTAATGGGAATGGGAGTGAGAGCGGGAATGGGAATGGAGGGAACACGGTATCAGCGAGCGCGGCGTTGATTGCGTCGCAGAGGATATTGGCGCTGGCGACGGAGAGTTTGGATATGATGCGGAATGTGACGGGTGTTGTGAAGGAGAGTTTGGATAGGGCGGATGCGTATGTCGTTTTTTTTTGCTTTTGCTTTTTACTTCTTTTTTTTGTTGGATTTCTTTTGGTGGTTCTTTGATGTGTTTTTTCTTTTTTGGGGATTCTTTTCTTTTTGTCGTTTCTCTCCATATTTCCTCCCCTCTCCATGATTTTTTCC
Organism: Hebeloma cylindrosporum; assembly: GCA_000827355.1. Lineage (NCBI taxonomy): Eukaryota > Fungi > Basidiomycota > Agaricomycetes > Agaricales > Hymenogastraceae > Hebeloma > Hebeloma cylindrosporum. The sequence goes on along the minus strand of KN831791.1, from coordinate 225,013 downwards.
CCGTCTTTCATCGTGTTTCCAATGTTCAGCCCGCTAACCTACCTCTTTTTTCAAATATTAGATGGGTCGGCCGTCTACGTACTGTGGGCATTCAGCGTGGGGCACAGGAAATCGAAGATACCAACACCACTCCCACGAACACCCACGGCGAAGACATCGAAATCCATAACATCGGCAACGGCAGCGGTAGCGCGAGTGGTGATATCACACGGTCATCTTCCACATACGAATTCGACTTTCATTCTTCCAGTGGTGGTGGTGGTGGATTTTCAACGTCCACATCTTCCTCATCTACCTCGCCGCTTCCGTCCCCTTCGTATATGATGCAACATCGGCATCGGTATCATCAGAGGACGGGGAGCATGCAGAGTGTGCTTTCTGTTTCGGAGATGGAGGAGGAGGAGGAGCGGTATACTTCCATTGGAGTTGGTGGTGGTGTTGGTGGTGGTGGTGGTGGTGGTGGTGGTGGTGGCGGTGGTGCAGGGGGTAATGCCCCACCGAGTTCTCCGTTCTTTTCTTCTTCTGGGTCTGGTGGGTCGGGCGCTTCGTCTTCGTCGTCGGCTTCGAATTGGGGTTCGAGTATACCGTCTACGCCTGGTGTTTATACGCCTGGGTATGGGTATGGGTATGGGTATGGTGGGGGGGCGAATAATGGCAATGGCGACGGTGGTGGCAATAATAACAGCAACGGCAATAGCAGCAATCACGGCAATAGTAACGGCGGCATCGGCAATAACAACAGCAACAGCAATATCCCGACGATTGGGATTGGGATTGGGAAGATGAGTTTAGGGTCGCGGTATAATACGCCTCGGAGGGATGTGGTTGGGTTGCCTGGGGATGATGGGGATGATGGGGAAGGTGTGGAGGGGATGGTGGTTGGGGATGAACACGAGGACAAGCATAACGAGCGCGTTGGTGGAGGGGATGATGTGCGGGATAATGATGATGGTGGTGGTGCTGGGGATGAGAGGAAGAAGAAGGTGTTGATGGTGGATACGACGAAGCCAGGTTTGGGTTTGGGTTTGAAGCGTGGTGTTGTGGTTGTTGAGGCGGAGGATGGGGGTGGGATTGGGGATGGGGTTGGGGATGGGGATGGGGAGGGGAGGGGTGTGCATGGGATGGATGTGGATGGTTGATATCGATGCAGATGGGTTGGTTTGTGTTGGAGTGTTGGGTTGGAGGGCTGTTGTGCGGATTTTTTTTCCTTTCTTTTGGGGAAACCGACACCGGATTTTTGTGGGTTCGCCCGTGTGCGCGTCTTTGGTTCCTTTGCCAGTTGTTTTTAGGTTACTCTTGGTCTACATTCCTGACGTTCATTCGCTCGCTCGCTCGCTCGTTCATTCGTTGAATGATACGATACACACACTCTCTTCTTCTTTTCTTCTTTTCTTTTCTTTTCTTCTTTTCTTTTCTTCTTTTCTTACTCACTTTTCTCTTTCTCTTTTCTTTTATTTCCTCTCTCTCTTTTCTTTTCTCTTCTTTTCTTTTCTCTTTCGCGCCCTGCATCTCTCTCTCTCTCATTTCTGTGTTCCGTGATCAGATCAGTTAAGTAGTATAGTACTAGTATATACATTATATCCATGCGTGCATCGTTCGTTCCATCGTTTCGTCTGTTCCTTCGTTCGTTGTTCATTGGTCATTCATGCATTGTTCATCGTGCGTCTTTCGTTCGTTGTTCATGGATTCGTTGTTCATTGTTCATGGTGCATTCGTTCGTCGTTCTTTGTCGTTTTCGTTTTCGTGGTTGCCCATTCTCATCATCGTCATCGTCATCTCGTCTCCCTTCTCTTCCCCCCTCCTCGCTTGCCCAGCATGCGTTTGCCATTCGCTTCGCTCTGTTTCCCTCTGTCGCCTTAAACCCCGAGAGGTACACGCCAAAAAGTCGCAATAAAGGTTGTCTGATGGACTTCTCCGGTCACTCCTGCGATGGGACGCCAACGGTCGAGAGCCACCTGGCGGCCCTCCTGGTCGCCGACAGTCCCCTTTCCAATTGCTTTCCATCGATCCAGAAATCAATCTTGCAGATTCAAGGGACGTTGCCCGCTCTTTCTACCTCTTCTTCGGATCGGTTACTTGCACCTCTTCCCGTTCCTCATTCTAGTCCGGAGACATCCACCGTGCCCAGTCTAGGTGTTTTTTTTTTCAAGTCGCCCTGTGTGTGTGGATAAACAGACTCCTCTCGTGCCGTAAACCTCGCTCTTCGTGAAACCATAACCATAACCCGTAGTGCAATGTGGGGCTGAAGGAGGGGGTTCAATAGAGATGACTCGTTGAACGCCACATACCCACTTCGGCTTGACAAGCATCAACGTCCTTTCACATTGTTGATTTCCCAAAAAGGGACGTTGTGTGTGTCTTTTGCGTGGCGCCCACGTTCCCACCACCCACCATGAGTCTGCCCGAAGGGGCAGTGTAATCTGTTGTTACCAATTTGGGTAAGGAACACAATATATAACTAACTGCCCATGTTAACATAATGACCCTCGCTCTCACTTCAGGGCTGGAGGTATCTCTGATGTCAACCCCCCACCATAGACTGGAACACACCTCGAATACCGAGGTAAGCACATACAGTACGCCACTCTCCCCTCGGCTGATTATTGATGATGGTTGTGGCGCTTAGGTGGATGTCGGACCTATCACTTCATACTCCAGTGACGAAAGCGCAGTGTGAGTGTTGTATCTTCCAGGAAATCAGCCCTCCCTTTCTTATATTTTTACCTGCCTACCTGCCTACTAGTATCATAGGTAGCGAGGAGCCCGGATCTGAGGCGACCGTTAATGCGGGAACTGGTAAGCGCCCGCCCGAGAACGGGGTCCGCGACCATGAATCGATGTCTTGACTACTGAACTTCTAATACTTAGATTGTCCTCCTCGTGTTGACCGCCGATCTGACCTCTCCTCAGAACGTGAGTCAACTTCTTCTACTACCAGGTCAACTGTCGTTGGCCCAAGGCTCTCATGCCCACGTCTCAATGCTGCCGAACTGGTATCACTCGTCTATTACGCAACGATACCATCCACTATCGTTAAAACGATGCAGCGGGTGTTCGACGTAGTGCATGATGGATCGGTGTCATCGATACAAGCAGTTGCGCTTCTAACGACTTACAACAGGCCATATGACCCGGAAAGCAACCCGGAAGGCCTGCCTCACGTCCCGAGCGAGTTTCAGACTGTTTGGGATCGTCACATAAACGATGATATTGGGTTGTATTTTGGTCGCAATGGCACTGCTTCGATTTTGGGACAAATCGCCTTTTTGTGAGTTTCTCTTTTTTTCGTCGTCTCGTCTAGATCACAATTGGAACTATTGATTACGCAGTGATGTCCTGGAGTACATGAGGAGCAACAGGTCGGGTGACCCCAGCCCTGCGGTCTTGTGGTGCGCGCGGCTGTCCCTTTCCAGCGTGGCCTGGACGGCGGTGTACCTATGCGCCTACCATTTCTGCAGCTCTACATTGAAGGGAGCGCATGTAGGAGCAGAGTGGGCAGTTGTAAGTCGACATCGTTTTGTATGGTCGTTGAATCCGAATGATGTCTATGTTTAGTACTTGAGTGGTGCCAGGAAGAAGAATATCTTTTGGAATTGGCCGTTGGCCTTGGGACTGCCAGGAATTTACTTGTACTGGTGAGTATCGCATTCACGGCTTCCAAATGAGTAGACATGATCTTACTATTCATATGCATGTAGGAGCGCAGTCATACGAGCCGTGCAAGCGGTACTTGTGGAGTCTCGGCGAGCCAACCTCATTTCTTCGCAAAGGAATTCATCTGGCGGTTTTTTCAAAGTTTGGTTTGTTCTCTTCAACTTGCAAGCTTTCGCACACTTTGTGGGCACAGTTCACTTTTGGAAGACGATGCGGAACCTGTCACATTCTTGGGAGCAGCTAACGCCGCTCAGAGATATCCAGGACCGTGTCAGGTTCATTGAGCAGCACCAAGAAGAGCTGGCGGCTGATCCTGCCACTATACCTATACTGAGCCTTGTGTAAGAGCTCCACATTGGAGACCTTGAGCAAACCCGAGGAAACCATAACGAAAAAAGAATGATTCCGCCTACGTGCATCTGCCTCGTTTTTTTCTCTATTTCTCCTTTCTTTTTCGTGCGGCAACTATTTTGCGGGAACGTCAGGCGACATCAAAATAGCTGCAAGGGAAAATGAATCCCACAAGGAAAACAAGCGCTCTTTAACTGCAAGGCCCTGTTTGTTCTGGACCTCCATACATACGTCAGGTCCTCTATCACCTTTCCTCTTGGATATTTCTACTTATTTGTACTCTCTTCGGCTGGGGATAGATATCGAGACTGTAATATTTTCAACATGCTATAACAATACAAACGGAGAATTTACACCTATAAGTATAATTGGAGTAAACACAAGTCCAAGAGGCCAAAAATGTGACACTGGACCATAGATAATGGGAGGGTTTTAGAGACTCGAAGAGCACCGAGTCATTAATTTTGGTCGTATTTTCGCTCCTCCGTCCGGTGAACTTCAATCTATCCATCAAGGAAGCTCAGCGCTCAATGCCCAAAATATCAGGAAAGCGGTCAACGATACATACCCCGACATGTTTAGATGGTATACTCTGCTCCAGATCGTATTTGTTCGAGAATGTAGATGATGTAAATCTCGCGGAGAGAGGGATGCCGTCCTATTCAAAGTAGCGCGTAAGTCTCGAGTTAAAATCTCTTCGCGGAGAAAGGAACATCAAACACACCTTGTCATCCACGGATTGTCCAAAGTCCGTTCGAAGCGTCGTCCCTGACTTGATGTGCAAGGCCTTGCTGACGTCGGAGCCTGATGTTTCCTTTTCGTTCATAGATTTCCTGGCGTTCAACCTAGGAGTTCAAGGGAATTAATCATAAAATATTTGACCGCAAGGGAATGCAGTGACGGACATGGCGATGTAACTGTTGGCATACACTTCAATTGGACATGAGATGTGAGTTTTTGTCGCCTATTCCAGTTCGAACTTAAGATACGCACAAATGGGCAGTAAGAGGTTGATGCCAATGAAAACAAGGTTGTCCGGCATCGTAACGTACTGCACGTAAAAGAATGGTCAGCGTCAGAAGGGTGGGACGGAATTGGACAGAAATACACTTACTGTAATCAACGTGGCCAGCGAGCATGCACTTGTGGAGATCCGTTAACCCCACCGTTTAAGAGGCACAAGCGAATATTTACCTCGTCAAAAACCCCGTAATCAGGACGTATCGCATTACAGTGAAAATTTTGTTGTTAGTCCTATGAGGAAGTGAATCAATGAATCGAGGCTAGATCATTCACTAATCATCAATAATACTTACGCAGCGAACGAACTTCGACTCCGGTTAAGGTAATAACACATCGAACCCGCGATTATAATATCGATTGCTGTAGCGACGGCGAACATTGCAGGGATGGTTCCCTATAAAGACGGTGAATCATCGGCCCCACGAAATTCGTTCACACTCACCCTCATCTCATCCAAATCTGTGAAATCTGTTTGATTCATCGAGTGGGACAGCGCAACTGCGGGTGGGAAGCGGGTGGGAATAATGAATTCGATGATAAGAAGTGCTGCAGAACCGGACTTACAGAACCCAACGGCTGAAAACGGAGGGGGGGATAGCTTAGTAAAATATATGGTTTGAGGGAATTTGGTCGTTTCGCACCCCATCCACCTGCCACGACGAACCCCTATTCGTTAATGCACCGGATTAAACAAAGAACGTCACTATGAGGATGTGGAATTACATACCACGACCCCCGGCCAAATTCGGGAAAAGTTGCTCCCAACTTTTCATCCTGGTAAGAAATTATAGCGTGAAATTGTTGCAATGAACTTACGTTTCCAGACTCTCAGAGCGTAGAGACTGGAGAATATATTTTCAATTTCATTGACTCGAGTCAAAATTTAGAGCAGAGACGTACCCTTGAACGGAGAGGATGATAAAAGTCTAGAACGCAGTCGAAGTCAGGATACAGCTCAAGTAGGAATTAGGCAGAAGCGTACGTTGAAGAGGACCTGCATCTGATGGCCCATTCATTAGGCGTCAGCGGGGGAACGGACTGACATATAATGTGGATCACCTTGAAGCTCCTGTTCACATGGACGCATGAACACTAGGTTTAACCGATCGCTTAATGGATACACGTACCAGATAACAGTTTCGAGGCCTTTGGGGTTTCCAAAGTTAGTGATAAGGTAGAAATACATGGCGTGGATGGTGAATATTGTGATTAGGACGAGGAAGACCCTGGGGGGATATGAAGATCACTTCGCTTCATGGCGAACGATCGTATCGTGCTTACATGAGGACCCCAACCTTGAGCGGGTGATAGCGTCAGGATATTCTTTTCCGATTCATATATGCAACAATGCTCACCGCGATTTTTTGGAACATCCAATCCCTGGGATAGTTACGATAGTATGAATGTGTTTGGACGATGGAAATTCCAATGAGACTGGTTATAAGAGAGTATGAATCTAGATGCTTAGAGAATCGGTTGTAAATCACTCACAGGCATGCAGCCATCGTCCCAAGGAACGCAGCGCCCAGCGTATTATCCAAAGTCACCTTGACCGCCATTGGGAACTCTTGAAGCGCGTCGTGGGGAGTGGATGTAGCGGGGGATCAACCTGCAAGGCCTCAGCTCGCGCGAAGAAGACCAAGTAATAAAGGCGTCGATCGAGGAACCCCTGTGTAGATATGGCATACCGGTGTGGCCCCTGTCGTCCCACATTCCTTGTTCTGCGCGGCATCCCCTGGTCCAGCCAGGTTCTCAAGTCCTTGGATGATTGTCTGGTGCTTGAAAACTGTTCGGGACCGCCTTACGTACAATCATGAGATCATGGCCATGTGATTGTGGCGTTCTCCTCCATCACGGACTGGATCGGCGGGGGCTGGAGTCCTCGAACCTCGAGCTCGTTCTGAAGGAGTGCTGCTGTTACCTCATTTTCCGAAATGACTTTTCCAGGAAAAAAGAAAAAAAGAGAAAGAGTCACGAAAAATTTCTTCGTTTTTGAAATTTGAATACTGCCGTACGCATCGATGCATTTGACATCATCCTCCACGCTCACAGGGGAACAGCAAGTCCCCAGGCCCGCCTATGTACTCCGGCCGCCCACTCCACATTCTCATCATTTCTAGATGAATTCATCAGCCAAGATATATCTAGTTCGCCAAAATCCGACATTCTCCAGGGGCCGGGGGAAGCAAAAGCAGTCACTTGTTTACCTGGTTGTGAGGAAATCTTATAGGAGTTCGTCCCGGAGATTACAAGCCATCTGGAGCGTCTACGAGACCGAAATCCAATGGAAATTATGGAAGTATAATGATTCATGTGGTGGATGACGAGGAATCTATGAAAGTAGACGACAATGTAAATATCTCGCGATCATGACATTGAGGTACACAAGTATACTGTACGTTCCCCAAGGGGCTCCGCAACCTCCCAGCCAACGAGGTCGTCAGAGGGCGTCAGTGATTTGGAATATGCAACGTGGAATGGAAGGGAATGGATCGAGTGACATTACATGGGGATGTCGAAGGATTTTCTGGATCCATTGCTCCTTGTGTCCAGTGTGGCGCCCTGTCTCGGCCTGCCAACAGTGAAGGTAGAGGCTAGAAATTCACGACGGTTTACATTGTCATTGTTGGTATGGGAGGGCATAAGCTGTTCTGACTTTGTACGATGGTTCAGGAGCCACGGTCAGCGACATGTACAACATATTGGCAATTCAGGGGATTTTCTACGGCTGGAAATCCCTTCGCATAGACATGGAAAATCGCCTCGTTCGCGACGTCCAACGCTAACAACAATGTTACAAGATAAGTACCCAGGGAAATGGTACGACGAGGCTTTGATGACATATCCGTCCGTGGGTCGGTATTATAAGAACGTAATTTGAATGACAAGCAAGTAAGTAAGGATCTCAAAATCTTGGAAACCGGTTATCAAGCCCTGATCAAGCCAGAGATGAGAGCCATATGTAGTACCCGCTAAGGGGAGAAAAACATGCCATCAATTGCAGGGGTTGATGCTGGTTGATGGCATCGTTGATCGTGAACCATGTGCTGGTGGCATAGTCGCCTGACTGTTTTACGGGGGGAAAAAATAAGCGCCCGGAAAGATACTTAGGGTCATCGCTGTCGGAATTTCAACGCACCTCAGAAAAGAACTCGCTTCACGTACATAGTTCCGCATCAGCGTCTGAAGACGTGGAGTTTCCTAAATTATGGAGCCGGACAGAGCGTGAACTCGTCAAACTAATTCCTGAATGTACTAGCCAGTGTTTTTTACCTTCAGACCGGTGAATTTCATTTGAGTTTGGGGTGAATCTATTTCTCCCAGTATGACCTTGTGAAATTTCCCAGTCACCCTTTCACCCGGTTTTCATCAGAACAACGGGTGACTGAGTGATTTCGTCAGGTACCTTGGTGTTATTTCACCCGAAGTGGGGCACCACAGCCTCGTACAGGTTCGATGGCGAACGACTCCCACACCCACGGGTTACGGTGCGGTATTGATCATCTCAAGCCACTCGCTTCCTCCCACATTGTGGGCATATCGGCGAGGCCCAATTTAATGCTCAACGATCACCATTTTCAGTGAAGTATTATATCGTGAGTTGCTGGCCATCGACCGAATGGATGCCCAAGTCAGAAACTTGTTATCTTATTCTCCATGATTTCTCCCCTTTTAGGAGTCAGGACCTTCTAGCTTCTGGGACGAAGCGTCCCAATGATGGTCCAATATAAGAATACATTCTTTGTCGATGTTGGAGAAGGGGTCGTAGAATCCACCCCGGCCTTGTCAACAGCATAACCAAGCTGTGGTACCCCGAGGTAGGAAGAAGTCAATCCTGTGACGAAGCAATGTAGCTAATTGGCAACTCCATGTCCCCAAATGTCCCCACTACTGGTTCTCGGTGGAATGGCGTTTAGTTAGCGCGAATTTGGGAAGCCACGCTGCCGGATTAGCTTGTCCCGTAATTCGCCCGTAAAGTCTTTCTCTCTAAGCGCTCAATCGCCGGCCCGCTTGAAGCCCAAAATAATTTCGATCGCAAGTTGATCGCATGCGATTTTCATGTCTCTGGCTAATCTCTTCCCAGCCTTACACAAATTCTATAGAGGTAAAGTTCCAACGTTCGTCCTTGGATGGATCGCTTTGGGTTGAATCAAAAGCCTTCCACATGCATGACGAAAATGTCTCGACCAAGTCTCGACGCACTCCAATCAAACTCCAGTACCAGTACATGTCACGGTGTAGGTGGATTTGAATGGGCTCAGTGCAACCGGCGAGCTTTTGCCCTGCGAATACCTTTGCTACCTACTTACCTGCATTTGTGTCCTAGCTGACTGGTTGCCGGAGGCTGTGTTGATCTGTCATCGCCAATCACAACATGACCAAAACAGATTCCTCTTGTGTCATCACCGCTCAGACCGCGAACGCGTAGACGCCAAACATGCCTCGGAGTCGAGGTTGCCCACCCACGTCGCAGAGGCTCTCTCCAGCATCCATCTTAGCTTCAAGGTGCTATACACCGACGCAGTGGCAAAGCCACCTAACCCGCCCCCGAAATATACGCACCGCCTGAAGCGATTTAACGCCACAACGAGTGCTATTTCAAACGAGATAAAGCTTTATCGCAGCACAGCATATCCAAGTTCTTTGAACTTCATTTATTCCACTGGCAACCGTCTATCTCGCATTTCGATCGTTCGGCAAGGCTCCTTGGATAAATAGCCTCTCGCCCACCATTCACTGCCCTCGGTAAACAGGGTCGACACACTCTATATAAAGGGTACCCACACTTCAGTCATCAATTACATGGCTCCCCTCACCGCCACAACGACTGTGACCACCATCGAAACGACGAACACCACAGCGCCCAGGACAGTGTCATTCGTTAAGCAAGAACCCGGACTCTTGGTAACCAAGGAGTTAGAGAAGGCGATCGAACAATGTAAAGCAAGAGTCGACCGAATTGCGAAAGATTGTCGAATGAAGAACAGGAAGTTCAGGTGTGTATTATGTCCCTTTCCAATCTTTGTCCTTAGCATGTGCTCTTCGGTTAATTACTTATGAACGATAATCAGGGACATCGAGTTCGACATTGAGAATGACAAGAACCGGTGTCTGTTTGGTCTGTTCACACAACCGGGAGAGAATCATCAGCCAGCGGACGTGCACCGCGTCACGCAAATCTTCGACGACCCCAAGTTCTTCGCGAACGGTGCGGCGAATTCAAACGACATCATTCAAGGCGCTTTGGGGGACTGCTGGTTTCTGTCCGCGCTTGCGACTGTGTCAACTGCACCGGGGCTAGTGGAGAAGTTTTGTGTTGCTGTGAGTTCTCTGTTACCTGAGAAACTTCCCATTGCTTACAGTCCATCGCATTGCCTATAGAGAGACGAGAAGGTGGGCGTGTATGGGTTTATATTCTTCAGAGACAATGCATGGGTTACGGTCATCATTGACGAGTACGGAATTACTTTCTTTCTTTTGACCTTTTCCAATTCCAACTTTTGCCATTCCCAGCATGCTGTACACCCGCGTCCCGAAATACGAAGAACTCAAATCCAGCGAGCAAGAGCTATACCATTACGACAAGGAAATCTACAACAAGTCGGCGCGGAAGGGTGGCAAAACCTTGTATTTCGCGAAATCAGGGACGGCTGGCGAGACGTGGGTTCCACTGATTGAGAAGGCGTATGCTAAGCTGCATGGAAACTATTCGCATCTCCTTGGAGGACAAGAGTGCGATGCAATTGAGGATCTAACTGGGTAAATGAGATTCATACCATCGCTGCGTAGTTGGGGATCAGACTAATCTCGTTAATAGTGGTGTTTCTACGCTGTTGGAGAGCAAGGTAAATATAGTTGAGATTTTACTTCGAAAAAGTCTAACTTCTTCCCTTGAACACATCAGGATATTCTTGATCCCGATCGCTTCTGGGACGAAGAACTCGGACGAGCAAACAAAGACCGCCTCTTCGGATGTTCCTTCAACACTCTGGACAGTGCGCGCAGCGGCGTGCCTGGCGCCAAAGTGGAAGGTTTGATTGGAAATCACGCGTACTCCGTCCTACGCGCCGTCGAGTGCAATGGGAAGCGGTTCGTTGTCGTTCGGAACCCATGGGGCAAATCTGAATGGACAGGTCGCTGGTCGGATGGTTCGAAGGAGTGGACACAGGAGTGGTTGGAGCATCTTGGTACGTTAGGACATCAGTTTGGGGATGACGGGCAATTCGTTATGGAATGTGAGTTGGATTCTTTGGGTTGACGATCGCCGTTCAATTATTCTCAATGTTGACAGACTCGGACTGGCTCGAATGCTTTGGCCAGATCGACCGTACCATCCTCTTCGATTCAGACTGGATGATGTCGTCGCAATGGCTTCATGTCACGACGCAACCAATGCCCGCCCCATGGTCCCATGGGGACGTCTCCTGTTAGTCATTCCCCTTTCTCTGTTTTCTTCTATCCCCCACAATTCACCACCTCAACAGTCACATTCTCGCTCTCGGGTCCATCTAACACCGTGATAGCCCTCTCTCAATTGGACGCGCGGTACTTCCGTGACGTGGCCGGACAGGCATCGTGGACTTTGGACTTTACCCTCGTCAAGGAAGGCCAGAAGGAGCCCATCGCAGAGTCGGTGCATTCAGAATTTTATCTGCGTAGTGTCCACCTCGAGGCCGAGTTGGAGGCTGGGAATTATATTGTCTACGTTCGTCTGGACCGTACCCTGGATCGAAACGAAGTGAGGCTTTCACTCCTTGACGGTGGTGAAGTATTGACCTCATTTTATATTGCAGGACAGTAAGACGGTGGAAGAATGGCAAAGTAGGAAGTTGTCAAGGATCTTAAGCCAGAGGGCGAAGAGTCAGTCGATAGCATCTAGTGAGTTGGTGTGTATCGCGAGACCGTAGACATGGGACTGATGACTATCTCCTAGATTTCAAGCCCGAGTCAGTCCGCTTCGCAAGCAAACCTTCCTGTACATCCAACTGACCTTCTTTCAGGGTCCGCACCAAATACTTACCCACATCACTGGACGAACTCATCCAACGCGACATTGAAGAATACGAGAAGAAAGAATCAGGAGACCCCGTCGTGACCAAGGACGAAACCAATGAAAGCGGTAACATTTACACAACGACCACAACAACAACCACGACGACGACTGTGATAGAAAAAGTTGTTGTTCGCGGCAATGCCACATCGTCGAACCCAGCAACGACCAACGACGACGAAGCTGGGCCCGTCGTGGACGTCCCAACCGAAACCACTACCACCACTACCACAAGCACCAGCGGGACGACCACACCAGCTGTCCTGAACGAATCCTCTGATGACCCCAATGTACCCGACACAGTAGTGGAACAACAAAGTCCGAAAAATAAGGGTGACGACAAGAAGGACTCTGACGACAAAGACAAAGAGGAAATGAAAGGGAAGGTATTGGTGGATCAGGATGATCCAAACTCCGTATATATTGGACTTCGTGTGTACACGCACAAGGATGTTCCTGCGGTTATTGTGGGTCGACTGAAAACACCAGCCGTGTCGTCGACGACGCCAGTTGCAGTTGTTTCTGCCTAAAAGCTCAGCTTGATTAATATTTGTATTATACCGGTTTATTGTGCAGATACCTTCATACCATGTTGTAGCTGTAATTTTATGCTCGTTAATGGAATAATACCAGTTCCGAATACAACCGAGTGAAAAGAAAGCGAGTGTCCTGCAAGTGCCGCAATGTAATTGAGGCCTTGATGCGTACTAGGATAGGCGAGGCTGAGCTGCTGAGACCAATATCCGAATTTTGGGAATGAAAGGCAGGGTATAAATGTCCAACTCATCGCAAATATATAACTATACTCGAACTTCAAGAGACCGAACAACGTCTACAACAACAGAGTTGGATGAGGAAAAAAACGAACAACAAAACAAATTAAACGAAACGAAGGACTGAATGCAAAAGTAATTTGAACGAAGAACAAAGTAAAAAGAAAAAAAGAGAACTAAATGCATCCATCCCCAATCGCAATCATGTATCGTATCCGGCCTTTCCAAAAATCGTGTTGTCATAATAGCCAGAATTTCCTGCCTAAAACATAAAACCATTCCAACTCCTCCATTACGCACCATCCATCCAAATCCATCATCCAGAGCAGAAGAGACGATCGATCAATCAATCAAGCCACCCCACTCGCCGACGGTCCCTTCTTCGGCAACACCCAAGACGGCGTCGACGCACTCTGTGTCGGACTATGATACCCTCCTGATCCTGCAGTCCCAGGACGAGCACCGAAAGAAGCCGTCGACGGACTTGACTGTTGTTTCTGCCCCGCCAAAAGTTCGCCCGCAGATGGTTGGTACGGGTTTGCATATTGAGGTTGCTGCGATTGCGATTGGGATTGAGCAGCCGTGGATAACGACGAGGAGGAGGACGAGGGTCCGTCAGAGAGCTGGTACCGGGTAACGCCTTGGAGCTGTTGGTGCTGGACGGCCGGGTTCGCCTGTCCACCGCTGTTCATAGTAAGACCAGAACCGTACGCGAACTCGTTCTCGACGGGGTGTTGTTGCTGTTGAGCCTGAAGCGATTGCTGGCGCTGCAAATTCTGATTCTGATGCTGACCACCATGCACTTCCTGTTGCGGTTGGGGTTGCGCCGCCGCCGGAGCCGCACCAGCACCATCCGTAACGCCCGGAATCGATATAAAATACACAGACCCAGCTAAATCCCTACCGCCCTGAGCATAATACTGTGCCCACGCCTGCACATTCGGGTCCGCATACGTATACGACGCATCATAAACGAACGGAGGCGTCCCCGAGATCGGCTGTTGTGGTTGCGACTGGAGCTGTGGTTGAGGTTGAGGTTGCGCCTGAGGCGTGGGTTGGGGTTCAGGTTGCATCTGGAGTGGCGAGTGTGGTTGTTGTTGCCCTTGTGGTTGCGGTTGAGGCTGAAGCTGAACTTCGCCATATGGCGAAGGCTGAGGAGAGGCGCTATCGGCGTTAGCAGCGGGTGAAGTGCCCCGGATAGGTTCGGCCTGAAGCTGCGTCTGGAGAGGCTGTTGTTCTTGCTGTTGAGGTATCTGTTGTTGATACAGCGGTTGAACTGGTTGCTGCTGGATCGGCTGAGGTTGTTGCTGGATCGGCTGAGGTTGTTGCTGGACCGGCTGAGGTTGTTGCTGGACCGGCTGAGGTTGTTGTTGTTGAACTGGCTGAGATTGCAACTGAAGCGGCTGGATCGGCTGCTGCTGAACCGGCTGGGGCTGTTGCACAACAACAGGTTGTTGCTGAACTGGCAGAGGTTGTTGCGCCTGAACTTGGAGCGGCTGAATGGGCTGCTGAAGCGGTTGTTGCTGCTGCACCGGCTGAGGCTGACCCTGTACAGGCGGTTGCTGCTGCTGTTGCTGCTGTTGAGCAGGATAAGGCGTCGGTCCTTGTTGAGTATACGGCACATTCGGCTGAACCCCCGCGTATCCGCCCTGCGGGACAACCCCATATCCACCAGGAATCTGTTGTTGCTGCTGTGGCTGCTGGGGCGGTTGTCCCTGAGGCGATACATACCCAGCGGCAGCAGCAGCAGCGTTCGGGTCAATGTAGCCCTGCTGCTGCGGTGGGATGCCTTGCTGCTGTGATGGGATGCCCTGCTGTTGTTGAGGAGGGATACCCTGCGGTCCAGGAGTCGGGTTAGGGTTCCCATACGGGCTATGTCCATCCGGACCGGGTTGTCCGGGGATGGGAGCACCATAAGCGTTGGGCTGCTGAGGCGGGTATGCACCATAACCTGCTGGTTGCGCGTTCGCTGGTGGTCCCCATCCATACGGCTGACCTGGATTTGCACCGGGTCCGGGACCATATTCGGGACGACGACCACCTCCGCGGGAGTCGGGACGCGCTTGGGCGAATTGGGAAGGGCGGAAGGTTGGTTGTGGTTCGTAGACTATATGATGGATAGATTAAGGGAGGAGGAGACGCAATAGTAAAAGAAGACGGACGCACCACCAGAATGCCTTGCGAGAGATTCTTCCATCATTCTGTCGAAAATTGTTCGTGCACGAACGAAGGTCTCGTTCATGGAGACCAAGTCGGCTATGGAAGAAAGACGGGAACAATAATTGAGGACGGGATGGGGTGTAAAGGAAATTATTCGTACCTCGCTTCTGGCTGTACTTGTCTATAAGTTTGACGATTTTTGGACGCAAAGCCATACTTGATCGATACAATTCCTATTAAGAAAGTAATCAGCGATCACAAATATAGGATCAATAACAGAAGCGCGAACCTGAATCTCTTCGTTATCTGCAAGATTGTCTTTCGCTGGATCTAACGCTCTGAGCATGTTCAACAGTTTTTCGACGTTAACTGCCTGGGAAAAGACCGCAGCTTCTTGTTCCGCCTCTTTCGCTAACTCCGCAGCGGTAGGCTCAGGCATAGATTCCTAGAGGACAAAGCACAAAATTGAAAAACGTCGCCAAAAAAAAAGGAAAAAGGAAGGAAATTTAACAAACCACATAATTGACGGGGAAAATTCCTGTCCGACCCTTCAGTTGGCCGCGCCACCAATCTTTATATCCACGATCGACAACCTTGATGATATCCCCCTTCTCAAAAGCCAATTCACCCGGCTCGGTGGGCTCAAAAGTGTGTAAAGCGCGTACGCGTGTTACGATATTTCCATTGACCGACATCGCTGCCGGAATCGGAGCAGGGGTAGGATCAGGGGCAGGGGCAGCAGTCACAGTTGGGGTAGTGACATCAGAGGTCGAGGAAGCGGAAGCAGCATGGTGGTAATGGTGCGATGCGGGTTGATGTTGATGTTGTTGCTGCTGCTGTTGGACTGCGGCTGCGGCCGCCGCAGCTTGTGCTTTATGATATTGCTCTTGCTGCTTCCGCTGTTGAGCAGCCACGGTCGCTGGAGACGGGGTGCGGGCAGGGACGTACCCGCCTCCCTGATACTTCGGCTGGGCAAAAGGGTGGGAAGAACTCGAGCCAGAAGCCGCAGGCGAAGATGAGGAGGCTGCAGCTGCGGAACTCTTGCCTGCGGCTGAACTACTGGAACCCGATGCAGCTGCACCACTGGATGACGAACCCGAGGCAAGGCTGTATTCGGACCATTGGTTACGTCCACCTTTGTCTTGCATTGACATTTCCAGGACACGCTGGAGTTCTTCCTCTTCTTTGCGTCGAATTTCATCATCAACGTTGGGTGGAGGTGCTTCTTGTGGTTGTTCAAATTTATAATCTGCAGGGAGTAAATTAGAAGTTATGAAGCGAAAATCAGTGGGAAAGGCGTACTTTTCGCCTTTAGGTTGTCGTAGCATTCTTCCATGATACCTAATGTTGTATCTTTCTCGAACTCCATGGCCCACATTGCTATCAGACCCAATGCCCGTTTACGAACTTTTTCATGGGTATTCTAATATTTTCCGGAGCATAATCAGCGTTGATCGAAAACTTCAACATGATGTTACGCACTCGATCTATGATGAGCTTCTCAAGGCCTTGAGTGAAGGCTCTTGACGCCAACTCGCGATGGATTTCGATACCGAGATTCTTGCTGAGCGACTCTGCGAGAGACAAAGCGTATAATTGCACATTGGGATTCCGATGCGCAAGACGTTTGAGAATGGAAGCGATGGCGGAGTGAGCTCTGGAAATATTGAACCATTTGGTTGGAATTGGAAGTTCAACGAAAAAACATGCGTTGAGCACGTACCCAGCTTGACCTTCATCCTGGACCTTATCACACAGATTCAATATGAGCTCCCAGTTCTCGCTGGTCAAATTCTCGTCTGTCGCCTTGTCTGTATATGCCGTGATCAACATCTGCTCGAATTTGGGGATATCTCGGCTAAGGACAACTCACTGACGATTTCCTCGTATTCTGAGGATGAACCACCGCCAAACATTGTTGATTATGGCCCAAGAATGTCCTATAGGAAGATATATAGCGAAAAAAGCGGAAATAAGGGCCTTGGGTTGGCTGCGTAGGACTGATGGTGAGTGGCGATGCGGAAGGGTTGCCCTGTGGCTGTGACCGAGCGTTACATCTCTCTCTTTCCAACTCCATCATGGCCAAAGGTGCTTGGAACTCGTATTTTCACTACAACAACAATCTGATCTTTGTATAGTCCCTAGAAACTTCCGCCTTCTCGAAGAGCTCGAGAAGGGCGAGAAAGGCATCGGCGATGGCTCATGCTCCTATGGTCTCGAGGATGGCGACGATATCATGATGAGCAACTGGAACGGAACTATCATCGGTCCTGGACACGTCAGTTCCCTTTGCTATAACTGATTTATAACCTCTGATCGCCATACAATCCCTCAGACAGTTCACGAGAACCGCATCTACAGTCTTCAAATCACCTGTGGACCATCTTATCCCGATGTCCGACCAGATGTCCAGTTCCTTTCTCGTGTGAACCTCCCTTTCGTCAATCAGCAGAACGGTAAAGTCGACCCGACCAAACTCCCCGTTCTCGCCAATTGGTCGAGGAGCCTCAGCATCGAGAACGTTCTCGTTGAAATCCGGAAGTGCGTCCCTCTATATATAATTAGATTATTTAATAATCAATCTATCTTATCTCACTTTCACCTCAGGGAAATGGCTTCCTTCAACAACCGAAAGCTGCCTCAACCACCGGAGGGTTCTACTTTCTAGACGGTCTTGTTCAATCAATCCGGAACTTCTTATGCATAACGAACGGGCTTCTTTGTATTTTCTTCACTCCTAACAAATCAAACCTGTTTTCATAGCTACCTGCAATTCGTCACCCAATAATAATGCAATCATTGTCCCCTACAAAATGTTTGGAACGGCTATAACTTGCTTCTGGAATCCTCGACCCAGGGTTAATCAGTGCAATCTCCCATGAGTCATTGTGACCCGTGATTTTGCGCGCCTCCGATCCATCTTTCATGATTATCATGATCGCGAACCGCCGAAGCCGTGCAGGTACAATTTCTATTTGAAGACTAGTTCTGGCCCGTTGGTTTTGACATCAATTTTTGGTCAACGAATTAGATCCTTGAGAACAGCGCCCATGAAATATATAATTAAAGGTCTAACAAACTACTGAATGATACAAGTTCGTACACAGATTCTTGATACATGCAAAGGCCACTTTATAATAAGCAATCGATGAACGAAGGAATTATGTACAGACATACAAAGGTATATAGACATAAGTCCTTAGGCCTCAGTGAGATTTAAATAAAAAATAAGTACGGCAATGCGAAATGTTAAGGTCCAATAAACAGAACAGAACCTATCCTTTCGCAAAGAACTGAACAACGTTAAAGAAAATCGACTTTTTCGGCTTCGATTTCACCTTCGGCGCGCTCGGAATATGCTCCTCTCCTCTTGCTCCGAGTCTTCCAAAGCGCCCTGTAACGCCGTTATGTTCATGAGTCGCCCCCGGAGTCGCTGTCTGCGCTTTCGCAGTCTCCACCGGTACAGACCCCACACTCGACGCCTGAGAACGCCGAGCCGCACTCTGTCCATATACACAAGGCAAAGTTGGAGCAGGAGATGGTGAGGACACCCTCGACGAAGATATCACCGGCGCCGACTTAGCCAGAGACATCGGCGCTACCGCGTCCAGATCAAACCCCCCCGGCATCGCAGGTCGTACACTCCTCCGCACCGCACCATTCGGCCTTCTGCTCTTCGTCAACGACCTTCGACGAACACTAACCGCCGGAGCGCCAGTTCCTTTCTCCACCAAAAAGTCCTTCCTCTGCGTTGTACTCAGACGATGACCGTGACCGCGTTTGATGGAAGGCGCCCGACGAGAGATGGTTTTGAACGAGGAAAGAGAGGATCGTGCACGGTGTCCGGGACGGAAGGAAGGGCGCTGCTGTTCGGGCGGTTGTTGAGGATGGGAGGAGGGGGTGGGTCCAGGTACGACTGTAGGTCCCAATTCTAGGGAGTCGGTATCATCGTTGTAATGATCATGATCCCCATGCACGATTTGGTCGATGGCAGCCGTGTATTCGTAATCCAGGACTAACAAAGAATCTCTCTCTTCACGATAATTTCTTTTAAGTGTATCGTCTTGAAACGGTGGTGGCGGTGGTAACGCATCCGAAGTCAACGTCAGCGTCGGACTGTCAGGACGATACGTAGCAGAAGTCGGCGTTGTCGTCGTCGGCGTTGAACAACTGGAATCCAGATAAGGCAGCGTCACTTCGAACGACTCCGAAAACGCGGCAAGATCCCCCTCATCCTCCAACTCCAGGAACCGCATCCATTTCGGCTCAATCCCACTAGTAGTCGGCGGAGGCACAAAATCCCACTGAGTATCCTTCCACACGCACTCGGCCGTGCTCTGATACGACGCCGCGGTCCACCCAGATTCCATAGAAGGGGTCATGGAATCCCGACTAACGTCGTCCAAGTCATGCTCGACTTTGATAATATCGAGGTCCGTTTCTTCGAGCACTTTCGACACGGGTCTCTGCAAGGTCTGCTGCGAACGGCTAGACTGGCCGTACATCGAAAGCGAAGCGGCGATGGATGACGAATATAGATGCGAAGAACGACGATGCAAAATCCGTTTCTGAGGAGCTGTCGGTCGTGAGTTGACTTTGTCACCCTCAGGTGCAACACTCGGAGAAGAGGAAGACGGGACAACTGGGTGAGACTGCCATGGACCTTGAACGATACTTTTCCTCTGGATCGTCCTTCTCCTGTGAACGTCCATGGGCATGAGCACCATCGGAGACCCAATGCGTAGAACAGGAGTCAAAGGCGATGGCGACTGCGCTACGGCATCGCGTCGCACAGGAAGCGAAGGAGCCGCGTTATCCGTTGTCGATGCGCCCAGCAATTTAGTCTTCCGGCTTATCCACAAGGAGCTTCGCTTGTAACTCGGGAGCTGCAGAACACTCGTCCGAGTCGGCCCTGGTGCGGGGGTGTTCTCATTCGCCTGCTCGACGTAGGTACCAGGACGAGGTTGGATTTGTTCCTTCTGGGATTTACGCCGCGTTACCTCGACGAAGGTGTGTCGTTTTTGCAGTTTGGCTTTGAGGGAAAACGTTTAGAAAGATCAACGAGGAGAAAGCGTTGAGACATACCTGGAGTCTCGAGTGGGACGGCTGCCCTTGGCCGAGGTACACTGGGTTGGTCGACGAGGCAGTACGAAGTGCGCGTGATCCTTGGAATCTGTATCTCTTCCTCGTGAACGGTAGCACATTGGGACGGAGACGTTGAGGGTCGCATCACTGAGTTCACCTTCGAGCGCCGCATAAGTAAAGAGATCTAAAGGAGTGACTAACAGAAGCAAAAAGAGTGTCGTGTGTGCAAGGACAGAGGGAGAGAAGGAATGAAACGATAGACGCGTTGGTGGTCCTTTAGCAGAGACTCTGTCGACCTTCTTCCCTCGCACGCAACACCGATCCTTATATAGGTATGCACGCAGGTCGACGACAACGAGCATTCTTGTTAAATCCACAATCATTAAGTAGTAAGTACAGCCCAATGTCCAACCAAACAGGCATAATACGGACCTTCGATTGTCATCATTCATGCATTGAAGTGGCCAATTGACAGCATGACGTTGACATATCCTTGCATTGATGTGGAGAGAATGTCGAGGAAACAACATCGCGCTTGTTAGCTATGTTCCTAACTAACCACGAATGAGGGAATTTGATCTAGTTCGGAGACGAATTAGTAAACTCAGGCGGTTGAATCATCGAAACATGTGCTTTTGGAGAGGGGAGTGTCATCAACGACGCGATTATACCTGGACAGATGATTAGCATGGCTTGAATTCGGGTATAGAAAGTGAGCAAAAATACAAGGGTGTACTGATTACAATCCCCAAC
>KN831791.1:181655-195073 GCA_000827355.1 Hebeloma cylindrosporum | reverse complement strand
AGTACACCCTTGTATTTTTGCTCACTTTCTATACCCGAATTCAAGCCATGCTAATCATCTGTCCAGGTATAATCGCGTCGTTGATGACACTCCCCTCTCCAAAAGCACATGTTTCGATGATTCAACCGCCTGAGTTTACTAATTCGTCTCCGAACTAGATCAAATTCCCTCATTCGTGGTTAGTTAGGAACATAGCTAACAAGGGCGATGTTGTTTCCTCGACATTCTCTCCACATCAATGCAAGGATATGTCAACGTCATGCTGTTAACTGGCCACTTCAATGCATGAATGATGACAATCGAAGGTGCGTATTATGCCTGTTTGGTTGGACATTGGACTGTACTTACTACTTATTGATTGTGGATAAACCATCGTTGACTAAAATACTATAAAAGGCTTAATCAGGGTCGAAAAACAGCCTTGTTCAAACTCTCTCCTCTTTTTTTTTCCATACTAACATAGTTTCTCCCCCCCCGAAGGGCAAGAAATCCGAAACGTATCTACTGACTACCATGTAATATGTAGTCTGAATAAATGGGTTTACAGCCGTCATACCGCTCGTGCACCACTAGGATTCCCGGGCTCGAGTATCCAGTAGCTGTACAAGGGCGGAGAGGAAAGGGCGGAGAGTGAAGGGCTGCGAGCTATGCGAAGGTATTCTCTGCAAGTCGTTTCGATTATCCTCGAATCAGAGAATTCATCATGTCTGATGACAGAGATGGCGGGAACTCGGTAGGCATAGGATATGGGGAAGGTGTCCGGTTAAACAGAGTGGCGCTTTTGACATAGTGCTTTTAGAATGAAGTCGCGGGAAAATCGACGAGTGGGGCCAAATTGAGCAGTTCGCGACATCCTCTGGAAACCATATACGGTGTGGTATCCGGAAGGCGTTACATTGTCTTGGGTCAAAACTGAGTACCCGCTGTATCAGAAATGATCTTGCATGACGACAGCGATGACGGGAAGTCGATAGATAGTGTCGTAATATGGGAAAGGGTGTAACGAGGTCTTTAACGTCGTGAGAGGACGAAGAATGAACTTGAAATAGTGGGCGTTGGACAGGAAGGGGGGCAATGTTTCCCGGAAGGAGAAATATGGTGGCGCAACCATACTGACTGGGCGCTTAATATATCGTGTATCCCGAACCTTTTATGGCCCTATGAGTACAATAACAAACGAAATATGAGAGGCAAACGTACCGTGGAATACCCTAAGCATCGAAAACAATCCGCCCCTGGATCGGGTTGGTGGCAGCATTTCCCGGAAAGAAAAATAGTGTCGGATTATTTTTGATGCTGTTGGGCCTTCGTAGCAATGCCCGGAAGTCGAAGCCAGGTGTTGGAAGATATTTGTTCCTTTCTCATCTCTATGTATTGAAACACCTTTGATAACACTATGAGAACAATCGCAAATGACACGTAAGGGGTAAACGTACCATGCACAATACGTGTCGTACAAGAATGAGATTGGGGTGGCTGGACATGGTGGCAGCGTTTCCCGGAAAGAAATATATGGCGTCGAATTATATGTGGGCCTTAGGACAGTCGTAGCAACACCCGGAAGTCGAAATCAGGTGTTGGAACACTAGGGGTGGGCCGAACACGACGGCAGCGTTTCCCGGAAGTCGAAATATGGTGTCGGAATGTATTGCGAGGTCGTAGGGCATATTGGAAGCTCGAAATCATCTTCAAGGCCAATAATTGTCAGAGTTGTTCCTTTCGTAGACAGCTGTGCCGGATAAACATACCTTTGAGTAACATTTAACAATTCCACCTGCAGTTTCCCGGACGCCGAAATATGGTGTTGGATTATATCTACCTTTTCAATCGTCAGAATGGTCCTCGGAAGGAAATAAATGAGAAAAACATACCTTCATGTAACCACGAGAGACACAACCCGGTTCCGCATATTGAAAATAGCCCAGACCTTTGCAACTATTAGAAGAATGATAAATGAAAAAAGGTAAGCGTACCGTAAAGATATTTCAGCATGGCGTAATGACTACAGGAAGGGCTGGCTTGAACGACGAGCATTCCATCCGGTCTCTGTGTGTATGGTCAAAACACAGCCATAATAAATAGAGTACAGGTGGAACATACCTTTGAGCCGCATCGATACGTTCAAGACTGGGCGACTGGAGAGCGTTGACGAAGCTGTAACGAAGAAAAAGAAATTAGCCGCCGTACTATTTGGCAACATCAGTGACCAAACATACCGGGAAAGGCCGACCTCGTCGAGATCAACAGCGATCAACGCTGTCAAGCATCGTATGGAGGAGAATGAGGAATGGTAGGGAATACCAACATAACGAGGGCATTGGGATTCTTCAGGTCAAGTCCCAGTTTATATGTACTTTCCGTGCCAAGCCCTTACCAATCCTGTCAGGTCCCCGCTTTGAAAAAACAATTACCCATGCTTCTTCGGTTTGTTCGTTTCAGCGCCTCCTGTAAGGGTATTCAAGGTATCCCTGACCCATAGTATCAAGTCAACAGTCCGTTTCCTCCTCGGCTCGCTTCCTCAAGCTAAAAAATTTCAATCCCTATTTTAAGAAATGATCTGCAAGATTCTTATTTCCATTGTTGTTTTCTCAAGGAAGTTTACTCATTGGCAAATTTGCCAGTAAATAAGCCTCCTTGAGGAATCAACAATAGAATATTGTGAGTTCTACTCTAAGTTAAGGCGTGCAAAATCAGAGGCTTAAGTTTCCGGGGGAAATCCAACGACTCAAAAACCCTCACACGCTGAGGGCTTCCCTGCCTCGGAACGTAAATATGGTTTACAAACAAATGTGCAACAAAGATCGCTTCCCTGACAACCAGAATCGTCGCGCTTCGACCCGCCGATGATGCTAAGAAATATTTGCGAATCAGGCCACTCACCAATACTCCCCGAAACTCACCTCGGTTCGTCCTCAACGCCCTCCTGAATCTACCGTCACCTTGCCTTGCACCACCTTTGGGAAACTGGTAAGCCTGGCAGCCCTTTTCTTCTCCACCGTGCCGTTCTAAGATATTGAGCTCGTTATCAACATTCAAGTCCTTTTTTGGCCGTGTCTCCGGCTGCCAACCTTTCCCACCGCAAGGTGCATACTCGCTCCCGGCATTCACATTCGCCACTCCATCCCCAGGTCTTATGCGGCATACATTTTCCTTTCTTCCACTTTCAATTCTTGCTGACCCTCTTCCAGGTTCAGTTCCTTCGCCAACCGCCATCGATTTCCCAAGCAAACACATATGAGTCTTCAAGATACCATTTATTCACCACTCGAATGGTCCCAAGGTCCGTAATTTTCACGGGGAATGCGTTATTCATTCCGCGTACCTTCGCATCGTAGATTTACTCGTCGAACGAGGTGGCAGACCATCCACGAAGTGCCAACGAACTTACAGGAGTCGCGAATACCGACAGAACTAGACCATGACAATTACTCCTTCGACGACCAGACAAATCAACTTGGCGTTGCTTAAATCTCGAAGGTTGTTAGATGGAGGTGACAGCGTGAGTTCGCCTTCATTTTCTTGAATCTCCATTGACCCGACACGTATGCAGGGAATGTAAACGCGGGGACTATACACCTCTCAGTTTCGTTTACGATAAAGCGCTACTCCGTACGTATATGGTTCCCATATCTATGCCTTTTCTGATGCAAACCCTGCGTAGGACTACCCCCGGAAGCCTTTAATGCACGTCCTCAAATCAATAAGGAAGATGATGGCCAGGTTAATGTTAATTCGGTATTCACTGAAGGAGTATGTGTCGTCCCTACCATCGCTACGAAGGCATTGTCACTCACCCCGCCCGTCAGCTGCCGAAATATCATTTAAGCGCCCAAAGGGAAGTGTTCGTAAGTAACTTCAACACGTTCAACGGTCTCATTTGGCCAACTAAAATCATTCTTTGAGCAGACATCTGCGCAACATGTACGAGAAGAGGCCGGGTCGCAACACGTGTAGGACTGGGATGGGTGAGCGGGATAATTCGAGGAGTGTCAAGAGGTTGGGATTGGATTTCGGACCGAATATCGGGGGTGGGATCTCCAATATGTGTATGGCGTCGATCTATCGTCGATACCAAGTTCTTGCATCCAGGAGTACTCCTACGGAATGGGAAATAGATGCCGAATTTAAGACGGAATTACGGAAGCGCTAGCAGGCTTTTGAGTTCAATAACTATTTCATTCGTGTTGACGTATCGTTGGTAGATAGTGGCTCTAATATATCGATCTATAACTTGTATCTCTGGTGCGATTGTACTGAAGAATGAGATCACAAGAATGGAATTGAACTCATCGCTCCCCAAAGCGAACACAAACCTCGAACCGTTCCCATCCACCCTCTTTGCATAAAATCAGCGTAAAAACACACGTAAAGGGTCCTGTCAAACGTAGTTGATTAGCCGAATTATGAGATGGGAAGGCCCGAATGGAAGAGACGACGTTCTCTTTATGTTATGCAGTTCCTCCATGTATGTTACCCGTGAACATCACAATCCGTTCAGATTGCGATAGGTACTCAAATTTAATTCAGCTGTATTTTAACTTCTTGATCCCAATATTGAGCCTTCGTTTGAGAGGGACGGCGACGAACGTCGTACCGCACGAACGGTGTTGAACATACCTCCCGAGTCCCCCATCCTCTCTCTCCGAATGGCGTTCAAAAGCATCGCCCCTGCTAAAACATCAAGGGTAATTCAGGCACCCGAATATGGCCCAATGCAACATCTTGACAATTCATTAATGAAAAAAATCCAGGCGTTTGGTTCGTTGAATTGTGTGTCCGGCTACTGAACTTGTTTGTACATACAACTCGTTTATTGTATTCAACTCACATTTCAGGATCTTTATTATAATTTCACCTGCTCTAATAGGTGAACTCAAAAATAGAGTCAACCAGGTGAAGAGATGGGCTCTACGCGGAAGAGCGGCGTTAATGGACTTCATCATCGCAATGACCCTCTCCCTCATCCCGGAAAACCGCTCAAGAACATCGCTGCTTCTAATTCATCAAGGGTCTTTCAGGCACCCGAATATTACCCAATTCAACATCTTGACAGCCGGCTAGCGAAAATTCCAGGCGTTTGGATCCTTGAATTGTGTGTCCGAGTGCCGATCTCTTCACACCCGCGTTCATTCCTTTCTTATTCAACTTGAGTTTCAGGTATAACCTCTTTTAAAAGTTAAATGACTCGGCTTATGAGGGCGACTCAAATAGGTGAAGAGACGAGACTCGACGAATGCAAACTGACTTGCCTTTCCTCCTTTCCCTTCTCATTGGAAAACGAGCGAAAACGCCGTTGTTTCAAATTCATCAAGGGTCTCGTAAGGTACAGGCCTAAGCCATAATCAGTAATGGATCGTCAATGGGTACCCGAAATTCCAGACTTTCGGATGCTGGAATTGTGTGTCCGTCTCCCATTTAGTAGCTTCATAGAATACCTTGAAACGAGTCTGTTCGTTTTTACTACTCTGGGGCTGAATAAGATCACAATGTATTATATGTCATCTATTCATGATCATATACAGCAGGAATTGAGTTGAACGAAAGGATGGAATCCAAACCTAACGCCAAAAGGTATCAAACACCGTTTCCTCCCTCCCCCACTCCTCGCAGATCTGCCCCAAAAAACCGGTCGTTCCAGGCCATCAAGGGTCTTCTCAGGAACAGGGTCCTCACGTAAATTCGCTAGCACTGGTGATTTCCCCCCCAGCGCGAAGTTGTCGCCTACGAAATGGCTGGGTTGGTGAGCCCGGGTATTCCGAAAGCAATGTGATCTGTGCTTTTCATGCGAGTTCGCCGTTTCTCTCGTATTCGGTCCTCGGTTCCGGTCGGTTGGGTTGGTTGAGTGTTACAGCTGTTCTCATAATGATAGGCCCCTCCAACTTTTCTGTGTTTATGGTCTGTTTGGCTCTATCTTTGAATCTGAGGGCTGCCAACCGCTGCCGGAATCAAAATTGGGCTTCCAGAGTTCCGCTGCCTGCCCCATAAGCTTTCCGAGCGCTGATGCGCTTAGAAATCCCATCAGTGTAGAAAAGTTGCAGGGGCCTATCGTTATGATAACAGCTGTACGTTGTTTGAAGCTTTGCGTTGGAGAATTTGGGTGGGGTTGTGCAACCTTGCGTTCACATTTGCTAAACGATGAATGGCGGATTTTCCGCGCACGTTCATCGATATATTGCTGCAAAATGATTATATTTCAATGAGCTAATAGAGATACAAAGAGAGTAGTACGAGATTACAAATGGAATACAATGGAATGGAGAGTGGGGATGGAGTCCGAACGCGCTTTCATGCGCAGGGTCTTTGTTGATGTAACGACCCTGATCCCGAGTATAAATACTGGGCTCACCTTTTCGTTTGAAACCCATCCCCAGTTCCCACTGCTCCTTTTCTCCCCTCCTCTCCCTCTGCGGACATCATGGCGGCGCCAATGGTAAGCTTCGCTCGTTGTCGTTTGCTAATGCAGTGCTGATCGATATCCTAGCGCGTGTCCGAAACGAAGGAAAAAACGGTTAGTAGATTCGGATTGCCAATGTTTTCACTTATCCTTCACCACAGCGCCCCCTCCAGTAGACTCATGCAACTAAGCTGAACAGCTTCTCACCACCGTCACCACCCCTCCTACATTGTGTTGCCTCTCGCATTCCCCGCCAGCCAACTCGAACTCTCGACTTTGCCAGCGAAAGCGACGACCGGTACGCAATATCCTGTTGAAGTCGGGGGCGGGTTCATCACCATCGTGGTATCGGCGACAGCCAGGTTCATTCTCTTGCCTCTCGTGCTCTTCGCCATTCACATTTTCTCCTCCCGAACGTTGCAGGCTCGTCGTTGTTTGTAACGGTGCTGATCGATGTCCTAGCGCTTGTGTCCTAAGAGCAAGGAAACAAACAGTAAGTTGGGATTCCTGATATTTTTCATACATATGCGCTTACCTTGTCTCATCCACCACAGCCCCTTTGCCAGGCCTATCTGGCAATATGATATATCATAGGTATGTAATTACATTACATGTGTGATACATTAAACAATCTCACCACACGTCTCCTGTGATATATCACATTAGATACTGTCTCCCCTCCTTTGGCCTATAGCATGGCTTTGCTCTTGGCACCACAGAACTACGGCCCCCTTGGCATAGCTTGACGCTCGGGAAAATCCGTCTCGCGCCTCCCGCGCGCCCCTTCCCTAAATGGAATAATGGCTTGGCACCCGCCATTCCATATTGGGGCTCCCATTGCACCGCGGGCTCGCGTTTTCTGGCCCCGGCTTCCTACACCTATCATTAACAGCATGAAAAGGGTCCATTTATACAATTTCCCTCCATTCCCCCCCCCTCCTACCCGTTCCATTTGTATTCCGGCGCTTGGGCAAATATTATCCGGTTTTTATCTGGGTTCTTTTGGACACATGTCGTTACTGTAATGTAAGAGAAGATTTGAACCATCCTCCCTGGTATGCTAGACGTCCTGTCGCGGGTGGGGCGCAGACCAATGACACGCATGCATGCTGCAGCGTGATATATCATGATATCTAAGCAACTTAGAGACATTCCAGCCAGAGTGATATATCACGTCACTTAGAGAGAATTGTAGCCAGCTTGATCTAAGGGACTTAGAATTCTGGCGGCAACGCGATGTATCACTGGTATGTAAGGAGACTTACTACTGAGTTACCCATGTACTATATATCATTACTTGTGTTCAATTCGTTTCGCATTCAAATAGGGGTATCGATTGGAGAGGTCTTAAGCTACCACATGATTCACTACGTATCCTAGTCAACCCTCACGCGCTCCTTTCTTGCCCGCTTCCCTGTAACGATGTCTTCCTCGGAAATACCATCTCGACCCCGTTTCTTGGGTATCGCCGCTGGCGGAGGCCCAATGAACGTTATAACCGGATGTTGGCCGTCGATGTTGAGGGAGTGCGATGCACCAAGTGGTGGACCAGGGGCGGCGCCGTCAGGAGGGTACACATGCTTGTTGAGATCAGCGATACGCTTGTTGTAAGTAGCAGGGACGTGTGTCATGATTAGGGTGTTCGGATCCAGGGTACTGGCGTCTTCGCTGGCATTTTCGTTCGCAACCGTACCTCCTCTTCCCCCATGACCTCTGCCCCTTCCACGACCTCTGCCCCTTCCACGACCGCGACCACCAACTGGGAAGTCAGGCTCAACATCATTGGCCTCTTCTCTGGCGTTTTCGTTTGTAGCCTTACATCAGTAAAAGTGCCCGGTCTTTTTGTACATCTTTCAGTGTCTTTTGAAAGACCGAAAGACCAGAAAAGACCAGAAAGAGCGAAAGTCATCCCGTCTTTTAAAAGCCCAGTCCATTTACTCCCAAAAGATGTATTTTACTTTCATAGACGTAAATTTACTCCCAAAGACATAGAGAATACTTTGGGTTGGTTCAGAAAGACCACAGGAAAGATGAATGAAAGACATGAATTTAGCATCGGAGCTAGTACAGCTACGCAAACATAGGATTAGATACGACTCCCTGCCCGTCCTCGTCTCTCTGCCCGTCCTCGTCTCACTGCCTGACCTCATCTCTTCCTCATCTTACTGCCCATATTCTTCTTCTCGCGTCTCTCTGCCTGATCTTCTATCGTCAGTATCGCCAACTCTTCGACACCTGCTATAGCAACTGATATCTGAGGGGAAACCATGAACAAGAAGGGAAGTAAGGAGGAATACGCAAGGAGACAGTTGCTTACCGCTACGTTGTGACCGTGATGAACGGGTCCAAGGGCCAGATCATTCGAGGATGGCGCGCTGTCATACCAGTCAGTTTCTGGGTCCCTGTTGTTGGACACACCTTCATGCGCCATTGGGTTGGAACAGTGAGTATGACCTGTCATCATATTCACACCGATGGTGGAGAAGTCTGAGGGGTTTAAAAAGTCTGTGAGATGGCGTCACTGTGGGTAGATAGGCAGGAATTGGATTCAGGAGATTACCTACTACTCGGGCATGCGCAACACTAGAGCAACGTGAGTAATGAGGCCCAATGAGAACCCACACTGCTCGGGGCTGCTCAAAACAGGTCAAATCAGGGTGGAATGTTGATGCAAGCCTGTGAACGAGCAACAAAGAAAAGAGCTACATACCGCCAGACCTGACACATCCCCTTCACAATTATAGGTTGGCTATCAGGCAGGGGCACTGTGTGCGAGGGAAAGGTAAGACATACCAATGGGGTCCAACCGAGACCTGTGAGGTAGGAAAATGTGGTGAAGGAGGAAGACGTGGTTAATAATGGTAGGAAGAAGAAGAGACGCGTGAAATTTCCATGTTGGGAGTTCAACCATAGCCACATGATGACTGATGTCAGAGTTCCAACGAACTTGAACAGAATTTTCTCCCTGCCATTCGAGTCCCTCCGTCGTCAACACCCTCATTCCCGCAGTCACGTCCAATCCCAGTGTTAACGCGCACGCTCGACTGTTGCTCTCGCATTTGATATGGCCCTCATTTGATACTATCTTGTCGTTCGAAAACTCACGTAACCTTAGCATTGGTTGGCAGCTGCGAGGATGGCTGATGCACTTACAGCGCCCCGTTCGATTTGTCCGCCGCGATGTTGAATAAAAGGGGGTTGGACTACCAAGGACTTTCGTTCTATGTCCCCATGCATCAGTGGGTGGCTATCCGTGGGGATACAGACTCGTTCATAGATGGGATAACGGGTGCGATTAAAAAAGGTGCCCGAGTGTGGCCATACCATCAGTACTTAGTATCATCCTGGACCAGCATCAATGTAAGTAGATAAATAGGGATAAGTCCTTGAGTACATTGAAAAGCCGAAGACGAGGAAAGAGGTGGAAAGACAAGGCGTGGATAGTCCAAGATAAAGAAAGACCACTGAATAAAGACGGAGACACCAATAGATAAAGACATCATGTGAAAGTCGAAGACAAAGACGATGCACTTTTACTGATGTACCTCCTCTCCCCCCATGACCTCTGCTCCTTCCACGGGCGCTACCACGGCTAGCAGGGACAGCTGCAAGAGGAGGTTGAGGGTCGGCGGTTGTTGCTAGTGATGCGAGAATTGTTCTTGCCGCTAGAGTTATTGGAGGAGAGTTTGACGAGATACCAGAGCCGAACGTATTATAGATAAACGCGGGCCTAGCACTTGAAAAGGAAGTTAGAGGGTGGGAGCTTGTCTGAGTAGGCACCGCGGCCGCTGCAGGAGTTGTCCTGGAGACGTCAATGGTAGGCGCTGCCGCGGGAGTTGCGTTGAAGCCAGAGGGGTTAATACCAGGTGTCGATGCAGAAGTTGCATTGGAGATCGAGGGGTTAACGTCAGGTGTCGCTGCAGGAGTGGTGTTGAAGACGAAGGGGTTACCGACAGGCGTCGCCACCGTTGAGTTGAAGATGAAGGAGTTGGTGTCACTTTGTCGCGTCGCGGCTGGATCAATGTTTTCGTCACGACTGGCAGCTGTAGGCAGAGGGGAGCCGTCTCCGATGATTATATCCTTTTCAAGCATTGGCTGCTGGGTCGATTCCGTGGGCGATGGGTGCAATAGTGCAGGATCGATTGGGGGGAAGTTTTCCATGTGGATTGGACTCGAGGATGGCATAGGCATCAGGTTGATGTTTTCCTCGCGGATAAGACTCGAAGGTGGTATAGGCGATGAGCTGTCTCCGAATGGGCCAAGGGGAGGACCTTGAGGATTATCTGAAAATGGATCACCCAATCTCTGACGCTGAAAGGCCCATGACATCAGCTCAGAAGGTCCGCCATGGCCTTCTTGCAAATGAAGATCAATTACTGGGGTATGAGGGCAATTGTTGGGGAGTGGTTCGAAGTTGGGCAGTGGCTCAGAGTTAGGGAGTGGTTCAAATGTGTTTACATCCTCCACGAGGCCAGCAAGCGGGTCTTCATCATCGCATCGAGCAGGTATGTTGTCAGGGGCAGATGTAAGGCCAGAGGAGGAACACAGAGGCGAGGCACAAGCGTTGTCCCCCTTTGTTGGATCTTCGTCTTCTGTAGGCATGAGAGACGCATCGCTTGGAGCTGCTATTGATTCTGAAAAACGCAGGGTATCGGCTATCGAGTTGCACAATCAGAACGATATAACAATCATAATAGAAGAGACGTACCATAAACTTTCTTCAGCCATTCGAGATATGGGTGCACGATATCCTTTTGAAATCCGGCATACGATTGACTGAAAGAATTTCCTGCTGCGGTTTGGCCAAAGGTAACACTGACAGAGGTTAATACCCTTTGACATCAACAGTGGCAAACACAAGTTACTTACGTTTGCAGCGAGACCTTGTTCTTCAACGCCGGGTGTGGTCCCCCCGTAAGTGCAATAGTTGACCACCCCGATAACCGATGTATTTCAGCACAGGTATCCTTGAGAATTCCCATGAGGGTTACTAATAACGCTGATAGGTTTATCTCGTCAGGTTCATGGGCCCCAAGCATGCAACAACTAGTCAAGACTCACAGCTCGCGAGACGCGGGAGATCGCTCCAGCCCAACCTTTCCCTCCTCACCGTTGATCTCGCCAATTTCCTCCCTCTCACGCATGATCGCTTTTTTGACCTGGCAACGAACCTCTTCCGTTTCGTTTGCCCATGCCTCGGCACGCACCTCGCGGCGAATCTTCATGCGAAGAGCGCGAAGCTTCTGGATACTCCTGGGCTCTGTACGCTTGTCCTTGGTCGAATCATCCCCCCCACTGTCATTGTCGCTTTTGTCCTCGTCGCTGCCATTCGTACCGTGTGGGATTTCTGGGAGCTGCTCAGCCATCGCCTCCTTGACGAGCTTCTCCAGCTTGTCCTTGTAAAGGCTATGGTAAACTTCTTGCTCTTGGTGCACACGCTGGCGTTTTCGGGGGTTGAGAAGACCTAATGCCGACGTGTTTACGCGCGTGTTCGATATTTTAGACGTGCCGGCCATCTTCCTCGTATTGTTGTGAATCCAATTCTGTAATCTCTGAAGGAAAACACGATGAGTACCGTGATCGCTCAGCTTTAAGTTACTGACCTGTTTACGCTTTTCTATGGCTGCTCCATAGAGCTCGCATTCCTCTGGCGTCAGCTGATATCTGGGGTTTATTGCGTCAGCATCCTCTGGTCCATCAGGATCGACACCGCGGGCTTGCGGAGGGAGGCGGCCGTCTTTAATCAGGACGTCGAGCTCTGGCCACCGACTAAACCAGTCCTCATTCAAGCGTGGCCAGAACTTGGATTGGGTTTCTTTTGCTGTATGGTCGGCGAAGATGGAGATGTAGCCATGTAGGAACGTGAGCTGCTCCTCGGTGGCCCAGCTAGGAGGAGCCATGTCGTGCAATCTGAATATGGGGGATGAGGTGGAGGCGCGAACTTGGAAAGTATGGTTTGTGTTTTGGATGTTTGTTATTTTTTCTCTGATTTTCTTATTAATTGCACAAATTACAACCGCCAACCCCAGCCAATTGCTCCATTCCTCGAACCCCTGTAGCCCAATTTCCATACCTTTTGCGCGAAACAAAGAACAAACCCCCCGGTGGGTTCTCATATTAATTGTGGGTGACAAAATCGTACGCACTTAAAGCCTACCTGGCTAGTAAGGTAACTCAGGGTGACGCTGCTCCCGCCTGCAGTGCGTTTTCGAGTTTACCTATATATTTCTTTTTATTTTGCATTTTCTTTTTGTCCCTTTTCAGCCAGGGCACCCACCCGTGAATCATTTCACCCACACTCCTCGCCGATTCCCTGGGTTGGCGCCACGTGATCATGCAACTCAGATCTATGAAACCCCATTCGGCCAAGCTTCCTCTGGATCCTTCTATTTCTTGCCTCCGCTACAGATAAAGGAACAAGTTTTCCACAGCAACACGCCTGCCCCCCCACCATGTCCAAGGACGCGATCCCCACAAGTAGCGATGACATGCTGCTTGCGTTAATCGCCTCCATTCAGACCCTCACCCTTACCCTCCAAGGTAAGCGTTTACGCTCGAGTTGTTCCAAATGCTGACACTGCAAGTAGCGAACTTGGGAGCCTCAATTCAGCCAGCATTGCCAATGCCTCCACCGACGGCACCTGCACCATCCGCCAGCGACACTGCAGGTAAGAAATCTATACTAGATGGGCAGGTCCCAGCCTCAGTACTGACTCCGTGAAAGCCCCTTCGACCAGTGTCTCTGGTGGACCAATCCTCCCATCCGAATCTCCTGGACCCACTCCCCCGTCAGCAACGTCTGGAGATCTTGCTGACGCCCTGCGTTCCCTTTCAAGCCGCGGCGTTCATCCTACAGTCTTACAGGCCCTTCCGAATATTGTAAGCGCCGATGAAAGCGGAACGTGGTATGTTGTCACCGTAGGGCGCTATACTGGTGTCTACCCCGAATGGTGCGTTCTGTAATTTCTCACCATATCAAGCACTCTAATCGAACAGAAACACAGGCATCAAGTAAGCCCGATTG
>KN831791.1:101434-167280 GCA_000827355.1 Hebeloma cylindrosporum | reverse complement strand
TCGACGTTGTCCGCGGGCTCAGGCTGACTGTCGGTGCTGGGGTCCTCCTTCTTGCTGACCTTATCGACGATCGAGCCACGGCCACGCTCGATCGCGAGGTAGAAGGTCCTTCCCCGACCTTCGACGTGGAGAGACGTGTACTCATGTTGGACGGCCAGCTCTGTTTTACACAATTGAATGGAAAGAACCTATGTGGGAGATGATCATCAACATCATCATAGGAGTTGCCTACAAGGAGAATAGATGTACCTTGTATTCTCTCATCTGGCGTCCGGTGGTGTCGTAGCGGTACTGGTCTTGGAGCACGTCGTGGTACATCCCGATGGGAGCAGGCCCAGTTGGGATTTCGTGCCGGTTGTCGGTGGAAAACATGTGGAGGAGACGGAGAACTGTGCGGTAGATGAGGTTGAACATGTTCGATGAAAGATAGGTGTATATATTAGCGCCCACCACTCAGCGTTGTGTACACGAGGCATGTTTACCCTTGTTTACTTGCGTGGATTACACTTTTACCCTTGTTTACGGCTCGATATAGGCTCATGGGTAAATCGTTTTTCTTTTTCGGGTTTGAACACAGGATTTATCTGTTCACTTGCAGATCAGGCCTGGGCGCCGGGCACCCAAAGACCGAAGCTAAGCTCGGTCTTTGTCTCTCAAGGTCATGGAATTGTTATGGAACTTAGTAGGCGAATAAGTATATCAAAATTCAATCTTGATTCAATCCCATTCTCATTCTCATTCCCCAGGATGGGGAATAGTTTTTTGAAATTTGAGCCAACGATTTAATGAGAAATGAGGAGCCAAACAGTTAAAAGTCTGAGCAAAGAAGGAGAATTTTCCTTTCCTCAACGCGCGTTCCAGGTGCAGCGGATCGTGGCAGCCCTTGTAATTCGAAAAGGCAGGTTTGAGGCAGATCGCCAATGACCGGAGTACGATTAACCGAGCTCGACCAGTAATTGCAGGTAATTTGAGGCCCCAAAACATAGTAATCGAACATAACTTGGTTGTCGCCGTGATACAAGGGGCCACGCGTCGATATCCTCGAGGGCGTTGCGCAACCCCAGTAGAATGGGAAAGTTTCGCTTTGGTTTGGATCGAATCACGTTCCCTTATTGAGGAGAATTAGCGTTTAGAATTTATGAAAATTGCGAGAGCGTACATGGGCTCTCTTCCCCAACGGAGATGGTATGATGGGCGTAAAGCGAGCACGCCTCCGCCGTCTTGCCATACGGCATCTAGAATTCAGGCGACTTACTGGTCACCGAAGTAATATAAAATCCTAATCAGAACAGGGACAACAGAATACATACATATGTCGGTCCGATCGTTCGGGCTTCGAGAATGTCCATGACAGCCCGCAAGGATTGCTAGGGCTCGCGCCACACCTCGCTTTCCCCAACGACAACATACACAAGATCTTTCAGGGTCGGTCGACCATTTCTGCAGTATTTGTTCCCGAGGATCAAGTTTTCAGGAGAGGTTCTCTCCCGGGTTTAATTGGACATTGGTGCATGTGGTGCTAAGTAACGCCGTGAAACAAGTGCAGATAAAATCGTCGCAGGCTGTGGGGTCACTAGAGGAATTTCAGGTTATATAAAATAGAGAAATGATGTCCACGTACGCCTCCAGAATTTGACCATGCTCATTGCTGGGTCCCGGCAGAGCTGGTCGTTGTCGTCGGTCGAGTTCGTGGCACTGCAATTGATCGTCGATCACTGCCAAACATGTCATAAGTATGTCGCGGCCCGGGGCCTTTTCATATCTCTCCTCCACATCCATCACTTCCCGAATTCCGATTGAAATATGATAATCAGTGGGAATCGGTGCCCCCGTCATGGAAGGAAGCCCTTTCTTGACAGCGTCAATGTTGCAGCGATGATGCACATTATTACGCATGTCGTCATTAGCTCGAGTTGGTTGCGAACTCATCGTAACCACCAGGGACTCTAAAGCCGCTATTGCAGCATGGTATCAGAGGTTCAAAATCTAGCAGCTCCTGGGGGATCAATCGAGAGGGAATTCTAGATATCGCATACCTTAGCCGAAGCAGTGGGATCCTGATTCCTGAGTCTGGCGCCTCGAGGACAAGGAATATACTTCTAGAAATTGATTTCGTCCGCGGTGGTCCCCATTTCGTTGGTTCAGGTACATACCTTTCGGTATGACACCCCTAAGGGACACCCTGCGATAGCCTCCAGAATTCTCCCATGATGGTCATCTGTGCGTTTTCGTCATTGTTATCCGCAGAATGGGGAATAACTTTTCTTTTCAGGGCCACAAAGGATAATCGATAAATACCCGCTGCAAAATGATGCTGGATTGAAGACCGTCATCACTGAAGACTCAAGAGCCACCGTCATGAAACCTACCTCCTACTTCATGCTTGCCTTTTGGGCTCCGCTTTTACTTCTACTCGTCAACTTATCCAGCTACGGTGGATTCGTCCTTGCATTCCTCCTTCCCGGAGATACCATTCCACTCGGAATCTTGCCGGAATACTTGAAATTACTCAAGCTGTGCAAGGATGCCGGTGATAACGCAGTTAGTAGGCTTCACTTGTTCCAATTTTCTATCCCTTCTAAGCGGACCCTCATTAGTACGTCGGCGTCCTATACCAAGGAGGCAATGAAGTCACCTTCAACTTCAATACTTGCTATCCATACAGCATCGACGGAAAACTCGCTGAGATGGCGGTGTTCTGCAAGGCAGCTACGTGCTACAGCAACCCGTGAGTACCTGAAAAATTGCAGTATTCGAATTGGGATATACGCTGAAAACTTTTATTCATTCCTCATTAGGAACCCAGATTGCTCTGGAGGCGCCGTCCCACCCGTCCCAGTCCCGGTAGTTGCTGGATTGACGCTCATCAACGCCCTCGATTGGGTGCAATTTTTGGGGCAAGGCGCCACTTGCCAGCGAAATGGGCTCTCTTAAACATCTTTGGTACTTATCACCCATCAGAGCTTGGATGGACATCGAAGGTAGCTTCGTTCTGTAATTTCCTCAATGAAAATTGTTCCGAATTTCTTGCAAGAATCAAGATTACCAGTCGGTTTTCATGCGAGAGGCAATCATTTAATCTAAGTAGCTCCACCTGTAAATCCCTCGGAATCTTTACAAATTTGCATCTTGATTTTATAGACTTAAGGACTGGCCTTCCTACTGGCAGCCAGAACTATGGAATACGTCGCATCTGACATCTTCTCTTACTATTTACCTGACGACGACAAAGATTGTCTGCGGCGCGGATTTCGAGATGTCGATGACACGCAAACAAGATTTGTGGTAAGTAAGTAGGAGGACAAGCTCGTGTCGGCCACAATCAAATGCCACGACGTCGCTCAACCTCGCACCAAGCACGAGAACCAAGCTCTCTAGCAAATTTGAGTTATGCAAAACGGCCGTCGCAAATATTGAATTTAATATTAGCCCTGCATTTGCGCTAAAGCGAAGGTACAAGGGATGTGCGTTCAAGTACTTCATGATCCCCACGAGCTGCAATTACGCATCCATGCTGCTAAGGATACCCTTCCGCACAAAATCCCTGGCATTCCCACTCGACTCGGTGTATTTCGCCAGGAACGCCTCGTCATAAGGGAAACCCTCTACAAAAACGGACAATTAACGAGTCGTCAATATCCACAGGACGGAAAAAAAAGAAAGGACGAGAAATGGCTGACTGACTCTTTCCGAAAGCTTGCACGCCTTTCCAAACTTCAAAAATACCAGCTGCTTCATCCAGACTCAGCTTGGCTGGCACCTCTAGGGGTTTGAGGCCCGCAGCGTAATCGAGCAAGATTTGGTTGCGCTTCTCGTAAGGCGATATGACCCGCTTGTCGAGATAATCGAGTTCGAGCGCGTCACGCAGCTCCAGTGGAATCGGGTTGGTAGTTTGGGCCGAAGAGATCGACCCTATGAAAGCTCCTCTTTTCTGTGGTACAACAAGGTTATGGGTTAAAATAGAAAAAGTTAGACGAAGGTCACATACGAATTCTCTCTTCCCGGAGGCGTACTCCATGATCAAACGCGGCACCGAGAGATGGTATGAGTGAATGGGCACGAAATGAGGGTCGCGGTATGCCGTCTTGCCATATAATGCCTGGAACTCGTCCACAGCGAGAAGTACAGGGTAGCTGATCATTGAAATGACAATGAGGGACTGACCAAAGAGGAAACAAATGTATACATACAGGGTTTGGACTTCGAGAGCCTTCATGACAGCATCCAAGATCAGCGGAGCTTGGGCCGTACTTCGGTGTCTGTCTACAATGGCTACATCCACGACCTCTTTCAGGGTTGTGCCCGCCTTCAGTGTTTGTTTCTCGAGGATCAAATCTTGAGGGAGGGTTATCTCTGTAAAGGCCTTTTTATTGACGGTGAGCATCCGTTGCAGGATTTGGAATGAGAACCCGGGTTGGAGGTAGAGTTGTGAACGGAGATCGTAGGCGTAGGGTGTCGTTGAGTTTACGAGATTAACTCCTTCAATAAATTTAGGTACCGGAAAATTAGTGATAAGAAAATAGTGGACGCAGCGTACCTCGAGGAATGTAGATTACGATCCATTTTGACCGAGCACAATGTTCAACCGCTTGCAGAAGTAAGAAGCTCTTTCCGCATCCGGGATTTCCGGCTGAAGCATTCGCGTCAGAAATTGAAAAATGGTCGACGAGGAAACGTACTCAAAACCACTCGAGTTGCTAAGCTTGACTGGTTATGTGCTTCTGTGAGTAAGTCGACGGTGTCTTTCGTGACTTGGCGAACGACTGTATATGGTTTGGAGAGGAGGCGGAACTATGGTTGTGAAAATTAGGCTGTCTGTGTTGAGCTGGTAGAAAAATACGCACTTCTACGAGGAGGCTTTTGGGAAGACCAAATATACGCAACGGGTCGTTTTCTGGTGGAGATATTTCTAGAGGTTTTCCGACCGATTCCGGATGTCTGATTCTAGACTGAATGAAAGAAGAGTGAGACTCTGGGCATTGTGAGACGATGGGAGATGGCTAACTGGTTCGAAAAGCGGAATTTTGAAATGGCCCGGTGCTTCGGAGTGAAAAAGAGGGTGATCAAGTTGGGCAGCAGGCAGTGTTCGGTATGTCTGTTTGGGAAAAAATCGTCACTATGAACAGCCCGGCGGAAATAGAGGATTGTTGAAGGAGGTGGCGGTGTGACATTCGGGATTTGAAGAATGAAAAACGTACTGGGAACCTCTTTCTCCCTTTCGTTTCTTTTTGATCTTTTTTCCTCTGCAAATACCCCGCCTCTGTAAACACAAGTTGTACCTTCTGAAGAAACCAATGTCATTATTGCCGTTGGACGTACGTGCAGATACCATAGGTCCCTCCGAATTGCCACTCTTGTACCTTCGGGTTTCAACGAAACATTGTGGTGGTAATGCGCGCGACAGAAGGATATTATTCGTCGAAAGTTGTGATGGTCCAGCCCGACCTAAAGTGACGAGGAGCGACATATTACTGTGAAACTGTCAGAATATATCCTATCCATTATACATAGATATAAGTTACGCACCTCTCTTCACACGTACACCGCCTGAACAAAGCTCGCCGTCGTCTTAGCGAGGTGGCCAATGTTGTTGGCGTGAACAGAAGAAAATTGGTCACGTGGAATTTCTCTCTTCGGAAACGGAACAACCCGATCGCTAAGGTCCGGCCCGTTCCCGGTAATTGCAGATAATATTCTGATTTTTACAGCACGGTCCAGACCCATATCCCTCAATTTTATTGTCTCGAAACCAGAAGTTATGGAAAAAACTGATTCGGGATCAGAATTTATGGGTTCAATTACCCCCCTTCCGTTGTCCATTTTAAGAATCCATCAAAATTTCAAAAATTCCATATCTCCACCTTCCCTAAAACACGAAGTTGAACCCATAGAGACTGGAGGCGAGTCTTTCAATTTTACTAACAAATATATTTTATAACATACTGTACTATTTCGACCAAGTGCTCATGGGTTGTGACCTGTGACAATAGGTGTTCACTGGCGAAGGTGTTCACTGTTTTCCATGACCTGTGACATTAAAAAAAAGTGTTCATTTGGCAAAGTGTTCACTCATTTTTTCGGCTTGAA
Source organism: Hebeloma cylindrosporum (assembly GCA_000827355.1). Taxonomy (NCBI): domain Eukaryota; kingdom Fungi; phylum Basidiomycota; class Agaricomycetes; order Agaricales; family Hymenogastraceae; genus Hebeloma; species Hebeloma cylindrosporum. The sequence continues at coordinate 161,193 of KN831791.1, read as the reverse complement.
CCAAGGACCAGGAGTAAATTATTTCCTAACTAGGTACATAAATGCACTAATATTATAGACCTCACAAGCAGGCGAAAGAAATTGAAATTGGACCTTTTTTTGGACCAGTTTGGCAAGTGTTCACGGCTCGCTGTGACCCATGATCATGTACACAAGTGTTCAAGTTCACTTGGGCTTGTGACCTGTGACATGAACACTTGGTCGAAATAGTACAGTATTGGCTACACATCCAGGGCAATAAAATGAGGACAAGCATCCAGAATAATCTGCGAACCGTGGAGGGTCAAAGCCACTCATTGTCTTGGTAAATTTATTATCCCGGTCTGTTGGCATTGGCGACAGCTGCTTTATTGTCCAATAATGTTTTAAAACTAGGACGGTTAAAAACCAGCGGCTTGGTTCCCCACGGGTCGTCTACAACTTTCATTCAGTGAAGGTTTTTGCCTTGCCTTGTCAGCCCTCCCCGGATCGAGTTGTATGGTATTTACTAACTCATATTATCTCTCCACTCAATACTTCCTTGGCGGGATAAGACTTCTTTTATTTGCACTGAATATACAGCGTTGTTGGTTGTTACGGCACAAGACTTTGGCGCTTAACGTCAAGTGGCGGGATTTCCCCCCCACCCCCCCCCCTGCCCCCCCCACGCGGCCAGTGCTCCTTCGTGGGGGGTACAAGTGAGGGTGGCTTGATTGCTCACGTGCCTCACTTGCACCTCCAACGCTCCTGGGACTGTAATTACTGTAATTAAGTATACTGTACTTAATACAGGGTCTTGCATAAAAAAGTGCAGTCATCAGTTTCACGCACAGCGAGCCCGGCGATTGCCTTTCACCATAAATAGTAATTTGATGGTTGTGTCACAAGATGGTCACAATGATAGTACTTGCTCCAAGCCTTTCGCCTTCGATCCCTCGTACAGGAGCTCATCCTCCATCCTCTCCTTCTCTTGACCTATTTCAGGTAGATTCCAGCTCTCAGCACCTCTCATCCACTGTCTGCAGGCTCGGACCTTCGTTTGATATTCACTTTAAGGCCCATACATTCTCGGGGACTTGAAATATCATTCCATCCATTCTATGATATTGAGCGCGCTGTCGAATGGAGGCTAGTGTAGTTTTTTTTTCTATAAATGCACAGAACATACTGACCCTCGATAGCCAATGCATACAATCCGAAATTTCAAGTTGCCAGAGCCAATATCGCTTGCGCCGCTCCCTGAGCAACCCCCGTCAAAAAGGAACTGACGATTTTTATCTATTCAGTTTGAGAGATCTTTTTGCAAATATTCCGAGGGAGGGTCATGGGCTTGTGGAAAAGGCGTCAAAGTACTTAAAAAAGAGGTTTGTCTGCACTACATTTCTATCCGCTTTTGCTGATATCATGTCGACCTCCAAGTTTTGTCTTCATCCTTCCGTTCCTAGGCCTTCACCCAGTGTTCTCCCTCCCCCACTTTGTCCACAGGGCTCAGGTGAAGCTGGTTCATCTGCTGGCTCAGCTATGACTCCGAGGCCAGTTGACCGCCAAGTTCAGGCGCGCCGTCGGCCATCTGAGTATTGGCTCAATTCACCTGCATGGATCGGTCACTATTTCTGCATTTTTCTGTTAGAAATTCATTGATTCTATTGTGATACAGATGGGGCGTCAGACCCGCCCATCTTTTTCTACTCAAATGAAGAGATTCATGCAACACTTCGCGAGTTCCGGCCAGACCATCCCATATTGCAGTCGCATATCGCAGAAGCTGTTTCTACCCCGGACTCTCCTTCTGCAGTGCCCTCAGCTTCCCCAACTCCCACTCCTCAAATCTCTTCATCTTCGACACCTGCTCCACCTGGCCTTCCATCAGCCGAGAACTTGGAAGACGGTGATGCTATGGGTGAGCAAAGTGCCCTTTTCTCTCACATCATTATTTACTGTGTACTAATTATATCTAGTTCCTCTTGTGCGAGCAGGGCATATGGTGACCGTGACCATGATCTACTCTGCAGCTGAACCAGGAAAAGGCTCCAGAGCTTCGAAGCCCGTAATCAAGAAGCATCGAAATGCCAAGTTCGACTATATCAAGGTTTTGGAACTCAATCGGATGGAGTTCATCTGCGAGTGGTTACGTGTCCACGACTTAGGAGATCAGTATAGCCCTGGTGTTCATTCAGGCCCTCCATTCAAGCTTTCGTGGACAGGATCTGCGTACGCCTTCTATATTATCTTTTGACAAAGTTCTAACTTTTTCTCCTAGCGGTGGGAAGTCTGGAGCGATCACGATTGATTCAGATCGCGATTACGAGGTCGCGACTAATGCACTAGGAAAGAAGAAGCAAGACACTTGCCAAGTTTCGGTTGAGTTCGACACCGATCTTATGGATGGGTATCGAATTAGGAAGCATGTACGTATGCCCTTACATTGTTGCTTGGTCTTATCTCATCATAACATTTAGCCGTTGCCGCAGGCTGAAGTGCAAGATGGTGAAGTCGAGTTGTTATATGGAACAAAGGTGCGGCATCTTGACTTCTGCGTAAGATTTTCTAAAACCTTCACAGGTACCTCGTGTTGATGGGTATACTGAAGTGGAGCAGCTTCACGGTACTATAATCCTTCAATTGAAATCAAAGTGGACCTGTGAAAAGCACCAAGGCGAACATGGCGAGCCTGGTGCTTGCTACGTCGATAGCGCAGGGAATCATCTTGGACTCAATAACCGAAAGCTCAAGATATGGGCATCTGCAATTGTAAGTTAACGTCCTCTAATCATATGGTCCATGTTTTCTCAACCCTTTTAATTGTAGGCTGCAGCAGATGCCACCAGGCATGAGCCTCCAAATACACTCGAATTCGATGGTATCAGGGATGGCCGCCTTTCCACCTCTGTCAAGCCCTGTGGTCGCAGCGGCCCCCATCATATGTCAACTCCACCAACAGCCACTGACCCCGCAACGCTGCTTGTCGCAGCCATGTTACCTTTCCTTACCGGGCTGGCTTCTGGTTCAGTTTCCGCCCCCGTCGCTTCTACTTCTGCTTCCACCATTGCATCCAACATTCCTACAACCCCAGTGCGCACCAAACTCACTCCTCCAGTGTTCTCTCCAATGCCAACACCAGCCTCAGAGCTCCACGTGTGTCTCGCAGACTTTGCACACATCAAGAACATCGACCTTACTGGGTCAGAGGCCGCACTGGCCGCTCTTGATCTGACTCCAGACATCATACCTAATGTTCCCGTTAGCCGCCTCTGCGATATTATCACGGCTGTCGAAGGTCAGGTCTACAAGCTTCAGTCCTTCTGCAAGGATTGGACTGACCGCCTTGAGGAGAAGAAGCGCCACCTTTTGTAATTCATTGCTTTTCTCTGTTACGAGTAAGTTTGTCCTTTGCCATTCTCTGCGCTCTTTGGGGCAAATCCTGTCATTACCGAACTAGCTTGCCCATCGGGCGTTTTCTGTCGTTACAAAATCATGTGCCCATTGGGCCAATCCTGTCATTACTAAATATCAAACCGCTATTTATGCATCATACCCGCAATTTGCAATCCATCCCTCAGCATCGTCACAGGTGATATTAAGTGCAGCCTGTTGAATTAACCAGGGCCGTACTTCGGGGCGAATAGCATCTGCCTCATGGCGTCGCAACCATGCTTTTATCGCAGAAAAGGCTTGTTCGATAGGATTGTAATCAGGCGAGTAGGGAGGAAGGTAAATTAATTTTGCTCCTGTCCAAATGATGCTTAGATTAAAGCAAGGATGTACAATAAAAGAAAGTGTACCGCATTCATCAACAATAATCTTTCTGATGTCTTCGTCGTGATGAATAGCACAGTTATCAAGAATAACGACACTGCGGGGTCCAGGGTATGGTGTGATCTTTGGGGCCTGCTTCAAATTCAGTACGAAATCCAGAGAATTGAAAAAAAGAGGTAACGAACAAGATCTTCAAGGAATGAAATAAACTTTTCCTTGTTAACAGACCCTTCAAATATATCAAGCGCAATTATCCCATCACATGTGAGTGCAGGAAGTATAGAGTAACGCTGTCCACGGATGAAGGCGGCACGACGTACACAGGCGCGGCCCAAACCTGCCCAGCCAGAATCTCGTTGATTGGTATGATTGTCAACACTTGCCTCATCCAGCCAAATAATGTAGTCCTTTGGAATATCGCCATTGACTCCCTGCCATGTCGCTCTGAGGTGCTCATTTCTCTCCAATGCAGCTTTGGCGATACTTTTGTGAGAAAGAGCCAGCCGTCGAAGAGATCGTGAAATTGTGGAAATGTGGACTTCAATATCGTGCACTTCGAGTAATTTATCTTGAATTTCGTCAAGATATAAGGTGGGATTGGCATCCAAAAGAGCTGACATATAGTTTAGAGTGGTCATATCAAGAACACGAGGGCGTCCACGGGGGCGCGCGTGAGGATTGGTGACTAGCCCATACTTGCGGTAATGAGCAAGAATGTTGTATACGGTCCTCTCTGAGCAGCCCGCAAGCTCAGCATGTTGAGTTTTTAGTCAGCAACTCGTTACGAGCGTGTGACACTCGAAGACACCTGATACAAACTGGGACACCAAGCCAGTGATCTAGGTGGAGTTTGACATGCTCTCAACCAGCAAGTTACCAAATAAAGTGACCTCACAGGGAATCGAACCCCAGACCACCCGGAACTGCACCAGGAGCTCTACCACTGAGCTACAAGGTCTTTGGAGTGATCAGGTCAGATTGCTCATTGCAATCCAACACTCCCCCTCAAGTAGTGCTGCGTTAGCGCACATACTTGGACACCTGATCAAACTAGGAACCATATTACTAGCGATCTAAGTGGAGCTATAAGAAGCTCAAGGGCCTATGAGAGAAACCTTGAATTTGGCCGATTGCTGCTACCATGTTGAGTTTTTAGTCAGCAACTCGTTACGAGCGTGTGACACTCGAAGACACCTGATACAAACTGGGACACCAAGCCAGTGATCTAGGTGGAGTTTGACATGCTCTCAACCAGCAAGTTACCAAATAAAGTGACCTCACAGGGAATCGAACCCCAGACCACCCGGAACTGCACCAGGAGCTCTACCACTGAGCTACAAGGTCTTTGGAGTGATCAGGTCAGATTGCTCATTGCAATCCAACACAGCAATCTCTGGAGCACCCTTTTGCTGTTCAAAATTCCAGGCAATGATGCGTCTGCGAAGGTCTTCTGAGATCATTGTTGCGAGGCGGTGTAGAAAGACAGGCGTGACTTTCTTTTTTTGTAGATACAACCATCAAATTACTATTTATGGTGAAAGGCAATCGCCGGGCTCACTGTGCGCGAAACTGATGACTGCACTTTTTTATGCAAGACCCTGTAAGTACAAGTGTGGTTTTCGTGAGTTCCGGCGGCAGTTTCCGCCGCGGCGGAAATGATCGCCGGAATCCGCCCCGGAACTTCCAATTCACGAATGCCCTCGAGGCCGGTAAAAGCTCTCCTCTTTCTTTTGCACAGCGACGATACCTTTCCTGCCACTTCTTCCTCCATAATTTTCCAACACAACGATTTGCGGAACGTGGCGGGTCAAAGCCACTCAGTGCCTTGGTAAATTTATTATAATTTATTATCCTGGTTGGCATTGACGACAGTTGCTTTATTGTCCAGTATCGTTTAAAAGCTAGGACCGTTAAGAATTAGCAGCTTGATTCCTCCAAAGCTACGACACGAACACACCGGACCAACATCCTCAATTCTACCATATCAGCGTTTGTGGATCGCGTGAAATCGCACCTCTTGAATGGACTCTTCCTGTGTTGACAATGCGGCGCAAATCGAATCATCTCCAGACATCATTGTGGGTCCATGAGAACGCTATTTTGCTGATCTTCGCTCATATCTATATATATCTCCCTACTAGGACTGCACGAGAACAAAGACGAAAATAGCCTCCTGTTGGCAAGACTTACCTTTCGAGATTCTCAGCTCCATTTTCCTCCTAGCCATGGAACTGTCATTTCCCCCGAATTTCCAAACCAGCTTCAACAAATATATCGTCTTCCCATCCCGTTGGAAAGCGCCCCTTTCGTTCACCTTCGTATGCAGCTGGTGGCGTGCTGTAGCATTCGGTATTCCACAACTTTGGACCTCCGTCTCTGGCACACAGGATTGGACCAAAAGCACCACTTCCGGTCTGTTCACTTTGTGGATGAACAACGTTTCAAGAAATAACGAAGCCAGGAGAGAGTACGGGCTTGACCTTCACTTGGCTCCCCCTCGCCCAACACCGTCCGACATACGTGAAGGACGGCGCATGGTCAGAGTTCTTCGAATCTTCTGGGCCAATATCCAACGTTGTCGTTCGCTTAACCTTCGTCTCGATAAGAACACGCTGCACGCGCTACGCACTCTCATTTTGGAAAGCGCCGCCAAAGGTGATAATGCCAGCCCACCTCCCTTTTTGGAGGACCTCGAGCTGTCATTTACCCTCGATACGACGGTGTACAATGACTTTATCGATGATCTTATCATTTGGCTCAGGAAACTCCCCTCCCTTCGTCGTTTGAGGCTGACCTACGTTGGCATGTTCAACGAATCTCCCATCCGCGCAGACCTGATGCCTTGGTCGTCCTTTCACGAAGTCCACATTACTTGTGGGATGTCGTTCGAAAACAGCGTCGCCGCCCTCACCCAGAGTACTTCTGCGAGAACCGTCCGTTTGGCGGGCATGGGCTGGACGACGCCCACACCCCTACAGCTTTCACGTTTGGAATTGTCCACAACCACCCTTCACTTCCTCACTTCTCTGACTCTGGCGGACAGCATCAACCCGCCGATGCTGCTCGACTATCTCACTCTCCCCTCGCTCAAGAATCTCACCATTCGTACTGGACAGGCATTCTGTCGGTTGAATGTGTCAAATTTCTCGGTATTTCTCAAGCGATCGCAATGTTCCCTGGAGAGACTGACGATCTCGGGTTTGAGGATGACACAATTGGAGGTTGCAACATTTTTTAGGCTTCCTGGGGTATCAAAAATGGCTCTAGTTGATATCTCTTTCGATGGTGTAACGAGGATGTTCGAGAACCGCTTTGAGGATGCGGAGATGAGGAATATGCTAGGAGATGTGCTATTCATAAAACTCCTGGTGTGGACCACCGATGTCGGGGAGCATGAAATGGAGCAGCATGTTGGGTGGAAAGACAAGTGGAGCAATAAAGAGACGCTGCAGCCTTTTTCTTCTCTGTATCCAATCTCGGGGATCTGATTGCTACCCTTCAATTACACGAAACAACGAAAGAGTGACTGGTGACCCGCTATTGACCTGTTCTGTTTACCTCCCCTCCGTCTACAACCACATGCAGGAAACCTTGATAGGAATGTCATGTGTTACGTATTTCTTAAATGACTCGATCCTCTACAGGCGTCGTTTTCCTCCCTCCCCACCACTGGGACCTCTTCCCCTTTCACTCTCATCTACCCTATCCTATATAAGCACCACCAACCCATGGGGAGATTTGCCGACCCATATGGCGTATGTTGGCTATCACAATGCAAGCCCTAAAAAACAATTCTCAATCTCTCGACTCTAGGATGACCGCCTTCCAGAAGGCATGGTCTGTACAGGATACAACGCTGACACCGGACGCAAATATTACGTCGATTACAGCTCTGGAGGAACCACCTATGTCGGCGCACCTTATGCTGAATATGGGGTTCTCACTCCTCTGAAGAGTGAAACGACTGCTGCGCAGGACAATGGTGTGCAATATATTCTAGATATTTTTGACTATCGGTATTGATGGGATTTTCATCTCAATAGCGCATTATGGCAGACGGCTATTCGATGTTGACGGAACAAATCCCATTCCAAAACGGCGCGCGAACACTGTGCCCGTTCGTCCGACTTGGGATCCCACGGACTGTGCAAGGATAATACCAAGGAGACCTCAGAACAAGGAGGAAGAACTGCATCCCAGATATCAAGATGGTTCTGATGGACCGAATTCGAAGTCTAAAGTCCTCAATCACTCCAAGACGCACCGCGCTAAATCTGTTGAAACATGGCTTCCGCGAGGATGGGGACCATATATATCAGCCACCGCCGAGGGGAACCAGGATCCTGCTAAAGATGAAGAAGGGGCGGATGCAGCAGATTCCGGGTCAACTACTGAAAGTCCGGAACACAAGGACGCAACTGATACTAGCCCACGACTGGGCGAATATACATTCGACCAAGAGAGTTTGACCTTCATCCCTTCGAATTCAGCAGAGCCCACTTCGGAAAGTCCAAGGGATTCTATTTCGGTTCGTCACTCGAGCCCTGTCCAAGTCGATGCGGACCAGACAGCGGACTCGGAAAGTGTAATTGAACCTGTAGTCGAACCTGCAGCCAGTGTCACGCCCTTGGCCGAGGTGGGTTCAGTTGGGAAGAAGAGAAGGCGAACCATCTTCCGCAAGCTTTTTCAACGTGGCTAGGGCTTCCTAACATATGCACTTTCACTCTATATTCTTTTGGACTGGTCGTATGTAATCTGGAACTATTGCGTTCCTGTTTATTTAAGTGTTGTATTTCTTTGGGCATCTGAACACTACCATCTCGAGCGGATTGACTTTATTTAATGTAGTCGGTTGTTATTGAATTGATACCCAGTGTTTGTCGTGTTTTGTGGTCATCGGCGCTTATTCGAGGCAAGTTCCTGCGCCAGGCTTTTTCTCCATTTCTCGTCGGTCCAGCATTCCAGCCTTTAAATTTGGTCACCATGTGCTTATTCTCTGAAGTAGAAGGTCATACCTGTTGTAATTACGATAACCACTGACTGTTGAAAAATCCAAAAACATTGCTTCCTTGCTGCGTCTGCAGGGGGAGCGATCAGGGGTGAGAGGAGTAGCGTCCAGATATGTAACGCTCGACTTGAGTGCGCGCTTCGACAAATAGTAAACCGGATTCAAGAGGGTGGGTTGGGGGGGGGGGGGGAATCTCCCCATGCCAAGTGATTGCTGAAGCGCTCAATGCCACTGGAATTTGAAGCAAGGCGTCTAGATAACGAGAACAAAGACCGGGGAACAGTCTACGGATCGCGTCGGAAATTACAAGGTCGCATTGAAATGCTTAACCCAAGCGGAGGTGTGTTTCCTCGAGGAGCCCAAGTACAGAAATGACAGAAAAAGTGATGGTGAATCAATTCAGTGGCTATATGAGTTTATCGACTCCCTCTATGTGAGGTGGGCTCTCCAAGTAAAGTGAACCGTCGCACTCTTTGCGTTTCTATCCAGTCTAGAATCGAACGCAGGTCCTGAACTTAACACGTAGAGCTGATCTGTCAACAGTGGGATAAGCGGCTGCAAGGGTGACAAATATATACTTACCTGCTCGGAGACGGCATCCCGCGAGTCAACGTCTTGGGAAAATTTATCGCGAATAGGTAGTATTTATTACATCGCGGAAGAATTTCGCCCCTTCCTCAGCGGCGATTCAGAAGTCCATCCATGTAAATACCGGTCGAAGGCGAGAAGAAGCATGACCAACAAATGTTGACTTGAGTCACTTGACGTATGTATGTCGTTTGCGGATTGAAAAACATGAGCTTTCTTTATCTCCACTTCAATTCGACTTGCAATTGGGCATCTCGCTGGAGATTGTTATTCTAAGTGCTCAGTTATTGGTTCCTCCGCAAAAGACGAATCAGGAAAACTGTTTTATTTGGAAGATTTAACCAAATAACCGCACGCTGCGTCATCGGCAAACCGAATTTCGGAATTTAAACACCGTCCTCCACGACGACGACATGGCAGACACGCGACCTCCGGAAGTTGACCTTGTAATTGCCTTCAGAGCGACCCGGAAGACGTCTTTGTCGAAACAGAAAACTCGTGAGGATGCGAGAAAGGCCGAGCTGCAATACAAAAGATTGCTCCAGACATTGACTTATGCGGGCTTGAAGGCGGTGGGGAGGAGAGGCGAGGCTTTGGGACATCTGCTGGTGTTCGTGGCATGCCCACATCAAGTTGTCGAGGTTTTGGTCAGGCGAGAACGGTCGGCGATTTTTCGTTTTTTACTTGCATAAATGATTTTGACGGCGCGCAGGCATTCGGATTTCCTTTCGGGATTGCCAGTAACGCCAGCGAGTGGCGCAATTTCGTTGTCTCCAGCAGACAAGCTACGGCTGATTCATGCTTACATTTCTTCTTCGCCAACGGACGGTGGCCTTGGCATATCACACGATGCTCCAGAATGGGACCTCGTAGAATCCATTTTCCCCCTCCACGATCGTGAATTCAATGAACACTGGATACGAGCTTGGGACCCCCGGAAAATTGCCTCGGTCCAACTCGAACGAATCCGTGACCAGTTCGGCTACTCTCTGGCTTTTTACTTTGCTTTCTTGTCGTCATATACGCATTTCCTGGCCATCCCAGCGGTTCTGGGCCTGCTTTCTCATTTCTTTTTGCCGCCCTATTCCCCGGTCTATTCGTTCCTGCTTTCCATCTGGTCAATCGTCTTTGTGGAGTGGTGGCGCGTGCATGAACGCATTCTGTCTTTACGTTTCGGTACACGTGGTTCTTTCAAAGTGGAAAAGCGACGGGTTCAATATACACAGGGTCTGTCGTGGTGGGGACGCGAGCTTCGTGTACTCGCGAGTGTACCTGTTATCCTCCTGTTTGCCGCCATTCTCTGTGGCATCCTAACCGGCATCTTTATTCTCGAGGCATTTGTAACGCAGCTCTATCAGGGTCCCGGACGACAGTTCATCGTAGGGCGTTCTTTTGTTCAACAGAAAATTGGCTGATCATTTAGTAGACCTTTTCTCCGACCCTCGTTTTCGTCGTTCTCGTGCCAAGAGTACTTGGTTTATATCAAGCCATCGCCGTCAGACTCACTAATTGGGAGAACCACGCCCATCAATCCACACACAACGCCTCTCTCACTCTCAAAACCTTTGCCCTCAGCTCGGTAGTGGCGTACCTTGGCCTTGGGCTGTCCGCATTTGTTTACGTCCCTTTTGGTGAAGGTGTAATGCGTTGGGTTCAGGCATGGTTGTTTGGCGGTTGCAGGTTGAACAACGGGTTCGCAGCGACAATTCGAGATATGCTGAATGGCACCGTCCCCGGTGGCGTGAAAGATTCCGTTGTCGTCACTGATAATCTCACAGGACGCAAGGTCTCTGCAATTTGGGACGCCAGTCCGACGGTGGTGCACACGAAACTGCATCACGGAAGGCTGAGAGACCAAATGTTTGCGTACACGGTGACTAACCAGGTGGTGAATACCTTTCAGGAGGTCGGCCTACCTTTCATCCTCCGTCGGTTTGAGGCGTTCAGGAAAGACAAGGCTAAGGCGAAGAATGCAGCTGTTGGACAGCCTTTGAATTCCTCGGCTGCGTCTGATAACGGCTCGGGCGTAAAGAAAAGGGTAGTATTCGAAGACGAGAAAGAGCGCGGTGGAATGGCTGAACGTCAGTTTTTGGACAGAGTTCGGGAGGAGGCGGCGCTTCCCGAGTATGACCTATTTGTGGATTACAGCGAGATGGTTATTCAGTTCGGTTACGTTGTGCTCTGGTCGACGATATGGCCTTTGGCGGGTGGTACGTCTTCTCTTCATCCGATGTTTTTTCTTTGGCTAAACATCGTTCTAGTTATGGCTTTTGTGAATAACCTCTTTGAAATGCGCTCAGATGCGTTCAAGATGACCGTACATAACCGTCGTCCTATTCCCTCGCGCACGGACACTATCGGTCCATGGCTCGATGCGCTCACGTTCCTCACTTGGCTAGGCGCCCTGACGAATTCCGCGCTCGTGTACCTTTTCTCGCCCCAATTCATCGCGCCTTCTCTGTCCTCGGCGAGTATCTTCAACGCCACCTCCGCCACTATTACTTCATCACCGGCTTCGCCCCCCTCCGACTTCCTCGATAACACGACTTTCCTCGTCGAAGAACACCTCCGCACCGCTGCTGGTGTCCTTTCCTCCTCCTCCTCCTTTAACTCGGATATCGATCCTACGACATCACCATCCGCTATGTCTGCAACGAAAGAGCTCCTTCTCAAAGCCGTCCTCGTCGCACTCGTCGCTTCACACGGGTTCATCCTCCTTCGGCTGCTCATCCGACACGTGGTGCAGAAAGTGGTGTGGACTGGGAGTGGGGAGGTGGAGGAGAGGGAGAGGGAGGATCGGGAGGTGAAGATGCGATTTTTGAAAGGTACCGGTGGGGAGGCGGGGGCGAAGGGAGTGGATCTGGTTGGGGAGGTGAGGTTTGAGAGGGAGGTTGGTGGTGGTGGTGGTAGTGGTGGTGGTGGTGGGGATGGAAGTGAGTATGATGGGATGGGATTTTGGGAGCATGATGAGGGTGTTGAGGAGATTCAGAGGATTTCGAAGGAGGCGTGATTAATGTGTTCTGCATGTGGTCGGCCTTGTTGGAGGTTTTGATGTTGCTGGTGTTTCCTGTGCGTTTTCTTTGTCAGATGCGGATTACTGATCACTGACACCTTTTTTCAGTTATGCGACTTTGACGACTTGTGTTGTTCCGATGGTTTTCATTCCAATTCCCAGTCTTTTAGTATGTAGCTTTCGCTTGGACAAATGATCGATCCATCTTTCGTGCTGTTATCGATATCGTTTACTCATATGCATCTCCTTATGCTTTCGATTCATTCTAAACGCTCTTAATAGAAGTCTTTGAACGCCCAGTTGGAAGCAAAGATGGGCGCTCCAGATCTCTTGCTTCAGTTCCCGCCATCCTGTCTTCTACTATGGGGTGGGGTGGAATTAGTATAAATAAACCGGAAATCTGGTTGTGAAGCCAGACGGTCAGGGCGTACAGGTTCGGCGCTTATTATGTAAACCTCCCTTGAACATATTGTCCGGCACAACTATGGTCTTTGTGGCTTGCCACAGAACGGATCGGAAGGCTTCACCAAGCGTCACCTCGCGGAAAAAACCAGGGGGCTGAAGAGCTCTGGATTAGACGTCTCTCATTAAGCGATTCCTTGCCCTAGTCGTTTATCGGCGCACACCACTTTGTACAATTCGGATGATTATTACGTGAATAATTAGCGAGAGCTGCTTGCGTATTCATAAGGGCCGAAAATTGCTATGGCCCAAGGACAGTTTCATAATGGAGTCATTTGATTCTGGAACATCATATGCTCTTTTCTCCACAATTACAAATATGTTTCTTCGAATCCTTAATGCATTGGAGTGGGCCAGTTATTGATTAGAAAGGGCACACCTCGGCGAGAGGGTGACAACTTGACGATCGCGATTGGTACGTTAGCTTCTTGCGGCGAAAAATGCCCAGCCGTCGCTTACGTTTTTCCGAGCTCAACAATAAAAGGTCCACAGCAATGATATCAAGTAGGGCTGATATGTATTTCAGCATGATTGTCACTGCGAGTAGTAGTAGACCGAAACCAGGACTCACACGTGGAACCCTTTCATACGCGTATACAAGAAAGGTAAGGTAAAGCCCCTCCTTAGCCGATAAATGTAATCAAAACTGACCTCGAGTCCACCTAGAATTGTAAACATGGTTAGGTCCATGATTGGTGTAACGTTAGTAAAGGAGGGCGCACAATGAATCAGAATCCCGGGAGGCGAGGAGGAGGAAGACGAGCGGAAGGAATGGGAGGAACAGAGGGAACGAGAGGAAGGGAAGAAACTGGAGGAAGGGAAGAAACTGGAGGAAGGGAAGAAACTGAAGGAACCGGAGAACCTGAAGGAATCGGAGAACTTAGAAGGAACCGGAGGAACCGGAGAATTGAGCGATATTTGTTCCATTTCTACATATGTCCAGCGCTTACCGGAGAAAGTGCTCGTCCCTTCATTAACGCGTACTAAATCTCAAGTTTTAACTTAGATTTGGAACGTGAAGGGAACATCAATAATTTTTTGAGCGGCTGCGACCATAATGCTTCGACTTTGAGAGGAAGACAGGAATGATCATTGCTGCGAACGAGGTTGTAATGGCCCAAATAGGCCACCAGCTGTATGGACACCGCTTCCATGCTGGATGCGACTTCAATCCTTTGGCCCCCAATCCTCGGTAATCAATCTCTAAGATGCCGAACAGCTCAGCCCCAACAAACTCCGAGCAGGCTCGGTTGCGCACACACAACACAGAATCAGATTACTCGTTCGTCTTATCGACTCTCCATCGTGCGCCGCCATTGAAAAGTATCACATCTACCCATTCATTGGAATTATTCATTAGGTTTCCTATCTCATCACCAGTGATCGCAACAAACAAGCGCCCACGGATGGACAATCGATCAGGAAGCGATCCCTCTGTCTTTTTGTTCGGGAAGGAGAAGGATTCGCCTGATTTCAGTAAGGATTTAGACGTTTGGGAATCGACTGTCTTGAGTTTGATATTATGCGCAGGATATACCAGCCCTGCTTTCCGCCGTGTCGCTGGCTCCAAAAGAGCGGCTTCTGCATCTAAAAGGGCTCCTGTTGCACTTAAAGAAACCCTCCCGAATGTTGAGATGAACGTTGGGGCAAGTACGGCAGAAAATCTTATGGCTGCACTTGTTCTCTCGGATGTCGCCCCATTGGAATCGAAGAGTGGATCCTCACCTGCTTCTGTAGGCAGGACTCAATCGGAAATTCGTAAGTTCCCTCAAAAGGAGCCCAGATTCACTGAGTATCTAACCTCCCATCCAAGATATTCCTCCACACCCTGTCTGCAGTCATAAAACCCAAGCGGGATTAAACAAGTCGGAAGTTTCGTCGAGGGTCGTTGACTGGGAAATAGCTGGCAAACATTTGCCGACTTCACCCTCCCTCGTGCAACCATCTCAAGGTCGGAAGATCAAACCATTACCTCTCCCAAAGTACTCCAAAGCTGTGTCTCTTTCGAGCTCCGAGTCTTCAGATTCGGAAGTCCCAGAGGTACACGAAACAAACCCTGAGCGCTTCACCGCCCCAGTGGTTTACCGCCGCAAGACATATTATTCGGATGACGAACTTTCTTGGGGGGATAATTCCGATATCGATAACGAAGACAGTTTGGCTTTCGATACAGCTCCTCAGCATGGTAGTGAATGAACAGGAATGTCAGAATGATGGAATGAGCCCAAGGAGGGAGAGGAGGTCTGATTAAATGAATATGAACTCCCTAAGCGCCGAAAATTACCATGGGGGAACGGTGCATAGTAGAGTCCCTTGATTCTCGAATCATAATTTAAACTTTATTCGCATTTACATATTGAGTCCTTAGCGCATCGTGGTACTTAAGTGGGGACTTCCCAGTCATTGCTCACAAGGGGCACAACCCAGGGGTTCCGAGGAAGCAACTTGTAATTGCTACGTGAGCTTCTTTTGCTAAAAATTGCAGGCAGTCACTCACGTCCCTCCGACTCCAACAACGATAGGTCCACAGCAGCGATATCCCTCAGGGCCTAACTCGTTTTTTAATATGATTGTCACCACCAGTAGTACCGAACCAGTACTCACATTTCAAATTCTTTCATGGACGGATAAGAAGGCTAAGTCAACGTGTTTTGTGGTCCATAAATTATCCCGGACGTACATATGGTCCCCCACCTAAAACACATAATATATGGTCAGCTCTACATATTAGAGGGTTGGTTGGTAAAGGATGGCGCACAATGAAAAACAGTGCTGCTGCTTCCCTGTGGAACAGGCTCCCCGAGAGCCTGAGAGATGAAGGCGGCAGCGACGATGGATAAAATGGAGAACTTCATGATTTGCAGTCGAAATTCGAGATGGATTTGAACCGGTCCCAATGTCGCCCAGACTTTATATCCTGCTTCACACTAAAAATGCCGATCCATTCTGATTTCTGAGTAAATTGAAACGCTGGGCGTCGATTCATACCACTTTGACCTTCCATTTCTATCTATATAAACCTTTAGATTGGCGCCATGGGGTACGGAAGGGATGAGTACGACTGCGAACGTGCTTACAATTTCATTAACCAGTTCTAAAATTAAATTTGGAACGTGAAGGAGAAACGTCGATAATTTTTTGACATGAGCGGCTACTCCCGTAATTCTTTGACTCCGAGAGGAAATCAGGAAAGAATATTACTGCGAGCAATCTATAACAGTCCTGGAGCCTACCTGTGTATGTACATGTACTAATCCACGTTGTATGTACCTTGAATCCCATGTTAACATATGACCGTACCTTCCAAGTTCCCAGCGCACAATATACGGATTGTCCCAGCTTTAAGACATGCGAGCGAAATTCTAAGTGGGATGCAATTTTAGCCAGAAATCTCATCAGCGTCATCACTTGAAGGCCGAATGTTAGGACATAAACTCATTACATGCCAGTAGAAGCACCGGGGTCAGGTGGACAGCAGATCTCCCTCCCCGCCAGGACCTAACAAGATAATTTGAATATAGGCATAGACGTGAAATTTTGCTATCTTACATTTCAGATTGTGACTGAAGTAGTTGTAAAGGGGCGGTTACGAATATCGTCGTCCCATTTGCCGAAGAACGGTTTGCGGGCGTTGATTTGAAACCAGGTTGGATTTCCAGGATGGACGTAACCGAAGCCACAAAGATGCATACCAAAATTCAACGCCCCATGTAGAAGTTAAAAGGGCATACTGTAAATAGGTACTCTATAGAGAAATTTGCGCAGCAACATGTTCTAAAGGTAGGAACATCGGATCTTTCTCAATGAGCGCGTTGCAAAAATAGCACAGGCTAGAATGAAAATACACTACTTGACAATGGATCCTTTTGCCAACTTGCTATAGAAGGGATCACTGCTAATGCATCCCCTTGAATCACCGCATTGAATCCCATGCTTGTACGTTGTCACGAGGAAATGTCCTTTAGAGATTCATAAAAGCGAGAAGCAAATGGGGAGAGGCTGAGTCCCATCTGGACAAAGAAGGATTATACTTAGTACGTTGATATCGGCTGCGGGGTACGAGGATCGGTATCCCATTACAAACTCCGAGGGTTCGGCGGACAAAGAGCACAGGTTCAGTACTCTTCCCCTCTTTCTTAACTCCCATCCTTGATTACAACATTCACTTCATTAGTGGGACTGCATATTATCTCTCACATCGCATCACATATAGGACTCATGTAAGCGAATAAGCGCCCGGTATCTGATCAAAGGCGTATAAGCGCCGAAAATTGGCACGGAGGAACAAGCCCAGAATGATGATTGAGCTTTCAAAAGCGTTACATTCCGGTTCAAACTACTAACGTGCAACGCTCCAATACACCAACGCAGCTGCTGAAGTCACGATACATGGTCTATCCCCGCGGCGGGCATTGGAGATGAGGCGGGACGCAACTTGAACCAAAATCATCATCAGATCCGTCATCACTAGAAGGCCGAAAGCCATGGTATCCACTTACATGCCGGTAGATTCACCGGGAAGGGGTGGGCAGCAAGACAACAAGCCAGGGCCTTGTCATAATAATTTAAGTGCTTGCGGTCGGGGTGATTATGAGAATTGGGCAGCTCACATTTCAGATTCTGACGAAGTGCGATTTTGGAAGTTAGTACTTGGGAGTGTAAGTGTTTCGCCATGGGATCATGCTCACATCTTCACCTCCACCTAGAAACAGAGGTGTTTAGAACGTTCGACTGCTGGTAAGGAACATAGGACTTACAACGATCCGCGATCGCGGGAGAAAATAAGAGGGCTGCTACGACGAGGGATATGATCGAGTATTTCATCTTTGCTCGACTGAAAGTAGTTGCGAATGAGTATTTTTCCTCGTCGATATGGTATATAAGTATTTCCGCTGTGGTCTACGAATACCATTGTTCTATTTGCCTAGGTATGACTCGTGGGCGGTGATTTAAAACCGGGTTGATGTACATTAGTATCAAGCGACGAAAATACATACCGAGGTTTAAGGCCATGCAGAAATCGGATACACTGGGATGGTTGATTATAGGCGATTTGGAGAACGGCGGGCTATTCAGATAACCCTTGGGGCACCGATAAAAATATCTGATTTGAGTATTAATAACACAGGACGCCGGACGTTTCGCATCAGCTCGTTGTAAAAATAACAGCGGCTAGAACAAAAATGTACAAATAGGAATTCAGGTTTGTCAACGGAAGCGGCGCACAATGCATACTGATTTACCCTGAAACCCGTGTTTGCTTCCTTCCTGCGGTCTGTGAGCGCCGAATGCGAAAGGAACGGTATGCCTTCAATTCGCCGCACACACAGGACAGGATCAGATTAAGTGGTCCCTGATCTACCTCCATTGTACATAGGCATCAAATATAGCATCCGCATTACTAATTGGAATTGCCCATGACCTTGAATACCGCGTCACAAGACAATGATTCATCGACGCAAATAAGCGCCCGCAGACCAAACATTGAGCCGGAAGTGATTACGATGTGAATGTGTTCGGAAATAATTAAAAAGCGGTAATTTGAGGTTCTGAGCTCGGTGAAAATGACATGTAACATTATTCGGATAATGAACGTCCTTGAGTAGGTAATTCTGATATCGATGGCGTCGAAATCATAAGCCAAACTTGATGTACAACTATGTATATACATTGAGAGTCCTAAGTACATCATGGGATGCAGAAATCTCCCAGGTGTTCATGATCAAAATATTCACGAATCATGGCACACCGCAGTTTCAAGGATGCAACTTGATGATCGGAACGTTATAACGTTAGCTTCTGGTAAGAATTCCAGACACTCAGCCACGTACATCCCTCCGACTCCAATGATATGGGGTGCACAGCAGTGATACCCCTCAGGGCCTGATATACATTTCAGTATGGTCACAGCCAATACCTCAAGCCAGACTCACATTCGGGATCCTTTAATGCGCGTAAAGTAGACTAAGTTTGGGCATTCCATGGTTCATTAAATTAATCTGTACGAACATATGGTCTGCCACCTAATGTGTGTATATGATCAGCTCGAGTAATAGGTTGGAAAAAGAACAGCGCACAAGAAATAGGGGTACTGCTTCCCTGCGGAGCAGGCGTAGCGAGGACCTGAGAGATAAAAATTGCAGATGCAACGAAGGAGACAATGGAGAACTTCATGATTTATGTAGTTCAAACGAGGTTCGGTTTGAAGAATGGTCCTTCAATTGTCGCCTAGATTTTATATTCTCCTTCCAGGTTCCAGTTAAAAATAACACTTCACTCTGCTTGCATAGTTTAATTGAAACGCTGGGCGTAGGTTCATATCTCTTTCGGCCTTCTATTCCTATCCATTCACGTAGGGATGCCTTCAGGTTGGAGTCACGCCCCATGGGGCGAGAAAGGCGAACACGGGCTCTGTTCAACGCAGGACCGGATTAAGTTTGATTCCTGGATCACAGATGTCAGTAAATTTAAAAATGGGTGGAATCCTTAGTCTGAAACGAGCGAGAAAGACTCTTTCTGAATTGGCACCATGTAGGGTCGGAGTATACGTAGCAAATGGAAAGCAATTGGAAAGCAAATGTGAGGCTCTCGGTGGCTGTGCCAGCGTGATCTTACCTAAGATTATGCAAAACGCCACCACGTGACCGTCGCGTCTTCAACGTTGAGTTGACCAGAGTTGACCAGAACCTCTAACACCGACAACGACGACGAGCTCGACATGTCACGACTACCTCGCCTACGAAGCTCATCTCCAGACAGGGCCCTCGCCGCCGACTCCGGTCCCTCTTTGCCATCTCGGATAACCCTCAAGCGAAGCGCTAGAAGTCGAAGAGGCGACCAAGATCTCCTTGTGATCACGCTGGTCAGGATATAACATGTTTGCTTGGAGTTCCTCCTTGGCCTTCTCGAAGTCGACACTCCCTCCTTCAGATCCATTCGCTGATGAACCCGAAGAAGAGAGCGCGCTGGAATATGTGACAAGATCGGATGGTAGCACAGGCCGAACGCGACAGAAAACGCGAATATTTCCCTTGAGCTCCTGGACCATATTGTGAAGCTTCCGACGAACGAGCTCACTCTCCATTGCCTCCTTCTTCATATCCTCCACCTGTTTCTGCGCAGACTCCAGCTTGAGGGTCAGATCGGATACGGACCGTGCATAGACATCGATTTGGGACTGAAGGGCGACGGATTGGGCTTCGAGAGCATGATTTTGAGTGGTAAGAGTAAGGTGGGCGGTTGATTGGTGGGAAATGGTATTTTTTAGAGCCGACACTGTTTCTCGCTCCCGATCAAGGTCACTCCTACACACTCTTAAATCTTCGTTGACTTCTCGGATTTCGCGGTCGCGTTTCTTGACGTCCATTTCGAGATCCATAATTTCCCTGCTGTGCTTCTTCTTCAAGTTCTCGATCTCGTCCGAGGCATGTACGAGCTCGCGGCGTTGATTGAGCTCCTGGGATTTAGCGGTGGCCAGCTCGCGCGATAGAGCCAGATGGTTGGCCTGCAGTTCCGCAACCTTGTTCCGTTCGGCATCCATGGCCTCTGCCAAACGTGCAGCATCGGCTGCGCGGGCTTCTTCGATGGAGGTGAGTTGGGTTTGGAGTTGGTTGAACCGTTTGTCGTCAGACGAACGACTGGGAGGCCTGGCAGGTCCAGAGCCCGAAGCACTCCGGCCAACCATGGTTCGACCAGCACCTACACTAGGCTTCGAGGGCGGCTTTGAGCTTGTCGGTGGTGCACTCATGCCCCTCGTTGACTTCGTCAGGGTTGGTGCAACGGGTCTGGTGAGTGGCTTTATCGCAGATGCCCCTGCCCCCCGGGACGTGGTAACGTTAGTAGCAGTTCTCGATGGTTGCAAGGGCCTATTCGGTCGACTGGCTCCCACCGCTGGCAGTTTTCGAGGTTGATCAAGGGATTCTTCATCCTCCTCAATAATTGCTCCACCGGTCAAGAAAGAAAGGAAGTTTACAACTTTGGCTTCGATCGGGTATTTTTTTTCTCTATCCTTTTATTTTTCCATCTGATGGCGTCCTAGGTATTTGAGCCAGAGTCCACTCAAGCCGAAGTTTTCGAGGAAATTTCGCAACTTGCTCAGAGTTGTACGGATGGCTACAATGTCTGTATCTTCGCATATGGGCAAACTGGGTCTGGAAAGTCTTTCACAATGGAAGGCGGAACGGTGAGTAGCACTCGCCAACAATGCTTCAAGGTTGGATTCAAATTTGTCTATCTAGTCCGAAGCCAGCTCAGGAATGATACCACGAGCGGTCGAGCAAGTCTTCCGCGTCGCTGATCAAATGAAAAGCAGAGGTTGGGAATACAAGATGGAGGGGCAATTCCTCGAAATTGTAAGCCCCATATCAATGTCATTGGTTTCTTTTCTGAGAAAAACCCTCCAGTACAACGAAACGATCAACGACCTCCTCGGAAAAGGCGAATTCGATAAGAAGAAACATGAAATCAAACATGACAGCAAAACTGGCTCGACTCGCGTAACCGACGTCGAGGTTATTCGACTAACTTCTCCCTCTCAGGTCCGCTCCCTCCTCGCCGTCGCCCAATCCCGTCGAAGCGTAGCAGCGACACTCATGAACGAACGTTCATCTCGCTCCCATTCGGTCTTCACACTCCGCATCAGCGGTGTCAATGTTGGCATTGATGGTTGTCCGGGTACTGGAGAACGTTGTGAGGGAAGCTTGAACCTCGTTGATCTGGCAGGAAGTGAGAGGCTCAACGTGAGCTTTGCGAATGGGGCGGATAAGGAGAGGGTTAGGGAGACGCAGAATATCAATAAGAGCTTGAGTGCGCTTGGCGATGTTATTGCTGCGCTAGGGGAGAAGGGCGAAAAGGGAGGTGATAAACATATTCCTTATCGAAATTCGAAGGTAAGTTATTGGTTTGGTGCAGGTTTGTTCGATGGTTTGCTGACGTTGAACGACTCCTAGCTTACATACCTGTTGCAAAATTCGCTTAGCGGTAATTCGAAAACCTTGGTAAGGAGTCGTCTTTTCTTCATGACTCAGTATTTGATGCTAACCGTCCTTTTTAGATGGTGCTCAACCTCTCGCCGCTCGCCGCCCATCTTCAAGAATCTCTAACGTCACTACGGTTCGCGACAAAGGTATGGTATCAAAAAATCTTTCCCAGAATGATCATTGATCATTTCAAAGGTCAACAATACCACGATTGGCACTGCGAAGAAGCAAGTACGGGTGTCAGGGTAAATGAGTCGACATGCATTACGCACTATTTTGACGGCAAGTCTACGAAAGAACCCCTTGCATGTACATTTTTGTCCTAGTAACTTTTATTTTTGCAACAAGCTCAATGCGAAACCTCCTGTTTTCTTGTGTTATTAATACTCAAATCAGATATTTTTATCAGCGCCCCAAAGTCTACCTGGGGAACCTGGTGTGGTGCTAAATTGCCTGTACCCCTTCAAGTACATCCCCGTTCTGAACGGTTTGTACATGGAGCCTTGAACTTCGGCATGTATTTTTGTGGCCCGATAACGTCCAGTCTGTCCGAAACTCCAACTTGGTTTCAAATCGACGCCCACGGATATTCCTAGACCAGCGGCCAATTACTTAAATATGCCATCCATGAAGCAAGTAGCCCAGTTGAACAAAGATGAAATTCTCAGTCATCTCTCTCGTCGCATCAGCCATCTTATTTTCTCAAGCACTCGCGACACCGAATCCACAGGTCTCCACCTCTCCTGGGGGTTTCCGTTGTAAGTCCGGATTGTTCCTTCGCAGTGGTCAATTTTTTTCTAAAGATCGTTACCAGGCGGTGGAGTGAGTGTGCACTCATAACAAGAAACATAGACTTCTAAGTACTGACTGTCAAAAACCGTACCTCATCAGAATCTGGAATGTGAGCTGCCCAAGTTTCACGACTATGCATGTGGAGGCTTAAATTATTCTGGCATAGGTCCTCCCAACTATCGTTGCTGCCCACCCCTCCCCGGTGCGTCGACCGGCATGTAAGCGGATTCCACTGGTCTTTGAGTCGGCCCTCCAGGAACGTTGGAGCTGATTGCCTCTTTGGTTATCGCTGCATCTCGTTCAGAGAACCTCTTGAATGCCCCCGTCCGATTTAAAGATGAATCACGCGTGGCTGGCGGATAAAGAGACCGTGTATCGTGGCTTCGGAAGTTGTATATTATAGAATACAGTGCAACCGAATGTGAAGCTCTCGAACGTTGGAGTTGGATTAAGTACTGTACTCACTACTTTTTTGAATGCGTACCGACAGACAAACACCCTGAAGCTCGGGGCCAATACGGCCCGCTGAAAACTCTTCCATTGCAGACGTTCATCATGAACCGGCGTTTTCGAAGCGGGATACGCTTGGGGTTTGCTTGGACTACGTGATACACTGAAAATTTCCATTGCTGGGCACCGCAGGCGCTCGGAGGAGCAACTCGAGATGGAGAAACGTGATAAATTCAATAATTAAGGCAGGTAAGGATCTTCTTCCGACCGCAGGAATAGCTTCATTGATATCAATTCATGTATCTTTTTGAAGGTAGCAAACAAAATCGTGGGCTGAGATCGGTTCCAAGTTTCAAGGCGCGGATCGTCAATGCCCATGGACGTTTCTAACCCTGTTCCCACATGGTCCGTTTACAACGGTCCTCCTTACTCCCCCTCAATCAAAGGTCTTGGATGCTTAGCGCGATAACCATCTGAATTTCTTCCGACCGACGTTCGGAAGGAGCTTCATATTTTAACATCGTACTTTGCTCATAGCCACTCATTCGTTGCCACCAGGCCCATCCGAAATCATGGTCAAATTCCAACTTATTTTCCTGGTCGCCATTGCATCGCAAATATTTGCCGCTCCACAAGACAGTGGGGTAATATATCATTGTAGGCTCATTTGACTTCATTATTTTTTGAAATCTTTAACTGACGTCCCGTTGCCCTCTAGGTGGGAACGGGGTGGTAAGTTTCGATCTAAAATCACTTCAGCCTTTACCAAAAAACAGCCTGTCTATTCTCGATAGGACAAATGTGAGCTATCTCGTTCATCAACGCTCGACTGCGTCCAATTAATCTTTTTTAGGCCCCGATCCAGAATGGACCTGTTGTGGACCATTGCTTCAAGACATCGGTGGAACGTGAGTTCTAATATTCAACGCGAAGGGAGAATACATTTGACCAGTGGACGCGAATTAGTTGTCGTAAACTCAAATCCGGAGAGGTTTGCTTGTTCTAAACGAGCGGGGGACGAGAGGTTATTGTAGAGCTAACTTCGGGAATGCTGTATTCGACTAGTTCTGTTTCCAACGCGTTATCGAATCTCCCTTGTACCCTAGTACATATGGACAATGTATCGGTTAACAGGCCGTGTCCAGTGGAAGGCAACTTGAAGGGAAACTTGAACCTCAGTAAAGCAACAGTGATGAGATGATTCAGATCAACCTACACTTGGTGAGTAGCGATAAATCCGCAACAATGCAATCCTGGACCGCCTGATAAATTACTTTCAATATCCGTCAGCATTGTCATTGTCAAAGTAAAGTACATTGCTGGAGGGACCGGGACGCCCGTTAGTAAAGGGGAATCATGATCGTGGCCATCAACCGAAAGGCTACTCACGTTGTCCGAGGTGCCTATAAGTCATCATTGAAGAGTTCCTGAGTTCCATAAGCTCTGAGGAGGAATATATTCGCACTCACAGAGGATTTCGGCTTGGGGTGCCGGGGTACCAAGGACAGTTGATACGAATAGAAGCATGGTAGTGGAAAGAAAAATTTTGAACTGCATGGTTCACTGCTTGAGATGGTGGAATGTCTGAAGACTTTAAAGAAACGTCAACCTTATATACGTTTTTATAGTTTCCGAGAGAGATTGGCCCAACCATTCCAGTATGATCGGGTCAGCCACTAAGTAGAAGCCTAGCCTAAGGAGAACCATACGTAACGTGTGAATCCGCAAGTCGGCAGTCTCTTGGTATGAGGTGCAGAGAAAGCATAATAGTTGCCGATGGTAAATAGTTGATGCAGAGGTAATGAGGCCTGAGGTCTGAGGGCCGAAGACGAGTCCCACCCCCGGGCTCAGTTTCTTCCATTCTGCTGCCACGGGCACCGTCGGCATATTGTGGTACTTAGCAGCTCATCGCTGAATACTCACTCCCTCACAATGGGAAGAAGATAAAGGCATCAAGAGCATCCGCATCCGCGTTTTTGATACCTATCCGCATTGTCGCGTTGGTAAAATCCTCATTAATGCTATCCTCCAAGTTCTTCGAGGTTCTGCTGTATGTTTATGCACGTTCGGACTTTACCTACTACAACTGTACAACAATCTATCAACGTTTGGTCTGCATGGCCTGGCGGTTACGGAAATTGCCGCCCTAAGCGCCGGGATTCCCAATGCGGCCAAACTGCGACATAATTTTGGATGGTTAAATTCCAGCGACATTTAAGCGTTAAATAATAACCGAAGCTTGCGAAAATGTGTCTCGTTAAGGTTCACGTAAGTATTACGACTTTGTAAGCTATGGTATGAATCATCGGAGCTCGCTTTGAATCCCCCTTCCCTCTCTTCCTCTTCCCTTCTCTAGCACACTGCTCCAGGTGGTAGTTTGAAGCATCTATTTGTTCGAGAATTGTTCGATAATCAGCGCCAACAAGATAGTAAAATCTAGAGATTTAGCCTCCACGTACTTGGGATATGGAACAGCTCGACAACATGAATATCCAGTCGTGCCTGCGAGAGATAAATGGTTGAGATAGGCGGAGATAAAATAGAACAAGTAAAGTATATGTACAATCAGCATCGCTTTCACCTAAGAGGACCACTCGTTAGGTTGGTCCATAGGTAATGAATGCAGTGGTGAACAACGTACATCGATTCCTTCCTTGGGGACCGGCCATAGCTGAGGTCATGGCGAAGATCAATGCGAGGGAAGTGAGAAGGGCTTTGTACATTTTTATGCAGTTAGGTTGCGGTTGGACTTCCCCCGTTATATAGATTTTGGACTTGCCAAGCGCTGGAATCCGTGCAATTCCCAAAGCGAAACTGATCCTCCCATTCTAAGCTCCTTGTAGTAGTACCAGGTGTAGACGTCGGTTCCATTGCCGGTATGTAAATTTTCAGGCCTTGCGTCGCGGACTGTAGACGACAGATCTTTACCACCCGGATCTTCCTGGCTGTTTCATGGCCATTACTTCTCGAAGATCACCCAGAAAATTACTGACGTCAAATTTACGATTCGGGGCTTCGGCCACGCTAAATGCTCCCGTCAGTTCGATTTGCGCTGTATATCAACAATGTAAGCTCGTTGAAGCTGGGTAAGGAGAGATCTTTGCAGGCTCGGGAAACTTTCTCTGAAGGACGACCTTAAACTTTTATTCTCTGGCTATATTTATCTATACGGTATGAGTAGTCGAAATTGTCTGGAAGCACTGCAACGTCAAGTAGGACGTCAACTTGATTTTTTGTGTTCTTTGGAGTCGGAACATTTATCATACATTTCAACAAATAGCTCAGCTACATTACTACAACTGCCCCGATCTAGAATCCAGCTCCCAGCATGTCGGATATTGAGTGGCTGGTATCAGCGGATGCAAAGGAGACCAGGAGCGCGGCAGCTGTATTGGATGGCATGGATTAAAATCTGGGTCAGGGATAGATGGAATGCGACTTACAAGCCACCAGATATTGGGTTATAGGGCCCACAGCAATTAAAAGTGGCAGGACCTGAATAGAATCGATAATTAGAGAACGTGTACGACGAGGGAGAATCTGGATTTTTTTACAATCCTGTGTATGAACTTAGTTAAAGTGGACGGAGGAATCAGACGTTAACTTACAGTTGCAGAGTGGCCTGAATAAAGAAACATAAAGTCAGTAGGTAATGCCACGGACTAGGGGGTTTCCTACAGCGAATAACCTCTGGACCACCTTGGGGAGTGGGGGTCGCAAGGGTCTGTGCGACGAAGAGGAAGAGAATGCCTGCGAAGAGTTTGACTTGCATGTTCTTGTCGAGTCTGGGGCTTTCGGAGCGTACCGCCATCTGCCTTTTATACGTTTTCTTTGTCCTGCCTTCACAAAATCGTCCAATTGGTGCCCAAGATGGTTGGTGCCTAGGTGAAACAAAGGCCGGCTGCCTGGAACTTTTTTTTGGATACCATTTTAGATTTGGAAATATTTCCAAGGGGCGCGGCGTAAAGATAGATGAGCGCTTCATTCATGGCAATGAAATTTGGATCTGATTCTCCATGGCTATTCTTGGTGCTCCTACTCCATGCCTCTCTGTCAGATGACTAAATTTGAGCCGCATTTAACTCGGTCATCCGAAAGTTGTATGCTGACATTCATTGTAGCAATTTGATCCATTTCTGGGAAATGATCTCCATGCTCCGAGCATAATTCCGGGTAGTTATTTATGATTTCCGACGTACGCGAAGGACAGCGTGCACGGTCACAGCAGACTTGCATCATGCGGAAATTGTTGATCCTCCTTCCTAAACGGGTTACACTGGGCACCAAATCTTATCCCGTGCCTTATAGCAAACAACTGGCTTGTCCGGAAATGCAACTTCGATGATTTTAAGAGCCTGGGGCATACTAATATAAGGTGAAGATTGCGGTCACTGACAGACAGCCGTCGACAAATGGGCCACAGAAGCGACATCGCAGGGATAGAAGGAGAGTGAAGAAAGAGAATGTATATTGCTGAACCTATCATCTATGGTTCTCCATATCATTTAAAGCTTTGCCGCTTCAGTCGGACAACATCGCCGACTCAGAGTTGATTGCTTGCAGTAACGGCATTGAAGAGAGGTTAAGTCATGGTGTTTGGATGGCCTTAATTACTGACGTGTCTCGATCAGGGGCGAAGCCGTGTGGATTGGCATCGCAAAGGATCGCATGGCAAAGAATGAAGGATGCTTGCGAGGAGATTAAGTTCAATTTTGGTAATACTGGTTGAGTTTCAGAGCATACCGATCCCCACATGCAGATATCTAACTTCATTGAAAATATGCCTAAGAATCAAAACAAGAATTTACCACCGAATGAGCGAGCATCAACTTTGAGGGCGCGTCAGTCAAATTTTAAAGAAGTGATCGTTCGGTGAGTTGGATAAATGTCCGTTCTCGAAGGGCCCTCTCTAATTCTGGCGCAAGCTGAGTGCCATTCTGAGAACACTTGCATTCTTCATGATTCGAGATCCCTCCGATTTCGCACTGGGCGCTGTTCCGAATGCCGCCAGATGTACGATATCAATAACATTTCAACTGGCTGTTGTACCATCACTTCATTGAATAAAAATCAAGGGTTTTCGGCCGCTCTTTACATGGGATATTTAAGGGCGAGGTTGATGAGATATTGGATGGGATTGATCCTGTATGAATCGGGCGCCGTCACCGGTGCTGCAGCATCAATGAATTTATATAGCATGGGCGATGCTACGGTGTACTGAGGCCAGAGCGGTCCCGACCCCGAGTTGGGATCAAGATTGGCGACAAAATTGACGAAATGGTCGTCCAGAAATGGAGAGGAAAGGTCAACTCCATGGCACTAGAACAAGAGTGAGTCTCACACAGAAAAGATGAGAAAACGTGCAGGATATGTACGCACAGCGCCTAACATGGGCGTCGACTTTTGAATCATGCTCACTGCCTTCTGATGTCAGGCGCTGAATCATACGCAAAAAATCAAATATAACTGACGGTATGACCATGTCTTCTGCTTTCCAGAAACTTCGTCAAGGAAGAATCTCCTTGGACTGTGGAAGATGAGATCCCCCAAGAATGCTGCGATCCGTTTATACTGAGGATATACTTGATTGAGATCTCCCGTCCCGAAGGGAGACCCTTCCGATGGGATAGATGTGTAATATTTCCAAACTCCTTCCAATTCCGTTTCTGATGCTCCTTGGAAGTATAACTGCCGAATATATGTTCGGAAGCCTTCCTCTGTGCTGGGGAATGGAGAGGTCAGAGTTTAATCATCGAAAACGCTCGGAGCTAATGGCCTACGTCAGGTTGGACTGGGTAAAGGCGAATAGAGTCCCCTCATCATCCATATTTCCTGGCAAATACCCATCAGATGAGATGCGACAATGAAGGGGAATGCATACCGGTCACGAATGGAACGTCGGCCACCTTTTTTGCCTTGATCAGTTTTTGAGGATGGTCTTGAAGGAAAACACCATCAATCCGGGGAGTCCAAGCCAGGGGAATACCCTGTGAAATTATAGTGAGAATGTGCGTAGGCACGATCACAACCAGAACCACCAACGTCATATGAAAAAAAATCAGGACTTTTGTCGACGGCATTCTTGAGAGTAGCGAAAGGGACCTTCCTCAGGCACTGAAGTGAATTATGGGAAGATGAGCAACCCGCATCGCGGACAAGCTCATCATAGTATTTCTATATTATCGGATTCTGGTATTAGTCGATCCGCGGAAGAAATTTCACAAGGTACTTGCCTGCCCATAAGCTTGCTTCCCTACAGACATAGGTCCGCCGGACTGCATAAAAGCGCCCCGAAATAGGCGCTCGGAATCACCCCCGAATGCCAGCATATGGAGGGCAACTGAGATGCCGCCGGCGGACTCACCCCATCTAAGAGCTGGACCCTCAGGGACGTTCATTGATCATCGGCAATTGAAGACAGCTTACATTGTGACTTTGGATGGGTCACCTCCGAAGGCAGAGATATACTTATGAATCCACCACAAACCGAGGCGCTCTATGGGCAGAATTGAGCGAGAGGGAAAGAATATTTAGCATATTGGAGACATACGATCATAAAGCCCTATGTTCCCCAGTCCTTCTTTCTCGATTTCTTTGCCAGCCAGGAATCCGTAAGCTATGAATCTGTTGGATATGGGGGAAAAAACTTGGCCAGATGACGAATGACTAACCAGAAATCCTACAAGGCGAGCGTATTTGAGCACATTGACTTATTGGGATCTGCTGGAAGAATGAATACCTGTAGTTGACTGAGACCAGCACAAGTGGCTTTCCGAGAGCGATTGACCGCTCGACCATGCGTGTATTTAACGCATCGTACCTGAGCCATGCGACGAGTCAATCAATGATAGGATGCCTTGTAGGAAATACGTACTGCTCAGAACTTCCCACTTCAAAGCCGCCTGGAGCAGAGAAGGGTTAATGAAGGAATGCAGAGGATAGCTGAGACTAATACCGCCGTAGATCCACTGAGCAGAGGTAAGTTGCTTCTTCAAGGAATAGTTGGCTGGGTACATGACATACCACTGCCACTGGTAGCTTCGACGATACATTCACTCCATTGGGTCTGAGGACGTTTACAGAAAGACCTGGACATGCATAGTTCACGGCAGAATCCATTGAAGTCAGTAGAAAGTCCTCACAATCCTCACTCTCATATGTCGGAGACGTTCCTGGCGGAAATAGCGGGTTGGGTGAGAGAAGCTGTTGAGGACAAGATGGCCCATATGCGGTTGCGTCGATAGATGCGACGTAGGGGGGCACTGGAAGAGGAAGATGGAAACGACTGTAAGGTGCTTTGAATCTATTTCATTCTTTGATGAGGAAATGAAGAACTTACGGGGCCTCTCCAAATGGGATTCCCAAGAATTTGGTTATATTTCCTGACTCAATACCTGTTACGGTTGCGAGGTCAAGATAGACAGTGGGTGGTGCGCCGTAGGCCAGACAAGGGAGTATAAAAGCAAGGGAGTATAACAGTAAGAGCACCATGGACGTATACGAATGACCGTATACTGTCCGACGATGAAATATTTATACGTTGCTTCAAAAGGCCACGAGCATGGGAGGTCGGCCTGGCTGCTAAAATTATTCCAAAGAGAAGGTCCTTGTAGCTGGGGAGATCCCCATCGAAGTTCCGGCAAAGAAAGCGTTCTGGAGAACAA
The DNA here is from genome assembly GCA_000827355.1 of Hebeloma cylindrosporum. NCBI lineage: Eukaryota > Fungi > Basidiomycota > Agaricomycetes > Agaricales > Hymenogastraceae > Hebeloma > Hebeloma cylindrosporum. The sequence goes on along the minus strand of KN831791.1, from coordinate 130,503 downwards.
GTACCAACCAGAGAGATCGGCACCGTGTGTACAAAGTGCCTTCTTTTTGCGACTGCCGCCGTCAATCCATCGCATCCAAGTGGCGATCAAGTGGAAATAGAAATGAATCGGAGCTTCAAGCTTGAGCATTGAGTACTGTACTGAGCCGTATCCTCCGAGGCGCAACCAACCGGTGAAAGAGTTAGCGTCGGACGAGAGAGAAATCGGAGTAAGTACATCATTGATCATTGACACGCTCCGGACCACTCCGACGTTATTCGGCTCTATAGTACGGCTTAGCTAAATGATCATGGGGTACACTTATCATTGTCCGATGTACGGTCGATTTTTAGTATCCTCCTGGCTATTCATACCCAAGTTATCGTACTGAGAGCTTGTAAGACAATTCGCGATTGACTGTGAGCGCCCGTCATAACTATTCTGCCAATATTCCGCCCGAAAAAAGGAAACATAGATATCTAAATCTCCCTACACGCCGTCAATGGGTCGGTTCATAAGAACGATACCAAACCTACGAAATAGATACAGATAAAATAACAGAAAAGTAGCGAGCACCGGCAGAGTGAAGAGAATCGGTGATTCCGTCTCATTTCTGGTCTTTACATGGGGTATTTAAAAGCGAGATCGGTGAGATATTGTATAGCCTTAATACTATATGAATCAGGTGTGGTTGTCGGCGCGGAAGTGTCAGTGAATTTGTACAGCACGGGTGATGCGACGGTGTACTGAGGCCAAACGGGTCCTGACGCGATGTTTGGATCAAGGTTGGTGACAAAATTCACAAAGTAATCGTCTAGGAATGGAACGGAAATGTCAGTTCCATGGAGCTAGAAAGGGAGTGAGTTTTAACGCTGATGCCCAGAAACATCAGAGAATATACGCACAGCACCTAATATTGGCGTCGATTTGCGAATGGTGCTCACTGCCAAGTTCAGATGTTAGAGGTGTTCCTCTTCAAAAAAAAGGAATAACTGACAATATGACCATGTCTTCTGTCTTCCAGAGGCTGCCTCAACGAAGAATCTTCTTGGGCTGTGGGACCTGAAATCCCCCACGAATGCTGCTACGCGTTTATATTGAGGATATAGTGGATTGAGGGTAGTATCGAAGGGAGACCCTTCCGATGGGACGGATGTATAATTCGTCCAAATTCCTTCCAATTCGACTTCCGATGCACCTTAAAAATAGAGCTGCCGAACGTAGGTGCGGAAGTCTTCCTCCGTGCTGAGGGATGGAAAAGTCAGATGGTAATTAAGGCGGAGTAGGACTCGGACATGGCCTACGTAAGGTTAGATTGGGCAATTGAGAAAAGAGTTCCCTCATCGTCCATATTTCCTGATGGGATTAATGACAACCGTTACACAAGATGAAATAAAAAATGCATATTTACCAGCCACGAAAGGAACCTTGGCAACCTTTCCTGCCTTAATGAGCTTCTGAGGGTTGTCTTGAAGGAAGACACCGTCGACTCGGGGCGTCCAAATCGGTGGATAACCCTTCAAAGCATGATGAGCATCCATTGTTATACCATAGAATTGAAGACCACTAACGGCATATGAGAAAAAGTCAGGGGATTTGTCGACCCCAGCCTTGAGGGTAGCAAGGGGAAGGTCCCTCAGGCACTGAAGTGAATTACGGGCAGACGAGCATCCCGTATCACTGACGAGCGCGTCGTAGTATTTCTAATTTACAGTAATGTATTTCGCGTATTAGCTGAGCGGCGAACACATTTGCAAAAAGTTACTCGCCTGTGCATGCTCTTGTCTCCCTACGGAGGTGGGTCCACCAGATTGTATAAAAGCACCGCGGAATAGGTGCTCCGAATTGCCTCCGAATGCCACCATATGCAAGGCGACTGACACAGCACCGGCAGATTGACCCCAACTACGAAAGGTCCATGAGTCAAGCTCATCAATGACAGAAAAATGGACACCCTACGTCGTAACTTTCGAGGGATCGCCTCCGAAGGCTGAGATGTATTTCTGGACCCACCGCAAGCCGAGGCGTTCTAAGGACCACCGCCAGAATTGAATGACGAGCCAAAAATTCGGAGAAACGTTGAACACATACGATCATAAAGCCCAAAGTTTCCCAGCCCTTCTTTCTGTACTTCCTTGCTTGCCAAGAACCCGTAAGCTATATATATATTCCAAGCGGTTAGAAATGGAACCAAGCTTTTCGGAGAGACCACCAACCAGAAACTCTGGATGAGGGACACCTTTCAGCACATTGAGTTATTGAGATTTACTGCACAGGACAAATACCTGTAATTGACGGAAACAAGCACAAATGGCTTCCCTAGAGCAATCGACCGCTCGACAACGCGCTGAGTCAAGGCATCGTATCTAAGAAGCACGATAAATCAGTCAATCGAAGGATATTATAGATAACGACGACGGACTGCGCAGAATTCCCTACTTCAAAGCCGCCTGAAGAACGAGAGGTGTTAATATGGAAGGTCCGGAAGATTCTTGAGATCAATAAATACCTCCATAGATCCACTGGGCAGAAGCGAGTCAGTAATAGCTTGAAGAAAATCACACATGTGTATATGACGTACCACTGCAACTGGTAGTTTCGACGATGCGCTCGTTCCACTGGGCAAGGTGACGTCGAGTGAAAGACCTTCAACGTCAGCACAAGGTTAACGAGGAAATTTATTCTATCAGTTGAAGGCCCTCACAGTCCTCGCTCACATTTGCCGGAGGCGATCCCGTGGGGAATATCGGATTGGACGAGAGTTGTTGTTGGGGACAAGGTAGCCCATATGTAGTCGCGTTGAAAGACGCGATATATGGGAGAATAGGCAAAGGCAGACGGAAGCGACTATAAAATGTTTTTAACCTCTTTCATTTATGGTGAAAGAAACGCGAGATGCAGAGACTTACGGGGCCCTTCCAAATGGGATTCCCAAGAACCTTGAGGTATTTCCTGAATCAATTCCGGTCACGGTAGCGAGGTTAAGACGGACAGTTGGCGGCGCTTCATAGGCCAACGCAGGAAGTATAACGACAAGGGAGGATAACAGTAGCATCGCTACTAACAGGGGAATACGCAAGGGCCTGCGTAGTAGCTCCGGTACTCCAGTGTTTATATGGCCCTTTAGAAGGCGACGGGTGAAGGAGCCCGACGCAGCCGATAACAAAGTCGTTCCAAGAAGAAAAACTTCAACTTGGTACCTGAACTGAAGTGGGCGTCAGTGACGTCCTTGAAGAGAATTCGTGTGGATGCAGGTACCAATTACTCAGGGAGCTCGCTGTGTGAGTAAATCATGGCGCCTTAGTTTGAAATAAAACCTTGACTGACTGTGTCAGATGGCTGTCAGCATTACATCAGGTAGAGGGGGAAATTCGAAAAGACTCAGACATAAGTAGAGATATGTAAGTTTGAATGAGCTGACGCGCTGAGGATTCAGATGCAGCGTGGGAGTGTCGAAGCACTTCCAGAATCCAGATCCGTCGTTTACCTTCCATATTTATTCTTGTTTTCGCCGTACAGCCGTTTCCTCAATACAATCTCTCGAAAAGTACAAGGTCTATACTGTGTGTGCTTGTGCTGTGCATCCCAGAGAAGAAAGAAAGATGGAAACGTTTGCATAAGCAAATTTGACTACCGGAACGGCGGCCTACCTCGCTCGTGAGTTATAAGTGGGTGAGAATCGATACAAGGCGCCCGTACACCAGTACATCAGAAGGATTTTCAGACAGCCAAGGAAATCGCATCCGGTTGCGATCCCCTGGTCAACACGCCAGCCTTTTTTTGTTCGTCCCTTGAGATAATATTTCACCGAAGGGCAACCTAGGATACCTATACATAGAAATGCAAAGCCAGAGGATCGGTATAAAACGCCTGGGTTTGCAACCAGCGATTAATGATGAGACGACTGTGGACGTGGGTCTTCGGCATCGACGTCTGTCAACGTATGTACCCACAAAGATTGGAACTGAGAAGGGGATTATGTAGATAGGAACTTGATGATTGGGTTCCTGTCCGAAGGAGGGCCGCCTAGATCTTCGGAATCGCGGCGGGTTGTTGCTGACTTTCTTATATTTCAATGTTTAACGTTTATTCTCCATCGATACATAGGATATCAGCGGACCTGTGTATGGGTCCTCAGGCCTCAGCGTCCGCGTCGACTTCATTCCCGTGAAGCTTGGTTCGGATGATTGGGTTAAATGTTCTTTCAAATACGTATCGAAGTGGTATTCACCTCGTTTCCCACCCGCATTGCCAGTGGAGATCAGTGGCATACGATCCAATCCAGGGTGGTTTATGGTCGTCGGCACTTTTATCTGCACGCCCCGAGCAAAACTCGTAATCATGATATCGAAAAAGGTTTCCTCGGCAAGTCCCAGTCCTTCTACTCTATGGATTGAGGTTAGCCAAAGTCCGAGGTGAGATGATATTCTTAGTCTTACGTTCACTCGCTACGGATAAGGTTCCCCATCTATTTCAGCGCAAATCCAACTCGTGCCCAGTCCAGCCCAAATCCCTTGAATGCTCGAAACCCTATCGTCGAGATACGATGGAGGCCACAATCGGACGGGTGCAGGTGCATCGCCGGTATGTCCTAACCCGAGATTCCCATGTTCATTCCAGCCCCAGCCCCATACTTGTTCGGAAGAACACAGTGTGAGGACATGCTCGCTACCGCAAGCAATCTTCAAAGATGAATGGCCTAGGGATTCTGGAAATTCGACGATGGCTACAGGTTCACTCCCACCATTCTGCCGGCCAAGTTGATGGTGCGAATTGCTCCCCGAGGAATAGACGATCCTTCCTTCGACTATGACATAGGTCCCGTTCCATGTGCACCCGATATCGGTATTTCCAAGATCGGGGCTTTCGACGACTTGTAGTTGTCCCTTGCGATTTGAGCCAAGGCCTGAGATCCGGCCAGAGTCGTGCAAAAAAATAGTGTGGTGTATACCAAGAGACGAGGATATAATCGGGGGGTCATTTTGGTGGGAGACGATACGTGGAGTGGAGGAAAAGGGGGTGTTGGAAGGGTTTCCGAGTTGACCGTGACGAGATGTTCCCCAGCCCACGAGAAGGGAGGCATCGTTTGATTTTATGGAAAGTAAAACGTGTCTTTGTCCCGAAGAAATGAACTGCACTTCCCACCTCTCAGAAACTGGTGCAATATGATCGAACCGCACGATATGAAAGTCCGTTGGTGAATGTTTAGAACCCCCGACTCCTAGGTCTCCGTAGTCATTAGAACCCATGGAAAGGACGACGTCAGGTTTTCCTTCACACGACAGGACGATATAGCTGGTTTCCCATGTGGCAGCTATGAATTTGAAGGTATAATGCTCAAGGCCAGATTCCCCCAATCCCAGGTGTATTTTCCGGAACACAGTCGGGGAAAGACCTTCTGACACGCCCTTCTGGTAATTCAGACCGAGCTGGCCCTTTGTTCCATCCCCGCATCCCCATATTTCCCGTTTATTGCCGGCGAGTTCGAGAAGAACAAGTGTGTGATTTGCTCCGGTGGCCACATCGATTACCCGCGAGGTTCCAGGAGGAAGAGAGCGAGATGGTTGACCGGCGAATAAGGACGCTTTGAAGACGTGTGAATCATCGAGAGAAGAATTTCCGAGCTGGCCTTGGGCGTTCGATCCAGATGAAAGGAGGGAGAGCATGTTTTGGTTTGTGACTCGGAAAGTGATCGCAGTGATGGGATATTTGTGTTTCTAAACTCAACCACAACCACGCCGGAACTATGTTCGAACCAGGCCTGACTCAAGAAGTTAGCTGGACAGCCAGAGAGGAACCATGAGAAACACTCTACGAGACCGATACTCGCCCTACCGCCCCTGGCTGCAGCATCGAACCGTTTGCTAACCAGAAATGTCAATAAGTCCCCTTTGCGATGCCTGTGGGTCCTACAAAGCCTCAAGAGCCTCTAGAGGGAGGCGGGAGACTATGCTAACGAACTTGAGGAACACGCCGCCCCGCAGCGAGTAAGTACATGGACAGGTGACGGCAGTGATAAGGGTATGCGGCCTGGATCGATTTGAGTGAGTGGGCATGGATGGATATTATTTCTTCGGTTCACTAACGCCGCCATCGATAGGTTCGCGAGTACTCAAAAACGTCGGCCATAAGTACTCATGCATAAGTACTTAATGCATAAGTACTTAAGTGTTCTGTTCCCGTCACCGTCCTCGCCGGGTCCTACGAGGTCCTACCAGCTTCTAGAGAGGCCACAGGATACTGCCTCCGTGCGAGTGCACATGAATCGTGACGCTCAGGTATATTGCGTCCTCTGAGTCTCAGCGTCAGCCGCTCATGCTTCCCACGATGGGTCTTCGAATGGGAGAAAAGTGCCAGACCGGACCAACGTGAATTGGAGCGCCTATCTGCTACAAAAACGGTAGAGTTCTAATCTCCCTACACGCCGCCGCGAACAGCACAATCCCAACGCACATAATACGGTCCAGTGCCCAGGAAGGACGGACAGCCCTCCTGGCAACTCGCTTATTTGAACAACCAACCTTTCATCATTTGTAGGTTAAAATACCCCGGAGGATACTAACGCCAACCGTGCGTCGGACGACCCCTCATGATCATTTGGACAGGTCACATATTGTGGCCATAGAGCGGAATAATGCACATGGAACTTCGTCGGAGTTGGTTGGAGGGTGATGAAGGAGACCTGTGGCGACGTACTCTGATTTCTCCGAGTCCATATCATACGACTCGGAGACTAGGACTCAGTACTCAGTACTCAAGCTTCATGTTCCGATCCATTTTCCGGTCCATTTGGTCCATTTCTGGTGCCACTGTCCACACTTGAACCTGTCGGAAAAAGATGGCTCTTTGTACGCGCATAGCAGTGTCGAGCTCTCTCGTTGGCATTTGTTCGCCAGCACTTTTTCTTTGCCGGCACTTCGATTGGGATCGGGTACCCAGGCTCCAACTGCAAGAAGCTTCTCCCTTGAACAATTTTACTGGCCAATCCCCTCCCGCGCTCGTGGTCTAATAGATTATGGACCATATAAATTGCAGTGTCGGACAGTATAGGGTCATTTGTATACCTCATGGCCATGTTACTGTTATCCATCCTTGTTTTCATACTTCCTTCTGTAACCTACGGCGCCACCACCCACTGTTTATCTTGATCTCGCTACCATAACAGGTATTGAATCAGGAAATACAACCAAATTCCTGGGAATCCCATTTGGAGAGGCCCCGTAGGTTCTTCGTTTCCGCATCAAGGAATGAAATAAACTCAAAGCACCTTACAGTCGTTTCCGTCTACCTTTTCCAGTTCCCCCCTACATCGCATCTATCGACGCAACGACATATGGGCCATCTTGCCCTCAGCAGGCTCTCTCGCGTGGCCCGACGTTTCCCCTGGGAAAGCCTCCGGCAGACGAGAGCGAGGATTGTGAGGACTTTCTACTGACTTGATGGATTCCGTCGTGAACTATTTATGTCAAGGTCTCTCTGTAAACGTCCTCAGACCCAAAGGAGTGAATGCATCGTCGAAACTATCAGTGGCAGTATGTCCTGTATACATATTCCTTGAAGCGGCGGCTTACCTGTGCTCAGTCAGAATCTTCTGGGCTTTCCTATATTAACAACTTCTATTCCCCAGGCGGCTTTGAAGTGGGGAGTTCTGAGCTGTACGTTTCAATTACGTATACATCCTTTTATTGAAATGACTGATCATGCGCATCTCTTAGGTACGATGAGTTGAATACACGCGTGGTCGAGCGGTCGATCCTCTTAAAGCCACTTGTACTGGTTTCCTTCAACTACAGGTATCCATTCCTTCTAGCAGATCGCAGTAAGCAATATGCTAAAAGGTGTTCTTCTTTCCAGGATTTCTGGTTGGTGATCTAGTCGGAAAAATCATCTCCGAATCTGACAGATTTATAGCTTACGGATTTTTGGCTGGCAAGGAAGTTCAGCAAGCATAGGGCTTTATGATCGTATGTCTCCAATATTCTAATGATTCTTTGCGTCTCAGCCAATTCTGGCCATGGTGTTCAGAACGCCTCGGTTTGTGGTGGATTCATAAATACATTTCTGCCTTCGGAGGCGATCCATCCAAAGTCACAATGTAAGGTCTTCAATTGCCGACGAGGAACGAACGTCCCTGAGGGGTCAAACTCTTAGTTGGGGTGAGTCTGCCGGTGCCATCTCAGTCGCCTTGCATATGGTGGCGTTTGGAGGTGATTCAGAGCGCCTATTTCGGGGTGCTTTTATGCAGTCTGGCGGACCGCTCTCCTTAGGGAACCAAAGTCATGGACAGGCGAGTAATTTTAGAAATGTTCTCACCGCCAGCTAATATCTGGCACGCGTTACTTTAGAAATACTACGACGCGCTTGTCAGTGATACAGGCTGCTCATCTGCCCATGATTCGCTTCAATGCCTGAGGGACCTTCCCTTTGCCGCCCTCAAAGCTGGGGTTGACAAGTCCCCTGACCTTTTCTCATATGCAGTTGGTGGCCTTAAATGTGATGGCGTAGTAGCAACGGATGCTCATTATATTTTAAAGGGTTATCCACCGATCTGGACGCCACGGGTTGATGATGTCTTCCTCCAGGACAACCCTCAGACGCTCATCAAGGCAGGCAAGGTTTCCTAGGTTCCATTCGTCAGTGGTACGTATGCATCTCGCATTCCTTGTCCCGGTTGCCATTAATCCCACCAGGAAATATGGATGACGAGGGAACCCTTTTCTCACTTGCTCAATCCAACCTAACGTAGGCCATACCCAGCTCCGCGTTAATTTTGATACTTACCTCTGACTTGTCCATCCCCCAGCAGGAAGAAGATTTCCGCACCTACATTCGGCAGCTATATTTTCAAGGTGCATCGGAAGCCGAATTGGAAGGAGTTTGGACGAATTATACATCTCTCCCATCGGAAGGGTCTCCCTTTGATACTGGAACCCTCAACCACCAACTATACCCCCAGTATAAACGCGTAGCAGCGTTCGCGGGAGATTTTAGGTCCCATAGCCCGAGGAGACTCTTCCTTGAGGCAACCTCTGGAAAGCAGAAGACATGGTCTTATCGTCAGTTCTACCCATTATTTTGTGCAGGAATACTCCTACCATCTCTAGGCGGTGAGCACGATTCGAAAGTCGACGCCAATATTAGGTGCTGTGCGTATGTTTTCTGATGCTTTTCCGCCTTCAAGCTCACTCCCATGCCATGTACATAGCTCCATGGAATTGACATTTCCGTTCCATTCCTGGACGATTACTTTGTCAATTTCGTCACCAACCTTGATCCAAACATCGCGTCAGAACCAGTTTGGCCGCAGTACACTGCAGCATCACCCGTGCTATACAAATTTACTGATACTTCGGCCCCGGTCACCACACCCGATTCATACAGGATTAAAGCCACAAAATATCTCACCGATCTCGCTCTTAAATACCCCATTTTAGAACTAGAAATGGCAGGAAATGACCGATTCCATGACTTCGTCAGTGCCCGTGGCTATTTTACCGCCATTACAGCAACGTTTATATAATATTTGTAGCTCCTGCAGGACGGTTACTGATTAAAGATCATACAGATGTGTGAGGCGGGAAAGCCAAACGCGCTATGTAGCATACGTCGCTTACATAAAGGGCTTCCTGTCTTTCAGGTTCCACACAATACTCCTCTCTTTTCAACATTTCACCGATGAGAGGCCACCTCGGCTCTCAGTAGGGCCTTTCCCAAATATTCCAGGTATCCTCGTTCTCTCAGATATTATACCGGCACGTGGATCTGCCTCTGGATCCATCGACTGTTCTTCTCTGTACCACACTTACACTGTGAAATTCACTATTGTCTTCCACATCGCTTCTGCGTATGCAGCTTTCATCTCCCAGGCACTCGCTGCCCCTGTTCCACAGGTGCCTCCAGGACCTACGCCTCATTGTGCGCCATCGTTTATAGACCCAGTAAGCTGACTACATATACGAATTTTAGGTGACGGTGGAGACAGCAGACCTTCCGGGGCACGACACCAATGTCAAAGGCAAGGGATTGTGTTTGCGGACGACCTCGAGAAGCTGAACATCAGGAACCGTTCCGAAAGGGCTCAGATCCTAGTTCGCCTTTAGCGGTTCGGACTTAATCTTCAATTTTCTTAAATTAGGAAGTAAGAGGTACTTGGCCGGAAGGAATCTGTGTTTACTGACATAACGCAATGGGTCGGATGGTCTTGTTTATCTCCAGCCTCGATCTACAGTGGGAATGGGGAGGATCTCGGCCTCCGCCGCGCTGAAAGCGAGCTTGAAAAAGTCTGGATTGGATAAGCCGTTCTCAGAGCATCTTGCATTGCCAAGTCCAGTTGTAAGTAAAGTACCAGGATGGGTGATCTGGGGTAGTAACATAAAGCGCCCGCTGGCAGCATATCGATCATCTTATAGAATTCCTTTGTGCGCACATGAAGAACAAGCGCCAAACGAGCCCAGCTGCGCCGCCACTAGCCACTGGGCCCCTGAATTTCAGATTGAAGTGCTTATTGTTGGAGTACTTTGTGCCCGATTTTCGGCGTGACACTGGCATCGAGAGATCTGCGCTGCGGGCGCTAAACCGGCTATCTCCGAATTATTCATGAATATGTGTACAGTCGTCTATATTTCCCAATCAAATGGACGTTAGTGTCCCCGTACCGATTTTCCGACAGGTGTGCTTAGGTTACACACACACGGGGAGATACGGTCCTTGCAACCCACTAATTTCGAGATCCCTAGTCGTATGGGCGTCGGCCATCAAAAACGTCTTCACCTTGACTTTATTGGCTCTAGTTTTCAGTTGAATATCTGGCTGGAGACAAAAGCAATCAACAACCGCGATCAATAGGACAATTAAGTTCCTGGAAGAGTGGATTTCGCCGCTTAGCCCTCGGAGAATCGGTCACGACGTATATATTGCGTTCTCGTCGGTGAGCATCTCCAAAGGTGCCCTCAGGCGCGTTCGTCCGATAATCCGATGTGGGTGGTATATATTATATTTTTGTGGCAATACAGCTGGAGGCAGCCTCAATAAAAAGATTAAGTTAATGAATGAAGAAATGGCTCTGGGAAATTCGAAATGAAGAATCAATAAAAGTATTCGGGACGATCGACGCACAATGCATCGATATTAGGTGAAGATTACTGTCGTCTGAACCTTCCCCCACTGATGACCCCGCCCTTGGCTTTGACAGCCGCCTTTTTCCTTTGCCTTTCCTCCTCCTTCGCCTTGGCACTGCGCACCCGCGGGTCGATAACCTCATAATCCCGCTCAGCTTTCGTCTCCTCCACATCGTCCTTCGCAAAGTGCAGCGCGTGCCCCATGAACCCGGTATCATCGTCCACCTCCATCGCCGTGTCCTCTTCGCCTGCAGGCTTCTTAGCAGCGACAACACCTTCCCCTGCAGGTTCCTCGTCAACGAACATCGAGCTCTGAAGCTTCCCCCTGAAGCTACTCAAAGCAGCCAACACATCCCCTTCATCCCGCTTTTTGCCCTTCTTGTGTAATCCTCTTCCTTTCGAGTATTTGGCGAGCTCTTCGCTCAAATACGATCGTTTAGCCTTTTTCGCCCTCTGCGCGGCTGCGTCGGAATCGTCAGAGTCGTTGCCGTCGCGCCGTTTTTGAAGTTTACGGATCTCGGATTCCATTTTCGCGATTTCGGCTTTGCGGGAGGATCTGTGACAAATTATATAAGAACGAGAGGAGAGGGGAGTGTGGAATACAAACTCTGCAGCGGTTTGTTCTTTGGCGTGCTGTTCCCGGATTTTCGTAATATCTTGGTCTTTTTTCTAGGGACATTCAATAGAGATCCACGTGAATGACGCTTAGATTTACCTTCATCGGGTCTTCTGACACCACCGGTGGGGGTGATACTTTTCGAGGTCGGCTGCTTGACGCAGGTTGGGAGACAAAGTCAGGGATGGGGACTGTCTTTTTCGCGTTGTCCACCACTGAATCCAATCATTAGCTATCAAGAAAAAACGTTCAACTTCCCCACGTACGTTCAGGTCGATAGATGGGCTTCTTTTTGAACTCAGTCATCTCTTCCTCCTCTGCTTCCTCCTCATCTCCCACGAAACTCAGCAATTTGACGTTCCTGAAAAAAAAAAAAATGAGATCGAGCTGGAAGGTCGCAGAGTAAACATACTTTTTAGCCCCCTTCCTCCGCTGCTCTTCTTCCCGCTCTCGTTGAGCTTGCTCTTTTGCACGTTGTTGGGCACGTTTCTCGGCGGCTGTAATGCGAGGTACGATATCGTCGAATGGGTTTTCGACTATCCGGATGGACTTGATTTTTGGTGGGCTTTACCAGGATAAGTTTCAAAGGAAATAAGGGAATTGTAAATACTCACTATACCGGTCTTCCTTCCTTGTCGAGTTCTGAATTCGGTTAGGGAATTGCGCCGCACTTTCAGAGGAAATCATACCCATATCTCCAATCTTCATCACATCTGGATAGAACATCAGTATAATCACACAGAACCAGGGATTTTAACACGCACTGTACACCGTATCACCAATACACCGACCAAAGAGCGTATGTTTCCCATGCAGCTCATCTGCCCTGTCTATTTCGAAGGCTTTAATGATGTACTTAAACATGACATTGAGCACCTACCGAGGGTAATAAAGAACTGAGAATCGTTCGAATTTTTGGTGCCGTTGTTGGCCATTGCGACGATCCCTCGATGCGAGAAACGTAGTCGAGGATGGATCTCATCTTCAAAGGGTTCTGCCACAAGAAAGGTAGGAAACCAGATCCAGGATTCATAAATGAAGTTGCGTACCTCCATAAAACGACTCCCCTCCGCCACCTGTTCCCGTTCTATCACCAGTTTGGACTAGAAATCCCGGCACGACTCTGGATTACACATAAGCTGTTTGTTGCGAAATGGTACGCCCTTGCAAGCGCACCGATGAAAAATGACTCCGTCATAGTATCCTACGACGTTCTGTGAGAAAAATCGTCCCAATAGATTCCAGAGAAACTCACAAACCCTCCATGGCGAGCGCTAGGAAATTCCGGCATGCTTTTGGCGTTTCCTGAATCGAATGAGCCCAGTATCGTTGTCACATGGCAGATGCTTATACTTACCTTCGACCATAGCTCTATCTCAATTTCTCCAACCGTTGTGTCGACGATAACGCGTCCGTTTGTTGGTAAAGCCATAGTGGGAGCGCAAGTTCAAGTTCAATGAGCGTCACATTTCGCTTTCGGTTGCTGGAGGGTTACGTAATAACACCTTGCTCGGCGGGAACTTCCAACACTTCTGGGGATGACCACGGTTTTCTTGGAAAACAGGATTATTCCGAGTTCCCTTTGAAATGGAAAGCCTGTTTTATTTTGTGTTTTCCAGGAAAACAATCAGAAAACATAGTCTCACCACAAGTTGTTTCTCCGAAAATGGTGATACTATCCCCCAGCATGCAAGCAGCAAAGTTGCACCCTGCTTCCATCAATATCTTCCGTTATATCTTTGACTCATTTCTACTTGTAAAGTTTACCTTGGACTCTAGTTATTTCTTGACTTGTACCTCGAAAATCCCATCACCCAAAGGCCTAAAATGAAAAGGGTCCTGGATCTATGTCAGAACCAAGGGTCTCTTCAACTCTCCTCTCCTCAATCTCTCTCATCATTCCTTCTCTGGGGACTCTCGTTGAAGACTTTGCAGCTCTCCGAGGTTCCATAAACTCTAGTTGGCTCGCCATTATATCCAGAGAACCCTGGGCAACAACCATGTGATAGACTAATCAATATCTGAGAATGGGATTGAAGGGATGCCCATTTATTCACTGGGAGTTTGGGATGAAATACGCGGAAAGAGATACCCATTTGATCTACGTTCCAAGTTTTTTTCCCTTCCTCGTTGCCCCCCAAAGACTTGGACCCGGATAATCAAATAATTCGAAATATCAAGTCTACCAACAACGAAGCAGGCATAAATCATCTAAAATTTAAATCCTGCAAGTAGCCTCTCGTTCGCGTCTACTCTAGCAACTGATCATGACCCCCGACGATGTGGTTGCTTTTTTGACTTTAGTCCTGCATCCTTGGTAGAAAATTTAAAAGGATAATTCCGTCGAAACTTCAAGCTTCAAGGGTTGCATCATTGATGTCGAAGGAGTTGGAGAAGGCGAAACAGATCACCTGTTCGCATCTACTTATTCGAAACGATGGAGACTATGAGGATGATAAGCCCATAACGAGATCCGAGGATCAATGAATCGATAAATGGCTCGGGACAAGTACTAAGCCGTGGAGACAAGATGCGGAAGAAGCTGAGGACGCGGCGGCTGACGACAGACTCTACTCGTAGGGTACTTATTTAACAATTCACTAGTCCTTTTCTATATAGTTAAACGCCTTAGTCATCTGGTCTGGCGAACCTCATACTATACAGTGACGGCAAGTAATGAAGAGCTTTAATGATTAAGTATCTACAACAATCGATCCTCCTCCCAAAATATAATGTACGATTAAGATCATCTTCTTCAAGTCAGCACCACACTACAGTACTTTCAGCGAACACATTGGCGATTCCACCAATAACCTACGGTACATAGAACGGGACCAATGGTTTTCATTATTCGTTTGAAACTTTGCCAACCCAAAAAGAAAACAACAAAAGAGAGACCGAGAAGGAGAGTCGGAGAAATCATGCTTGATGGTAACAATTGCTGGCGGGCGGTTGGATGAGCAGAAAGCTCAGTAAGATGAGTAGAGGGAAGGACGCGGAGGAGCCAGTAAGGCTCAGAGCTCGGAGACAAGAGGGGTGGTAGTTGTTGAAATCGTAATTCCGCCCACGGGTTGTGGACTAGCTATATTTGGAGCTGCAGTAGGGCCGCGGGATTGATTGGCTGGATGAAACAAAATCTGAGTCGATAAATAGTGATGAAATTACAGTGTGCTTGTGAACGATGGCGACGACGAAAAAAGATTATGGTATGTGTAACGAGTGGGTGGTGACAAGGTGGTTGTTTAGATTCGTTAATTTGTGGGTTGTATGTATGTGTATATCATGATCGTAGAACAACGAGATGGCAAGGAACGTCGGCAGGAGATGAGAAGAAGGCCAAAGGGAGGTGAAAACGACAGTGAGAAGATGCGAAATGTTCTTAACCCCGGGATGAAAATCTTGATACAATCACCGCCAGAGCTATGAACGCACACAATCGCCACTTTTCGTACAATAGTTGCCGCCACGTCGTCGGGGAGGCTGGTGCTGCAGGCGCACCGTTTCGAGCGGGGTCATCTGCATTAGAATTAGGTCGCACTACAGCGCCTTTGCCTGCGTCCTGAGAAGGTGTAAGGGTCGGCGTCGCTGGCAGCGTTGGGGAAGGCTGGGATGACGCCGTCGAATTTGTGAATGAAATTCGTGGAGGTACCTCCAAAATATCCGGTTTTCCCCGGTCTTTTTGCCCCATGTTTGGAAGGTCGCGCATCAAGAACGTACAGTACTAATGATAAATAATGAATTGGCGATATGAAAAGAGTATGAGGCTGCGCTTACATCTGGAAATGCTTCCTTAAACTTCGATGACTCGAGATTGAACCTATGACTCTTTGCGGCTGCATTCCGCTTGTAAGCATCAGTTGTTGTTACAGAGCCTGTCGTCATCTCATCGGAAAGCATGAATGAAAGGAGACCTGTCAGTCTACAAGAAATCAATTAGATTGGTTCATGTGAGTCGTCCATGAAGAACGGGAATCTTTCGAGAAAGCCAGACTCACATCGTCGCCACACTCCATGCAGGATTCCACTTGAAGGAGATTTAGTGAATGACCCATGTCAAAGCGCCCTGGCGCTTAGGAGGTGGAATGACTCACGGATGCAGGGTGGAAGTCCGACATTGAGAAACAGATCTTTTTGTCCGGGTAAAAACGACCTGATGGTGTGAACATCTGAAAGGAGAAGTTAGAGAATGACGCTGGGGGCGAACGAATTGACAGGAGAACATACCTTGATCCCAGGAGGTTTGAACGGGTATTCCGGAGGAAACAAGAGAACACCATGGTATTCTCCGCCAGCAAAAGGAGAGTCAGGAGGTCCGCGCTTAGATAGGGTCATAAATATAAGGCTCATTGTGGGGTAAATGGTGGCGTACGATAAGGAAGTTCCCTGAAGAAACCAGCAATATTAGGTTCTCAGAACATAAGTCCAGCATCGTAAAGCACGCACAGGTCAAGATATTCTTCTCCTCTGGCATTGCCCAAACGTATGGCGGTGGATCCTGCTGCATGGCAACAAATTCTTTGGTGAGCTAGATGTCCGCGATCATCGGGACAAGGAAGAATTCGGTTAGTCCATCGTTCGCCACATTCTCGCCGCTGTTTGAAGCGACGGCGAGGTAGGATTGAGCGGACGTACGCGTTTCTGAGCTGTCTTGGTCGCCATCGTCGGTGCTTGGAGTGGTGGTGGGCGGAAAGTAAGCGACCATCAACATGTGCAAACATTAATTATGGTCACAACGTCACAATGTCACTTTCCATCTTCCGAGTCCAGACCACAATTGCAACGTTTTGCGAAGACTCCACTGAAGGATACCTGACCAAGAAAATAAGTACCAGAGGCCTGTGATCTATGTAAAACGAAGCTCTTGATTCTGTATGGTGAGTTACACCAGCTTTTGAGGCTGCGAATGACGCCTGACCTTCCATGATCATGATGTCCCAGAGTATAGACTACTAGAGTGCCAACTGGGCCGTTGAGTCCCTCGATGACTAGAGGTTAAACGAGTTTTAAACCATGCTGCTTCTGCTTTCTTGGGGTTGACGTACGAAAAAGCAACAAACTTCTGGTGTGGGAAGACCTAAACTTCAAGGAACACTTGAAATCGCAGAAAATCCTAAGTATTTCACGATCAGCATCTATGTAAAACGGGCAATACGCACGCGAGCGCCATCCAGACCACAATGCTTTGCGAAGGCTGCGCTGAGGATAACCGACCAGGAAATAAACACCGGGGCGTCCGAATTCAAGCCAACTTGCGTGGTACAAGCTCTTTGATTCTGAATAGTGAGTTACCCCTTATTGGGTGTCGCTGTGAATGGCGCCTGACCTTTCCGTTGTGTACAACCCCGTAGCTCAGAGTCCTCAACTGGCCCGTTGACTCGCTCGATGACCAGTGGCTCCAAAAAGTTTGAAAGCATGATGTTTCTGCTTTTTTCTCCCACATCGTTGACGTACAAAAAGCAACAAAAATATGTTGTGAGAAGACTTAAATCTGGACCACCAATTGGCGAAGGATGCTGCACTTGATATGCTGAGAACTCGCTGTCTCAGCACACTTCTTATGCATCACATGCAGCAGGTTTCCTTTCCAACGGCAATTCCCCAATTGGTGGTCTTTCACAATCACGCGTCTAGTGCTGTAAAACGGGCAGGACGAACGCGAGCTACCAACGATTCGCTGAGAATGGATGGACTGGCACGACCAATTGGCTCCAATGTTGAGACCAAAGGTATGAGTCGGTCATTCTTCTGACCGCTGTGGTCTCTATCTAAATAAATCAAAAGAGGTCATAATGCTTGAACGATGGGAAAGAAATTTTACGAGAGTCGCGCCGATCCCGTTCTCCGTCAGATGCCAATGCAGCCTCGATGTCTCACTGTTGTTCTTTCCTGATCGACGCCCATCGCTAACGATATATGTTTGTTTGTCTGGTGGAGCCCAGATATGTATAGCGACTTCGGCGGCTGCATTTAGGACTCGAAGAGAAGTGGATGTCGAAGCCAACTTTTAATTCCGTTCATCGTGGTTGGTGATGGCTGCACTGACACGGCATCGGTGAGCCCGCTATTGAGCTTTCGAATTCTGTAGTTTCATTGCACCGCAATCTAACTTTTAGATAATATGAACTCAGCCAATCGCAATACTCCTCGGATCTGCATCATGTCGAATTCTTTGGACAAACATGTTATCGAGTGAGAATTCGCTGACCACGGGGCTTTCGTGTATCTCTCCAGCTCCGGACAAATTCCTGGAATTTAAATAGAAGAACTCCAACGCTATTTCCTTGGGCTGGACACTACAATACTTCTCCGCCTGGTTTCCACACTCTGACGCACAAGGAAGCACCCCGCCTCAGGATATTTAACCCTTTCCGCTCCCCAGTTGTCACGTTAGCTACTTGAAGCCTGGGATCTCCTTGCTCTTCCAGTCTCTCTGCGAAATGTCTAGAACCTTATTGACGACATCTCCAGGATCCCAAGGATCCATGGGCACGAAAAGGCCCCATGCCTTGCTCCAAGTGAACAAGGACTTGGAGGAGAAGGCTGTACGTAGGATCGATTACACTGTCCTTCCAATCATTACAATGTTTTACCTACTTTCGTTCTTGGTGAGTACATCCGACATCCCTCAATAGGTTCTGGGCTTAAATTGTCATTAAGGATCGAGCAAATATCGGTAACTAATAACATATACCGTGGCGAGCCGAAGAGGGCGTTCAGCTGATATCGTACTGGCTTGACAGGAAACGCTCGCGTCGCTGGGTTACAAAAAGATCTCAAACTTACCGATGCACAATACCAAATCTGTGTTAGCATACTCTTTGTGTGCGTCTAGCCTGTTGATTTCTATGCTACACTGACATTCCCCAATTGAATCTTTTCTCAGCCCTTATATCGTGGCTGAACTGCCTTCAAACCTCATCCTGCGGAAGATCGGCCCCACCATTTTGTTGCCTACGCTTCTCACTGTGTCGGGGATTATTGTAACTTTGCAGGGTGGGTTGCATCCTTTGCATGAATACCATAATACGGCTGGCAAACATCTTCGTTCTATAGGTTTGGTTACAAACTTCATAGCATTGGCGAGCGTCAGAGTGCTTTTGGGTCTTGTTGAGGGGCCGATAGCCTCCTGCATTGTGAATTATCTCTCGGGATTCTATACTCGCAAGGAGCTCTCGCTTAGGTTTGTCTGCTCCATCTCACCTGCCTGTTTTTGCCGATATCTTGTTTCCAAGAATCGCGTTATTCTTTTCAACCGCATCGGTGTGTATCGGCATCTAAAATAATTCTTATCCCCTCATATGTGAACGCCTTAGCTCTCGGGAGCGTTTTCTGGGCTATTAGCAGCAGCAATACAAAATATGGATAGTATCGCTGGTAGACCCGGGTGGGCATGGATATTCATCCTAGTACGTTCGTTCGCCATGGAATGGCATTCTATTGACAAAATACCGTCTCCAGGAAGGCTTGTTCACGGTCTTTATGGGTCTGGCCGGGTTCTCACTCATACCTTCAACGCCGAGACAATCCAAGTTCCTCACGTCTGAGCAAAAAGAGTGCGCAGGGGTTCCTGATCTGTGAATTATTTTCTAACACGTTCTCATGTGTAGGCTCATCATGGTACGCCTTGAGCGTGACCGCCCATCAATCAGGCCCTCCGATAAATTTAGCGCCAAAGAACTCCTCCGTTCCATTCGTTCCCCTCATGTCATCTTACTTGTCATATTGCTCTTTATGTTGGGAACCACTGTATTCGGTTTGGTGCTGTTCCTCCCTTCCATCGTTAGCGAGCTTGGTTTCAACCGGAATAAGACACAGTTACTTAGTGTTGGGCCGTTCGCCGTGGGGTTTTTCGGTGCGTTCATTCCGGATCCTCCAAAAGGAAAACTAACGTAATAGCTCTATTCGAGTATAGTTATCCTATTATCGGCGTATCTGTCTGACCACTACCAATCGAGAGGTATAACTACGGCGTTGATGGCCACCTTGGCCGTTTCGGGGTACTCGATGTTCCTCGGTCAGTTTTTCGTCGGCCTTCCGGAATTTAGCCAAATTTGACGATTCCATAGCCGCAAGTAATGAATTCACCATGTATGGGGCACTTTATCTGATAGTTCCCGGGATATATGGAATGGTGCCGACTTCAACTGGTTGGTTGGCCAATAATTCAGAACCATATTATCGACGAGCCACGAGTCTCGCGCTTGGGTTTATTACGTCAAACGCTGTACGCATGTCTTTCAGCTTCCTGATTAGACCTCAGTTGAATCATTCCGCCCTCAGGGAGGTATCCTTAGCACGTGGAGCTTCCCCTCAAAGGAAGGGCCAAAGTACAGAAAAACAACGATTATGAATCTTATCTTGTAAGTCATCCGCTCACGTCTCATTCATCATCATCAATTCTCACCCCCTAATTAAACTAGCACCATTTGCATCGCCCTTGGCTCCTTGTTGAATGTCGCCTATTTGTCCTGGAAGAATAAATCCAAGGCCCGTCTCGGACGACGTGAGGAACTGCTGGAGAAATACAAGGCAGATGAAGACAGCGATTTGAAAGCGTGGATGGAGTTGGGAGACGAGCATCCAGATTTCTGGTACACTCTCTAGAGTTAGTCGCGCTCCAGTCTCTCTGGGATCAAATAACACTAGAAGTTTGGAATGTCCCGCATAGTTATGCAGCGATCATCCCAAAGTTCCTCGAAATCAAGGTTTCTTGCATGGATATCAATCATGCTGTTGGACAGTTTTGGCTTGGTGTGTTTTATTCGCCTCTCTTCGGTGTGAACTGCGAGGTGGATAAATATTCATTCCTTATGTGCATAGAGAAGTACAGGTTTATTTATAAAACCACGCAAAGAGGTGCTCACTGGCTTCAAATTTGTCCTGTGGGAAACGCGTATCGGTCGCATTATGATACACCAGGAGTCTCTGCCGAATCAATCATGATCATGGCTTCATGACCAGGCGTCTATTCAATGCTGCAGGGGACATGCACATGAAATCTAACTGCATGGTCACCCAGCTCTCATTCATGGCAGTACTGTATATCCAACTCTCCGCGGCATATCTAATTTTAACGGACTTAAGGTCCAGCTGATACCAGTGGAGTGTTGCATATATAGAAGAAATTCCTGGAAATTCTGCGATCAAACGCATCTGTAATTTGAGCGTCCCACGTTGCGTTGCTAGATCAATCGAGAGGAATTAGGAATGCGCCTTCTCCACGGCAGAACTACCCACCGAAGTCTCCAGCATGATTTAGTCGAAGAGGTGAAATAATGCAAAACAATGTCGACCGGACCGGGCAAGGTGAAGTCAGCCCAGCAAGGTTGTCGAAGGACCACCATACCATATTCTTACAGGACATACCATATGTCCGAATACTGTCCGGTAAGTGTCAAGAGTTGCTCACGGGTCGTATTTATTATTTCCCTTACATTTTTAGCCAGCTCCGTCGAAACTCCTCTGGACAATGGCCTTCTTGTGAGCTGGCCGAACCTTAACAAGGCTATTATTACTAGCTTCTGTGGCCGATCCCATGAAACCTTGCAGACGATCCCTCCGGGCCCCGATAGCTCGTGGTATTTTAGCTCTAACCTTTAGTTTCTGAGTTTGTGATCTGGTTCTTGTTCAGTGTCTCTACAGAATGTCTGAAAAGGGTCACTCCTCCTCACCACCTCTGGGATCCCAAGAATTTGGACTCACCAAAGGATCTGATGGCATCTCGGGAATAGATGAGGACTTGGAGAAGAAAGCGGTTCGTAGGGTTGATTACACAGTCCTTCCAGTGATGTCTATGTTTTATCTACTCTCTTTCCTGGTGAGTGCTTCCACCGGCGGTCCCTCGACTCAATTCTGGCGCTAAAGAATATTGGATTATCTAGGATCGAGGAAATATCGGTACATCTTATACTGCACCGAATGAAGAGCTGATATCATGGAAGCTCTACAGGAAACGCTCGCGTCGCTGGGTTACAGCAAGACCTTAAAATGACGGACGCACAATATCAAATCTGTCTTACAGTGCTCTTCGTGTGTGTTCATTCCCATTCTTCGTTACAATTAGAGCGAACCTTTTTTAGACCATACATCGCGTCTGAACTACCCTCAAACCTCATCCTGCGCAAGATTGGCCCGAGCATCTTGATGCCTACCCTTCTCACTGTCTGGGGGATTATTGTAACCTTGCAGGGTGCGTCGTTAACTCTCTGGACAGTTCCTATATATTTTAATTAACAAACACCCTTATGCTATAGGTTTAGTAACGAACTTCGCTGGGTTACTGACTGTGAGAGTGCTCTTGGGTCTTTTCGAGGGTCCGATGGCCCCTTGTATCGTTTGTTACTTGTCAGGATTTTATACCCGGAAGGAACTCTCGCTGAGGTCTGCTTGCTTCCCTCCCTTGCCTTCTTTTCTCAATAATAATTCTTCAAGGATCGCTTTATTCTTTTCAGCCGCCTCCGTAAGTATGCAGAGTCGACTATAAATTAAAATTGCTTGATGAATTCTGCAGCTCGCTGGCGCATTCTCTGGATTTTTAGCGGCAGCGATTCAAAAAATGGATGGTGTTGGTGGTAAGGCGGGGTGGGCGTGGATATTCATCATAGTACGTTTATTCGCCATCGAAGCGTCGCATTTTCTCTTAATTGGCGGGAATTCCAGGAAGGATTATTTACTGTCTGTATGGGTCTCGCGGGGTTCTTCGTTATACCTTCAACTCCAAGTCACTCGAAATTCCTTACTTCTGAGCAGAAAAAGTCCGTTTATTTTCTTATTTTGTGAAGTAGTCCTGATGGTCTTGTTTAGGGTCTTAATGGCACGCCTTGAGCGCGACCGGCCATCGATCAAACCCTCCGACAAGTTCAGTGGTGGAGAGATACTACGCTCCGTCCGTTCGCCCCACGTCGTTATAGTCTTCATCTTGTTCTTTCTGGCGGGAACGGGCACATTTGGACTGGCGCTGTTCCTCCCTTCCATCGTTAGCGAGCTCGGGTTCAGCCGAACGAAGACACAATTACTTAGCGTTGGACCATTCGCTGCAGGATTTTTAGGTGCGTACCTTGGTATTTCATTGTACTGCTGCCATTCCAGGAATCAAGTTTTGATTTCTTTAATTTAGTTATGGTAATATCAGCATATCTATCCGACCGCTATCAGTCGAGAGGTGTCGCAACGGCGTTGGTCGCCACTCTGGCGGTTGCGGGATACTCGATTTACCTCGGTAACGGCATCCAGAGTCACTAAAGAATTTATACTCAGTAGATTATTCTACAGGCGCACAGGATAAATTTGTTGCATACGGAGCACTGTACCTCATGGTCCCTGGCCTCTCCGCGACCACACCAATCCTATCCACTTGGCTGTCAAATAATTCTGAGCCATACTATCGACGAGCCACGAGCATTGCTCTTGGGTTTATTGCTGCAAATTCGGTATTCTATTTTACTAACCCCATTCCTTGCTTATTTATTAACTGATTCTCCCTTAGGGCGGTATCCTTAGCACATGGAGATTCCCTACGAAGGAGGGGCCAAGGTACACAGAGACGACGATTATGTTTCTCACATTGTAAGCGGTCTTCTCGCTTTCCATCTACAATTTTTACAGTGACAATGTCCTTTCGTCCACCCAGTTCCATCTGCGTCGTTCTTGGTTCCTTGTTGAATGTCGCATACTTATCCTCGAAGAATAAATCGAAGGCCCGTGTCGGCCGGCGGGAGGAACTGTTGGAAAAATACAGCGAGGATGAAGACGGCGGCTTGAGAGCGTGGATGGAGTTGGGAGATGAACATCCGGATTTCCGGTATACTCTCTAAGGCATATTCTGAAATGTATGTGAAAGACTGACCGATACTAGTGATATCTCATGTTCCTCTATGTTTACAGGGCTTGAAAACCGGGTAGTAGCATCAAGGCTTGATGAGAGCATCACCACTCGGACGAGCTGAAATTGGACGGTCGACAGTGAACTATCGATGTCCGAGTTCAACCAATTGCACGTTAATCGTGTGTTTCGCTATCGTAGCTATGGCTTTCTGTATCCGATTCTATGCCCATACTACCAGTATCTGATACATCATTTCTTCTTCCAATAGTATACTCTGGTGACAGCTTAAATCAATGGCCATGCCCGGCAGGGCGCTTTTGGCAAACCCCATATGAGCTATCCGAACGCCATTGAGGCATCCTCTCCCGAAGAGCCCCACAGAAGGAAACGGGAGGCAAGCTCCAAGGCGTTGTCAGCGACTGGAAATATCCTTTATTCCCAGAAGCAAAGCTCGGGTGCTTGGCAGGCGGGTGCGACCCGCAAAAGGAGACAGGCAGTTATCGCTCATTCCGTGCAGGCTGTCAAATCATGACAAGAGAAAGGTGTAAGGCAACGAATAATTCACTTGAGACGGTGGGTAAATTTTTGTTTTGCGGCTCAACTTGAACGCCGCGACGCGGAAATTATCGTCGCGGATGGTGCATCGATGAAGATGTGCAACTCCCAGTCACTTAGGTCTGACCGAAATATTGGTTCTTTAGAGGTGAAAAATCCGAACTAGCATTTTTCGGGTCGTTTATACATTTCAGAGTCCAAGTTTACTTAGTACTACTTCAAGTTAGAATTAGGGGATCTCCGAATCTGTTTTGCAGGAGCCTCAGGACCAAAGTCTACTGATCTTTATATTCCTCTTGATGCTTACGCTCAACTGCGCTCCTGCCAGCGTAATATTAAAGTAAGTACCAACAGAATTACTCTATACAAGTATGTAATACTGAGAAAGCTCAAGAAATTGGCGCATTGCAGGGTGACATTTCCTTTCTCCTGTTTCGATGCAGACCGTTTTCAAAGCTCAGTCAGGAAAATTAGCCTTTAGTCGAAATACCGTCCATACCTGTGTCTTTTGTCTTTCACGGGAGGCTAAAGGTCCTGGCGAAACAGCATTCTCGGTCTGCGGGGGATGTAAAGCAGTGAGGTACTGTGTGAGTATTATTCTCGGCCTCGGGCCCCCTCCCACCCTTTCGCCTCTAATAATGTAAATAGAATCGTGAGCATCATATCAAGAGCGACAGTATTTGTTAGAAGACTTTTGCGCATTGCACCGCTACAGCCTACAGCAGGCTATGGCATCTGCCATCCATGTTGCAAATCGTTCTTTTGATTTCAAAAAAACAGTTCGCATGGTTTTCTGTGTCGTACTGCCCGGAAAGCAGGGGAAATCTGGCAACGTCCTTCAAACTCATCTCTGCAGAGTTTGTCAACAATCCTCCAGCTGGCACGCCCATGGCAGCGAGCTTCGCAGCGTTTCGACCCCTCGCAGACCAAAGCGATGAGGAAGATCAGGGGAAGCCAGGTTATCAAGGCCTCCTTATTTGCGTCTGTGAGCACTTGAAGTACACTCCTCAGCCTTCAGGTTCAAATCAAACGTGCTCAGATACGGTCAACGACCGTACTGCGGACCGGTTGACTGCGCTCCCTATGTATGAAGATTATTTGCGCCCATGGACCAAGCCTGACGAGTGGTTTGGCCCGCTTAAATATATGCTGGACAAGGGTCTTGTATTCCGCCTTATCAGTGAGGAATCGGAGTGGAAGCCAGGTATGATGAAAAGGGAAGGGTCAAAGTGGGTCTGGAAAGAGAAATCTGTCGAAGAATTGCGAAAGCACGACATCCATCTATCAAGGGTGAGTTGATTACATCCTCCAAGTCTAGCTTACTATATAGAGGTACCTTAGGCCCCTCTTTAAGGCACATCGTCTCAGCGACCGGTCTTGAATTGATACCAGCGTCGGGGATGCCATGGCGGAACGGGACAGGGAAGAGACGCGTCCGGGGAATGCATCAATGTGTAGGATAAATTCTATCTGGATTCTCGAGGTCTTACTTATAACTTGATAAATAGTGCGACTATTCACCAGCCGAAATATGGTTAGCGGTATTTCTGTCACTATCAGCCAAGGATCAGAGATCAGAACACTCCGACTCCAGATCTTGGCATCAGATCAGCAATGCTCGTTAGTTGCTTGTTCCAAAGTACGGCCGATGAGGCTCTTTCCGACCTTGTATGGCGTTCCCAAGTGTCTTTCTTTGAGCTCATGATTTGGTGTGTAAATCCCAAATTAAAACTTGCGATAAATATAGCAGTCGGATTTCCTTGCGGTTGATCTTCTCTAACAGAACTTTTTTTCTAAATCATCACCCTCAACATGATACCCTGTCTTCTGATCTACCCGAAACTCTGCAGGTCGTGCTATGCTGCACCACTGGCAGGACACTTTTTGATTCCTTGCTGATTCCCTGGTGGAATCAAGGTGGAATCACTTTCAATCAAGGGCCATTTTAACCATTTTAATGTAGGCCCAGCCTACGTTCCACTGGGTCATCGGTGGATTTCAAATATTTTTAAATTGCTCTTGGAGACTCTGAGCTTAATTTAATGTACAATTAATGCAAGTACTGGCGAGGAGGAATCAAGCAGGGGAATTCCCACGTGACCTTTCGGGCCGTTGTTGGCCGTCCCGCCTCGCTGCACTGGGCTTGAAAGCTTGACATTCGACGACGACGACGACGACGAGCAAGGTATTCTCTAATCTACCCTATAAAACCGGTTTAACTGTTTCATTCTATAGATGTCTTGATTATGCTTCAGCATCTGGAATACGGAATCGGAACGCCCTCATCAGTTGCGCCTTTTCGACATCCCGAAGACGTCCAACCAAACGAACAGCTCAATAGAAGGAACAGGAATCTACCGCCTAGGGTATCCAGTAGTGCGACAAGAGATTCCGGCAGTTCTAGAGGTCGAGGTGGCAGAGGTATGAGTCAAGGCGGTTGGACCCAGTACGCTGTTCGGGGCAAGAGAGGCGGAGGATCTCAGCCCAACCGTGGAGGACATTCTTCCAGTAGAAATGGACCGGTATTAGAGCACTGGTCTGTGGCCGAATCCCGACGATCTCAAGGAGGCGTGCAGCTCGATCCGACAATGCCTTTCGGGGTCGGTGCAGTTTCCACTTGCTCTTCACCGTCCTCGTCTTCGAGGAGCGGAAACGTCGGCGATGGGTCGCGATTACCCACAGGGTGGCATGCTGAAGAGGGAACGGTTCCGGCGAAAAGGCGATATTCACCAACACCGCAAGTGTCGCTTTCGCAAACTTCAGCCACACCGCCAGCATCCGAAGGTTCATCTTATATTGAGAAATCCCGCCATTGGATGCTTCGTTCTCGTTCACCGACTCCGAAGCTACCACCTTCCCCGTTGAAGCGACGGAAATATTCCGATGATGGGACACATATGCTCCCGCCGAGCATGCCATTACCGGGTCGACATCAGCGGAAATCGTTCATCATGCAGCAACCAGTTGATGTTCAGCAACGCCCTATCACCCCGGACATTATTGTTGTAGATATCAAAGCGGAACCACGCTCGCCAACACCTCCACTACCACAGCCAAAACTCGTCACGGAATCATGCGAATTTTACCCCCTTCCAGAATCTTGCCAAAAGTCGAATCCGGATTATCGAGAAAACAGGAAAAGGTTCTTCCAGGAAAAAAATTCGCATCTGATTAGTCTGGGATTGAAGAAGACTAAAGTATTCTATCGGTATGTCCTGGACCCTCTTCTGTCGTTTTGGTTGCTCATTTTTGTCCCCAGAGACGATGGCCTTGTAATCGAATGGTATGTATACCGTATTCTTCACCATCAAATCTGATATTAATATTTATTGCAGGACGAGCAAGGTTCCGGTTTGGTCAGATACCCTCCAACCGGATATTCCAGATTTAGCCACCGCCATCCAACTAGCACACACAATTAATCATGACCTCTCCAATAAAAGTCAAAAACACAAACGACCCACTCCCGTAGACGAATCTCCTGCCAAGAAACCTTCTATACCTTCCAAAAGCTCAAAATCTAGTCACACCATCCAAACTCATTGGGCATCTGGGGTCCCTGCGGACCAGCTCGAGGCGGTTTCCAGGTTAGGATCAGCTGCGAGAAAACCGCCGTCGCAGGCGAAGAAACCCATCCCGCTTCCGACGCGGCGGAATGGGGCAGTCCCGATGAAGCCTCTTTCCGCTAGTGCTGTTGCGTTCTCTCCACGAGCGACGTCGGCACCACCTTCTGCATTTCCCACTTCGGGTTTGATTTCGCTGATAAGATTCATCTATTTTACTACTAAAAAAGGTAAAATCAGGGTCGAAACTTGAAAAAACAGCCTAGGTGAACAAACCATTATAGCCCTTTTTTTCCGTACTGACAGAGGTTATCCCCCCCCGAAGGGCAAGTGATCATGAGAAAAACTATATACCAACTACGATGTAAGTAAGTACACAATGATAATTCAATGCAACGTACCCCGGGAATGGTAAGGGTTGGAGGTAGACACGTAGACGTCCTGTCGCATTCGAAAAGATCCCGGACACGTCGCTTTGGAAAAACACAGTACCGGGACGAAGGTTGAATGCGGCATCATAACACGTTCGCAGGGTGGCGTACATGTGGAGACGGGAAGTCGATATGTCATTTTGGAATAATTTGGGAGGGACTTCCGAGGAAACGTAAACGCCGACATGCAGTGACGAAACGGTTGATCAAACCCATGGACATACACGGAGGTGGCGATGGCGGGAAGGCGATATATCGTGTTGGAGGTTGGGTAGGGTTCCAAACGGATGGAACAGGTTCCCTGGAGGGATGGGCGGCTAACCCAGGAACGCGCGATGACTGCACGGTACGAGTGTTCCCTGGAACTCTGAATCTCGCTTTGGATTTCTCCGATGAACGAAGCAGCCCAACAACTGTAATAAAATCATCAAAAAGAGAAAAAATAGAAAAATAAGATCTTTCACGAACCTCAGAGAGTAATGGCCTAATCGAGGCGATGGCGGGAAGATGATATGTCACATTGGAATAAGAATGCAAAGGGCGGCACATCGTGGCGCCATAACTCGTGGACATGGGTTACCAGTCTGAAGGCATTCATACGAGTGGCATCGAGGCAGCGATGGCGGGAAGTCGATATATCGTGTTGGAATCTGGGTAGGGGCCCAGGGGCACCCTACCTGTTCGTAGGCCTCATAGGATGAGCGGTTAGGGAACGCCGTGGTCGCTGCACGGTATGAGCGTTTTCCGGAACTCCATCTGGCGTTGGATGTCTCCAGCGTTCCTGGGCATTTGAAGAATCAACGAAACGGCCCAATGACTGTAACATCAATGGCATTGAGGTGGCGATGGCGGGAAGAGGATATATCATGTTGGAATGTGGGTAGGGGTTCAGGGGCACCCTACGTGTTCGTAGGCCTCAAAGGATGGGCGGATAAGGAACGCCGGGGTGGCTGCACAGTGTCAGCGTTTCCCGGAACTCCAAAT
>KN831791.1:26634-98391 GCA_000827355.1 Hebeloma cylindrosporum | reverse complement strand
TTGTTTGACACCGTCCCAGGACAGGAATCATGCCTCACCATTTACGAGCGCGTGTCGCACCACTCCAAATTCGATTCAGCACCCAGGAACACGCAGGTTGATTTAGTTTTCCCAACGGACAATGCGTGCGTTCATTTCCCTTGTTTTATTTTTGCCAATGTGAATAACTTACCGACATAGAATGTCCCTATATCCGACTCGGACGTATCCAACGCGCGGACAACAAAGGAGCACGTCGACGGCGTGGTTCTGTCTCCCCAATCTCTCCCATATATCCACATCGCTCGCCTCAAATTCCATGCCGCTCGGATTCAATAGATGGATCATGTAGGCGGTTTCTTTCTTTATTCTATGGCTTATAATAACAGAGGACGTCAGGATACGGACCCGTCTACAAGACACGAACTCCGCCACAAGACACAAACTCGTCCACACGACGCGAATTCGTCGGGATTGGCCACCCATTGAATTAAAAAGCATCATGTGTACGTACGACATTGCATTTTACTAGATATTCCCATCGTTAATGGGGCTTCCAGTTCCAGATTCATCCCACACGCGCTTAAGCGCCGAACGTCGATGTTGAACTACGCGCGTAGATATCGAGCATCTATTCCAAGTTTTGAATATATCACCCCCATTTTAATTGTGAATCGAATCTGAGCGTCTCCAGCAACATATACGACCGAACACGCCCGATGAAGATCGTCATTGCGATCCTCGCTGCACCAACAGCTGTCCATCGTGAATTCTGCTTGTTGCGTCCCCAGTTTCCTTCCAAACAACCCTTCGGCTACGTTCCTGCTCCATATATATCCCAGGGTCGTGAATGTGCCTGTACGAATGAACCAACGAAGCCGATTTGGGCTGGGAAATGGATGGAGCCGTCTTGAACGTTCCGAGCATGTTTACAGAAAAGTAGCTATATCGGGGTGGTATCTGAATAATGTAGTAAAGGGAATTTTAGTGGATGGTACTTTGGTTGAAATTGTATAAGCGTTCGTTCGTGTTTCCTTCAGAATCCTCGCGATCAAGGCAAGCGCTTAACGACCTACTCACGAAAGCCTTCGATTTAGTTCATTATAAACACACAGAACAGTTAAAACGCTCTATATCCAGCGATACATGACCAGAATCCATAAGAGTTCCGAGCGAACTTGCGGAAATTTGAAACCAAGGGTACAACCCATTTCCCATCTTCCCTCCCTCCTTTCCGTTCCAAACTCATGGAAAATGGTCTAGATTTTTAACCGACGCGTACCTAATTCAGGTCCGCTAAGGGTCCTGTCAAACTAATGGCGGTAGCGAGTAGTTTCTGGGCTTTGGAAACGACGAACTTACCAATAGTGGCTAAGCGCCTATACACTCAATCAGCAATACATATGAAGAAAGCCGGCGTACGGAGATATAGGAGGGCAGAATCTCATTTTCATAGTACGTACATGGTCTTCCGAATTGAAAATATGAAAATTTCACAAGCCCATGGGATGTCGACTTCTCCATGTTCCCATCCTCCTTTCCTCCTTCTCCGCCGCAAACGCACAAAAGACCGTCTAGACCTTCTACCCGACGCGTACCTTATTCAGGTCCGCTAAGGGTCCTGTCAAACCGGTGGTGATAGCGAATAGTGTCTGCGCTATGGAGACGAACTTGCGCTGGGTCGGGCCCCTAAGCGCTTATACGCTAGTATTGGGAATACGCACGAAAACGCCGACATTTGGGGACATTCAGGGGTATAATGTCATTTGTATGGTTCATATATGGTATTTGGGATTGGGCCAATGAAAACTTGAGCAGCTCAACGCGCCGTTCGTCCCAACCGGCTCCCACTCTCCACCTCCGAATCCCATTCAAATTGCAAACGCACGATAAAATTTCTGGGACCAAATACCCGGTTGCCATCAATATATTCAGGGTCGTACCAAGCGTACCTGGTCTAGAAGCGAGCGGTGTCCAGGAAGAATGGTTTTTTCTTCGCGAGAAGGCGAGAGATGGGTCCATTCCGTTGGTCCCATTCGATATACTGCATTCAAATTGAATTCCGGCATTCTTTTTCTTAGCGGATTGGTCTTGTCAGGTATCTCCGGTAACGATCATGGAGGGCTAGATTTTCTTGTTATTGAGTTGCGTTCGCAATGGGAAGTTCAACGATGAGGGAGGACGATGCGGCATGGATTGCTTTGAGAGTTGTACTCCACAAACTCGATCTAACTCCGTTTATTCGACCCATTTACTATTCAAGTCTTGGACGCTTATTCAACAGAATACAAAAGAGTAAAAGGAATCTAAATAACGAACCGGAAATAAGAAGAATCGTTGAATTCCGGGTGTATTTGATCAGCGCTCGCTTAGGCACCGTCTGCTCGTCATGGTTCAAACAATTTTCATTGGATAGTTACAATACGTACATAGGTACGCGGCTACTAAAAAGTGTATAAAGGGAGGGCAAGAATCACCGTTGATTCTCATCCCCTCTTCCCTCCTCCTCAGCGAACTCGTCTACCCTGGTAAGCCTTCTCCCTTCGCAGCGCGTCGGGCTCGTTGGTCGCTAACGTCGTCAACCCTCTCTAGGTTGTTTCCCGCCGCACGTTCCCGTTCTTCTGGTAAGCATACGACGCCGCCTCATCGCCCTCGACGTTGACTGACACGGCGGCCCTATTACAGGATCGAGTCCGCGACAGTTTTCTAGAGGGGTCCATGGCTGTTGGCGGCCCAGCATCGTGCGTCCCGTTTTTCTTCTTCTCGTATTATTGACATGAACCTCCCTGCGGCAGAGGTCAGCCAACGACGTCCTCGATTGCGCCACGTACCTTGCGAGGTAAGTTTGCGATTCGAGTCTGTCGTTATCGGAAACTGAAGCCCAACAACGACCAGCGTCGCCAGTGCTTACGCCTCATCGTTCTTGAATGCCTTGCTCACACCCCCGCGTAGTTGTACGCCCGACCCATCATCCGTCGTCCATCTGACTCAATCATCGCCAATCCTGAGTGTTCGTTAGCACAGTATCGAGGTCCAGCCAGTAAGTCCCGACGCACCTCGTAGACGATGAACAGCCCTGATGTTGGTTGTTCTGCGCATCCTGCCGTCACCGATTCCAGTCCGAGCCATCCCAGAAAGTCCTTCGCTCGTCGTCATCCCAGTATCGAAGGCCAGCCAGTAAGTACCGGCGTAGCTCGCGGTCGATGAGCTTCCCTGACGTTCCTTCCCGTCGCAGCGGCTTGTCGTGGCGGGGCAGGCGCTCGTTCTTCAGGTATGGACCTCGTCGCCGCGAGGCTCATCGAGCTCACTATCGATTCCGCGGGAGTTTTGTTGTTGTGGGCAAATCTCGTGCGCCTTGTTTTTCTTCTTTCCGTATTCTCGAAGCTGAATGACAGCTGTTCAGGCAACGACGCCCTCATTCGACCACGTAGCTTGTGACTTCTCCATTCGGATCTGTATGGTCGGAAACTGAAGCTTGAAGCCCAACGGTCAGCGTCGAGCTCTAGTTATAAGGTGCGTGGTACTTACGTGTCATCGCTGTTGAACGTCCTGCTCACACCACTGCGTAGCACACGTTGTTGCCCGACTCACCACCCGTCGTCGTACTGTGCCGTCATCATCGCTGTTGAATGCGCTGCTCACACCACCGCTTAGGACATGTCGTAGCCCGACTCATCGCCCGTCGTCGTACTGTCGTCATCATCGCCAATCCTGAGTCCTCGCAGCCCAGCCAGTAGGTGCCGACGTACCTCGTGCACGACGACGGTGTTGCTCTGGGCATCCCGCCGATTCCAGTACGAGTCGATTGCCATATTTTTTCCAGTCGAGCCCTCTTCCCGCTGGCATTGGAGACGATGCCTTCGAGTTCTCGCACGTTGAGCCAACTGAAGGCGGCGTTAGCAGAGACCGGGAACAGAGAGATGTAAGCACGATCCTCGATAGCATCCACCGATGCCGACTCAATCATCGTCGTGTCGTATCCGCACACGTTGATCAGTGCCGGCGTCTTTGAGGTAGCCGACTCGGGTTCTTGTCTATGCTCGCAGTTCATTAGTACAGCCCGTCAATAGTAAATCCTAACGGACGTCGCCTGACTTTTTTTAGCCATCCCGTAGTCGCCTGGTCCGAACCACACACGGCTTTTTTCCAATCCACCCATGGCCACGAGTATAGTCGGCTGATGAAGCGCTGGATTCGGAGGGAAACGGACGCGTGAGGGGAGGTGATGCTGGGAAACTGAGCAGGAGCCTGCAAGTCGTGCTGGCATATGCTGGCACGAGGTGGCTGTTAGATTAGAACGAAGAGAGAGGAGAAGATCCACGTTGGAAGTGGGAACGAAGGTGGTGGAAGGGGCAGGATGACTTGTGGGAAGTGCTGACCATGAGTCGGATGACGACTGTGGTAGAACGAGTGTAGCGTAGGAAGAGAACTCGAGTGCAGAAGAATGTATGGCGTATTGCGTTTCGACTTGTCCGCGTGATCTATCGGGCCGTTGGCCTCGCTGCACTGGGCTTGACATTCGACGACGACGACGAGCAAGGTATTCTCTAATCTACCCTATAAAACCGGTTTAACTGTTTCATTCTATAGATGTCTTGATTATGCTTCAGCATCTGGAATACGGAATCGGAACGCCCTCATCAGTTGCGCCTTTTCGACATCCCGAAGACGTCCAACCAAACGAACAGCTCAATAGAAGGAACAGGAATCTACCGCCTAGGGTATCCAGTAGTGCGACAAGAGATTCCGGCAGTTCTAGAGGTCGAGGTGGCAGAGGTATGAGTCAAGGCGGTTGGACCCAGTACGCTGTTCGGGGCAAGAGAGGCGGAGGATCTCAGCCCAACCGTGGAGGACATTCTTCCAGTAGAAATGGACCGATATTAGAGCACTGGTCTGTGGCCGAATCCCGACGATCTCAAGGAGGCGTGCAGCTCGATCCGACAATGCCTTTCGGGGTCGGTGCAGTTTCCACTTGCTCTTCACCGTCCTCGTCTTCGAGGAGCGGAAACGTCGGCGATGGGTCGCGATCACCCACAGGGTGGCATGCTGACGAGGGAACGGTTCCGGCGAAAAGGCGATATTCACCAACACCGCAAGTCTCGCTTTCGCAAACCTCAGCCACACCGCCAGCATCCGAAGGTTCATCTTATATTGAGAAATCCCGCCATTGGATGCTTCGTTCTCGTTCACCGACTCCGAAGCTACCACCTTCCCCGTTGAAGCGACGGAAATATTCCGATGATGGGTCACATATGCTCCCGCCGAGCATGCCATTACCGGGTCGACATCAGCGGAAATCGTTCATCATGCAGCAACCAGTTGATGTTCAGCAACGCCCTATCACCCCCGACATTATTCCTGTAGATATCAAAGCGGAACCACGCTCGCCAACACCTCCACTACCACAGCCAAAACTCGTCACGGAATCATGCGAATTTTACCCCCTTCCAGATTCTTGCCAAAAGTCGAATCCGGATTATCGAGAAAACAGGAAAAGGTTCTTCCAGGAAAAGAATTCGCATCTGATTAGTCTGGGATTGAAGAAGACTAAAGTATTCTATCGGTACGTCCTGGCCCCTCTTCTGTCGTTTTGGTTGCTCATTTTTGTCCCCAGAGACGATGGCCTTGTAATCGAATGGTATGTACACCCTATTCTTCAGCATCAAATCCGATATTAAATGTATTGCAGGACGAGCAAGGTTCCGGTGTGGTCAGATACCCTTCAACCGGATATTCCAGATTTAGCCACCGCCATCCAACTAGCACACACCATTAATCATGACCTCTCCAATAAAAGTCAGAAACGCAAACGACCCACTCCCGTAGACGAATCTCCTGTCAAGAAACCTTCTTTACCTTCCAAAAGCTCAAAATCTACTCACACCATCCAAACTCATTGGGCATCTGGGGTTCCGGCGGACCAGCTTGAGGCTGTTTCCAGGTTAGGATCAGCTGCGAGGAAACCGCCGTCGCAGTTACAGCCACAGGCGTCGAAGAAACCCATCCCGCTTCCGACGCGGCGGAATGGGGCAGTCCCAATGAAGCCTCTTTCTTCCGCTAGTGCTGCAGCAACTCGTGTTACACCTGTTGCATTCTCTCCTCGAGATACCGTGTTTGGAGGTCGTGTGACGACATCGGCACCACCTTCTGCATTTCCCCCTCGCGATGCTAGTTCTACTCCTACTCCGAAGTGGAGGCCAATGATTCCTGCCCCGTCTGCTGAGGCTGGACCGAGTTCATTGAGCCGGTCGTCGACCCCAACGTCGGGACCCAAACCGGCATCAGGCGGACCCGCTGCGGGTACTAACAGTGGACATCCCGTGGTGCTCAAACGCATGCCGAAAGAGTCGCCATCATCTGCACCATTTGCAGGGTTTTTCGACCCAGTGGGGCCTGTTGCAGGACCTTCAAGCCCGAAATCACCTTTGGTTCCGCCAAATGTACTATTAAATTCAATTCCGACGCAGAATACGCCCATCAAACAAGAGAAATTTGTTACACCGGAGTGGGAATCTCCCATTCGTCGGCCCACACCGACACCGACGCCGACACCGATGGCTTCGGAAGTTAGCTTGAGAGACGACACAACCACCTCCAAAGCTGCAGCTGCTTCGGAAACTTCGCCGCCCAGACAATCTTCACAGATACCACAGAAATCTACCACACCTGCTCCGCTTCTGAGATCCGGGGCTGATGTTCATTGTCCCTCCCCACATTCTCGGGTTCCCACGCCAGTCAGCGAAAGTTCGGGTTCGAAAATAGCCGCTGTTCGGGAAGTTTGCGTTGACGAACAAGCTGTTCCAAGTGGAAATGGGAAAGGGAAGGCCAAGCAAACGGAACCGGAAATAGAGCGGGAACCCACAGACGACGGCGACGTAGGTGATGCAGATTGCATCGCTCAAGAGTTGCTTTGTGGTTCCCCTAACGATCAGGATAAGGACTTGGACGGGGCTGAGGCATCGAGTGATGGAGAGGAAGAGGAGGAAGGGGATGAAATGGTGGCCCTGTCTACGGATTATTTACAACGGTGAGTATTTTATTACTATCGTATCCCAGTTTCTTTTTCGTATACCTGTTCTTCAATGTTTTTCTGTTGCTCTGTTCATTTGTTGATTCTGATATTCTCATGCCCACTAGGTATATCCACCTTTTCGACACCGACCGTTCCAAATTGGAAATGGCGTACGCCAAAAACGCGCTTTTCTCATGTCGTGTGCATCACCTCCAAGAGCCCTCTTACTCAATGGCAGGACTCTTCGCGCCCGAGGTGAAGCCATCGTTCCGCTCAACCCGTGAGTAATTATAATTGTCACCTACTCTTCATCTATCATTCTATTTTGGTTCTGTCGTCGGTGTTTTGCCCATGTTCCATCTCGATTGCATTTTTACATACGTGAATGAAAGGTCTGTGCTCACGGGCGACTGAATATAGATTCGCGAGCGTCACCATCGATGGTCATACAGGGCCGACCACAGATCGGTAACACGCTGCTAACGATGGGGCCATATCAGTTCGGTGCCCGCGGAGTCAGCGGGACCGTTTATTACGATGCCGTACCGTTTGGATCTGGGTCTACTTTAGGGACGGAGTTCGATACCACCAACGACAACGTTTTGGTGACGATGCATGGTGAGGTGGTGAATGTGAACGTCATGGGACCAGAACTGGATCATGTGTTGACGGTCGATCAGAGCTTTGTGTTGAGGAGGAGGAGGGAGGACGAGGAGAGTTCAGATGAAGACGCTTTGGGTGGGCCTGGCGGGTAAGTTTTGTTTTTTTAAACTAGACTCTCACACGTCCTTTTCGTCCCCCCCCTTTTCTCCTTGCTCTGGTGCAGGGAGGCTAATCGTGTCTCTCTCCTCTTCTATCTAGGCCCGTACCAAACGGTGCACCCCAAGATTGGCCACTTATTGCTATATCTCATCAAATGACGGTGCGAGCGGCTTCCCTATTGGCCGCGGAGAGTTTGGAGGAATCGCTTCCGTGGATTCAGGATATTTTGTGAAAGACTCAGATAAAAACCTTTTCTTGATTCTCTGGTACGTCATGGACCTGACAGCGAGGTCTCCGCCTTTTTCTGGTTTTTTCAATCGACCGTGTCCTTCATTTGTAACTGCATTTTGTATTCAATGAAGAAGGAAGTTGTACAACTACACTTTGATATAGTGGTTCATCGTCAGGCTCTGAGCAAGCAATGAGTGCATGACGTATGGGAAAGTTCAAATCGATAAGTACATGATCTAGACTGCGCTGAGAAAAATCAATCAACCCATATACAGGCACGACTGTCCTGGTAAATATTTGATTCAAGGGTAAAATGGGGCACAGTACGATAAGTGTGCTCCCGCCAAAGATTACAGGGAGTTCTTACATACGCGGCAAAATACGGTGATAGTGGGATAGCAAAAATAACGCGATTGAGCAGTGTCGGAAAACGGTCGAAGGGTTCGCGATAACAGGGTGGGGTGTGGGGTTGGCGATAACAGGGCGGAGTCCGTGTTAATGTTCTAGGCACTTGAGCGTTCCTTGAGCTCGGAGTCCCGGCCGGAGTCATAAGCTGTTCCTGTTGAGCGCACGTATACATGTGGCTTGAGCTCGGTCTCCAGGCCTACGTAGTCGTAGGCGAATTCGCCCATGTCGGCTTCGTCGATACCTATTATTTCGGTTTCTTCTGGGACGCGAAGGCGGAGACCGGGGATAAAGTGCATGACCCAGAGGATGATAGTCTGATATCAATAAAAACAAGATGTCAGAACGAAGTCCTATCCGCTCGGGTCTCGTCGTCGATAAAGAGGGAAAAGATAAGAAGTTAAGAGTTCCTGAGGAACGCCAAGGAAAATACTGTATAGTCTAAAATTGGATCATGTGTACTCACAGTCACCACAAATGAATAACTGAGGCCCGCAGCCGAGTCGGCGACGTGCCATGCGAGCTGGATATAGTGGCGGTCCAACCAGCCTCCAGGGATGACGGTGAAGCCGTCGAAACCAGCGACGCTGGCTTGTGCGAAGAGCGCCGTTAGCAGATTGCCAACGACACCTCCGACAGCATGGGAAGCGAAGATCTGCAACGGAATATTGGTTAAATGATTATTGTGAAAAAGGAAACACTGGACCCACATCGAGGGAATCGTCATATCCGGCAAAGAACTTGAGTTGGGTGGCGAAATTGCACACTGTACCGGCCATGAACCCGAACAAAACGGCAGCAGCTAAACGAGGGTAAAAAGTGAGATGTGAGTTGCTGTACGTTTTTTTCTCAGGACGAAACATACGGGAACCCACGAAACCAGAGCCGGGAGTAATGGCGACGAGGCCTGCGATAGCGCCTGAGCAAAAGCCGACAGCCGACCATTTTTTCTCAATACGATAATCCTGGGTAACAGAAATCGGTAAGGAACAACCGGGGAAGAGTAAGGAGAAAGAAATACCCAAAGCATCCAGGTCAGACCACCAACACTCGCCGCCAAATTGGTAACGATACAAGCCTGGGCCGCTCGCAAGTTAGCTGCAAGGGCTGAGCCTCCGTTGAATCCTGGTGCATAGGGAAAATTATCATGAGTTGAAGGGGATCTGATAACTTTTATTGTGCTGAAAACGCACCGAACCATCCAAACCAAAGGAAAATAGTTCCAAGGATAACGTAGGTAGTGTTGTGAGGTTTATATGCAAGCACTTCAGTGCCGTATCCGCGTCGTTTTCCGAGGTAGATGGAAATAGCGAGGGCGGCCGTGCCAGAAGAGATGTGGACAGGTGTTCCACCGGCGAAGTCGTAGCTTCCGTGGACGAAAGACCAGCCTTTGGAGTTCCATGTCCAGCATGCAATGGGGTCATAAACGAGGGTTGACCACACAAAGACGAAGAAAAGCAGGGGTCCAAGATGCGCGCGTTCGGCGAAACCACCGACCGCGATCATTGGTCTGTGGCACAGACGTTAGCCTTGTTAGCGTATGAACCTGGTAAGATGGACACCCACGTAATAGCCGCGAACATGAGCTGATAGACACTGAAAACGATGGCCGGTATACGTGTACTTCCAATGGAAGGCTCTTCGAGGACGCCTTTCATGCCGAAATATTCTATGAAGAATGGAGTTTATAAAAACCCAAGTCGTGCTAACGAACGAGTACGCACTTAGGTCTCCGATGAACAGACTAGCACCGTCGCTAAAAGCAAGCGAGAAACCCCAGAAGAACCACTAGGTAAGGCAAGACCATGTCAATTGAAGTCAATTTATTAGCTAGTAGTTGACGCACTTGGAAAGACACCACGGCTACTGTCATCATGCTCAGGTATATCATAGACAGAGCATTCTTCCGCCTATGGTGCAGTCAGTCAGCCAGGTTTCCCCACAAGCTTTGGATAACAACGCACCGAAGCAATCCAGAATAGAAGAACCCAACACCGGGGACCATTATCCATACCAACGCAGTTGAAGCTAGGACCCAGGCGATATCGCCTGGGCTATAGACACCAGTGTTTCCGGCAGCATCAGTCCATACGAGTGACTGAGCTAGAAATTTGGGGGATAAGGGTTTGTAACTGTGGAAGCTGAATAAAAGACCCACAGGCGTCGTAGGTGACATTCACCATCGTTGCGGACTTCTTAACGAACTTAGTGAAGGGGGGAAGGAATAATTCCGGTCCAAAGTTATATACGAGCCTTAAAAGGCCAAGTCAAGGCATGGATGGGGTGCCACCTGTCCATCCCACTATATTTAGCGACCTATAACCTGTGCCAGAGATAAGAAGACAAAATGATGGGAGCTCGGGAACCTCACATTAGGAAGCCCAGATACACGAAGCTACATCCGCAAGTATGATTATCAACCTGTGCCAACTTTGGGGTCTGTTTCGATACACATCAAATGCATGTGCAGGGGCGCCCGTACGCTGTCAGTCCTTCTAAGATCCTGTCAAATAAGCAATCTGAATATTCTCTGGAGGCCTGAGAACTTGGAACGTACATGACTGATCATGATTTCAGACTTACTCTACTACTAGCTGGAGTCCCTGCGAGAGCTTGCGTTACTCTTCCTTCCCAAATTCTAAGGTAAAAGAAGTCGATTGAGTTGAGCATTCAATGAAATTGGACTGTGCGCTGGGCCAGGAATAAAGTAGCATGATCATCAGAAACTTAGATTTCCAGGAGCATATCCATTGATAGGTGCCAAGAGGGAGATATGAAGAGAGGTTGTTCTCTGCTTTCTATGAAGTTAGTCGTCGTATAACCATGGATCAAGGATCGCTGAGCACTATAGTTTTCGGAATATTAGAGTTCCGTTCAAAACCAGTGTACTTACCTCGGGTTTCGCAAGGATTGGCTTCGTATTTTAATATGTGGCTACTATGAACCACTCCGAGTCGTGCAGTGGTACTTACATGAATCAATGATTGACATCCTGGGATCAATGCTGGCGTGACATTCCAACGGTTATTCTATGCGGTTTATTGATGATGTACGGAACCTGCTCGGAGTCCGCACATGCCAAGTTCAGATGAATTGGGCATGTATAGTAAGTATGACGAGGAGGATGCTCACCTCCTGGAAGGCAATGTGGAGGATGGACGACGGAAATTTGCCTAAAAATCCGGGGACAATGAAATAATTAGAAGTCAGCGAATTTCAAGTCGGTACTCGGTCTCGTTTGTTTTCCATCGTGCTTCCATCATAGGATGCCGATGGTGGTGTTTTTCGAGGGTGTCATTGGAGAATAAATAGGCTGCTCAAAGAACCAGTTGTAGTGAGCTTAAGCTTGAAATCTTAAACGTTTATGTAACATTGAAAGTGGAACCCCTTTTCACGAATGTTTGTTGGAACGCTCGAGGTGTGAAGATGGACAAGCTTTGGCCAGAGCGCTGGAGCCGGCGAAGTGCAGGCACGAGTGGTCACCCCCACGTGATTAGAGTCACGAAACTTTGCCTATGTCACGACCCGCCTGCGCTGTCTTCAAGCTGTCTTCTTTCTTTTGACTCCAGGATATGTTCTCAACACAAATATCAATATCTTCAACACGGTTGGGAAAAGGCTATTCGCAGGCATATTTGGAGCGAGTCTCCAAAACAACTCCCACCAGCTCCCACCAACCATTCCAAACAGGTTTTGCTGAGAAAGTCATGATCATCGCGTGGTCATGCGGTATGATATTTTTTTATTGTATCCAAGACACCCGTATGTGGACGTCTAGGCGTTTTCCCCCGATCCTGTGTTTTCGTATGCCTTCTATGGTTCGGTTCGAGAGCAGGTGCAACGGGTAACAAAGGCTATCCCAGGGCGTCTTGATCTGACAGGGCGAATCCTGAAATGAGAATCCGGCACCCCATTCAAGTGAGTACCGTTAAGAGTTAGTAAAACTTGGTCCAGCTGATAAACACTCTGCAAGGGTCGCGTGGTCAAATTGGATTCTGGACGCCACGACTGCGGGGGTACACTACTTGTTCAATGCCGTCCTTGTAGGTAAAGATTCTTTTCTACGAAGATACGAATCGAATTGACGTTGGCAATAGGCTCTCTTGACTGATCATCAACCCGATATTCAATTATATTCCGATGATATCTTCGCACGTCAGTGACGAGTACGCCATCCCACGGCCTGATTCTTCTCCTTAACTTCAGGACTCCAGGAGGGTTCAGGAGGGCTTAATTTCTAGGAGAAACTTCCTGGCAATATCGGAAGGCACTCGGCCCTTAAGACCTTAATAGGTTATTGCGGACCTATCTCCCACGAAGTCGTGCAGATCCATATGGCGATACTCTAATCTATTTCCGGGCTAACCAGTGTGCTCAATCTCTGATCTAGTCTCGATGTGCTATCTTAGTCTCTATACACAACGGTTAAAGGAGAGCTATGCTCACCTGGTTCATTTTTGCATCCACCCAATCCATCCACCGATTACACTGTGCCTCTTTTCCTTTTCGACCGCAAAGTCGGTAGTTTGACATTCGACTCCAACCCTCTCTATGCTGCCTCGTACTACTAGTAGGCCCCCTTCCGCGCAAAAACACCTGAGAGCAGACGAAGAACACTTGTCCAAAGGCTTTATTTCGCGCTCTACGTCTACGGAACCGCGTTTCACTGCAACGGACTTTACACCCTCGTACTCGTCTCCACCTTTCCAGAACCCGCAATCCATACCTCGTACCACCGTCCGTCATCACCCCCAACCCCGTATGCCTCTGGATTTGTCCGTCGAATATCTACCTATGCAACGCTCGCGTGCCACCTACACTCAGTCCAACCCGCCGAGTGAGAAAAGAATGAATGCTGGGACCCCTTCTTCATCACACATATATCCCTCGCCCCCTAATGAAGACTTCCATCCACCTCGTCAAGTCATACGGCTTGAATATTCACCTCACGAAAATGGTCAAACCCCTTATTACGGTGTTCAGAGCTCTACAGCGTCATACGTTGAGGCATCTTATCAACCACCACCTCCTGTGCAAGCTTCTTATCAACCGCCTCCTTCACCACAGGTGCTTCGAAGCGACGCACGTCGGGCGCTACCTGTCCCGGGAAAAACTGCACGATCGTCATCGGCGAAGGTCCTTGCCGCATTCCCCCCTCCGCCAAGTTATCCACCACCATCGCCCTCCGCCACTCACGCGATCTCTCGTTTCTTGCCCTCTCCAGCCATTTCGCCTCCCCATTCTACATCGCCCTTACAACCTCCTTCTAGATCGCATTCACCCACTTCTACAGAGCTTCCCGATTATTCATCCGCGCGGATTCCCTACTCCTCTGTTCAAATCGCCCGGCCTCCACTCCAAATTGCCATTAATAATACTTCCCCTGCACGGCCTGCTCGTCCAGAATATGCTCAGTACCTTGAAACGACTTCCTACCCTTCTCCACCGATCTCTCGTCCCCCTCAAGCTACATCTTCCTTATTGCACATACCAGATCCTCCGGTTCACCATCTAAGTTCCTCTGCCCCGACGGATAATGAGAGAAAGCCATGGTACTCTGGCCGCGGGAATGGATTATCCGCTCCATCCTCCCCTGCACGAAATGCTTTCTACTCAAAGCCCAGTCCCGGATCGTCTGGTTCATCTGATGCTCAATCACCTACCTCGGATGGCGGTCCCAGTCTTCTGTCGCCCAATTTTGTGTTTCCTGGTTCCCGGTCTGTAGCCCGTCCCAAAGCGTCACTGAAGATAGAGTCCCGCAGCAAATCGCAGTCAAGGAAGGACACTGCAATAAGATCTCCGATATCGGATTTTCCTCATGCCATTCCTCCGCTGCCCACGGGCCTACCTTCTCCAACTACTGTTCATAGCGGTGACAGTACAAATCCTATGAACGTTCTACCGGGTTTCCCAGATACGACGTATTCCGAAACGTCATCCTTGTTTAGCAACGAGTCGGGTATCGCCCGGGCGCGTAAGGTGTCTGGCTCCTCAGGGAACACTTCGCCTGTTTACATATTCCCTGTTGGGAGATCCCGCGCTCAGCCCAAGCTGGTCCCGAATGGGTCCAAAGGTCAGCGTTCGGGGAAGTCCTCTGGTGGCGCCGGTAACGGTGAGAGCGAGGGAAAGCGAACGGGATTCATGGGTATGCTACGGAAGAAGAAGAAAAGCAAGGTGCCAAAATTGATCGACGGATCGAGTACGAATTCATCGGGTTCTTCGGTGGAGTCAGAATCCACGAAAGAAACCATTGCCCCTGCAAATGTGACCAAGCCCGAGAACTACCAAGTGATGCAGGCGACTATGCATGAAGAGAGCCGGGAACAAGCGAAGCGCGCAAAGTCGAGGATTGGCAGTTATCCTCTGGATCCCTACGATTCGGTTTTGCTCGACAAGTATGTCTCCGTGATGTTCTTATCTCCAGCATTAATCACTCACGCTGTTCCGCTTCCCCTTCATTCTTGCTCAGTGATCGACATACTGGAGAACTTCTCGTACGACTCAATCCCACGGGGTCGCCCAGTTTTCATAATTACGGCAACAACCCACCAACTTCGGTTCTAGACCTTGGATGCGGGCAGGGGTACGTTTAATCCCTTCAAACCCCTTATGACTTCATTCACTATTTTGCAGACATTGGGTAGTCGATGCTGCGATCGCATGGAAGGGTTACGGTACAAAGGTGACGGGTTATGATATGGTGGATGTATCGAGAGGCCTATTACCATGGGCCGCGGAGCAAGGCGTTATAGACAATATCCGATTCGTTCGAGGCAACTTGTGAGTCCAGTTAAACTGATGTCATGGGGCATGGTTGATTGATCCTCTTTTTCATATTATAGCCTCAAGCAGCGCCTTCCGTTTAATAATGATTCATTTGACCTGGTCAGGATGTCATGCTTAGCTCTTTGTATCACGTCGGACTCCTGGATCTTTGTGCTTCAAGAGGTCGCCCGCGTGCTGATGGTTGGCGGAAGGTTAGAGTTGATTGATGATCTCATTTTCTTTCCTTACGGAAAAGCGTCCACCTCCCTCGACATCCCTGATTCGACGTTCAATGCCCAGGTACGATCTATCGCCCCGAGGCTCGACATCACTATCCCATCTGCAGCCTTTTCGACTTTCAGTATCTACGACGGGGAAACCAATAACCCTGGGCTCGGACTTGTGGGCAATGAAGCGACGGAAGAGTTCTACAACCTCTATGGGGTCGAAGAGGAGGATGCTGACGATACTG
This sequence comes from Hebeloma cylindrosporum, assembly GCA_000827355.1. Lineage (NCBI taxonomy): Eukaryota > Fungi > Basidiomycota > Agaricomycetes > Agaricales > Hymenogastraceae > Hebeloma > Hebeloma cylindrosporum. Next base: position 82,765 of record KN831791.1, on the reverse strand, counting down.
CGACGTTGAATGGAAGGGGCGATGTGCAAGCGGATCCATCGCAAAGCCCTCGCGCCCTTCCTCGCACCCGGCGGGGTATTCCGAGAAACCCCAGCGTCGATCCTCGTTCTTGGACCCGTTCGTGTGCCACCTCTGGAGACTTGGAAGCCTTGTTCGAACACATGCTCGTTCACAAGTTCGGCATTAACAAGAACCCCAGCGAATTCGTGCTCGGATTGATCCAGGAGGTCTTTGGTCATGCCAGGGAAATCAAAACGATGCATCTTACACTCGCACCCCCGGAGGTAGGACAATCCACCATCGGCGCTGAGGCTCCCGCACCACGCGGTGGTCTATTTGGTCGCTCATCGCGTCTGGAGTCAATGGGTTTATCGCAGGCTCTTGGACTTGTATTGTGGCCCTCGACTTTCATCCCTATGGAACAAAGCGAAATTGAAATCCATGCATCAAAGCATTTGAGGATGCTCCTTTCGTGCAAGAGCCTCTTGTTGGAGCACGCGATTGAGGCAATGGATGATGACGAAATTGATGAGGATTCCATGTTGGAGGCGTTTTGGGAATACGAGGGGTAAGTTAAAGTTAAATCTTGCGAGACTCTAGTCCCGACGCGCAGGTTGCTGAATATCTCCTGACAGTTTCCTTCGTCGCCGATTCGATCCCCCGCCAATTTCGAGTTCATCGAGCGATGACAAAGACTCTGATACTGTCAGTACGCGAGGGTCTATCGCAGAATCTATCTCCTCAGAGGGACTTGATGCGATGTGGGAAATTGAATCGTAAGTCCCTCAGCCTTTCGCATGGTTTCTGGTTTTACATCATTAACCGATGTTTTCTCCAGTGAATTCCGACAACGATTTGCATGGCAAGGCTCAGAATCCCGGGATCGACCTGAAACCCCCAATACCCCCAAACTAGAAGACAACACCCCCACTGCGCCAACATTCTCTTCGTCGGCTTCACCTCCTGCTAATCCGAGGCCCATGAATCCCCTTCGTCGCGATACCGATGCATCCAGTGTTGCACCGATATATTCTCGCGACGAACTCACACATGTCCGAACGTTCCGGGTTTATGAGGCTATAAAGTTCGACGAGACTATCTTTGGGTCTTCGGCGCTAGGTCTCTCCGGCCTTTCTCTGACAGCTCCTCCTTAAAAAACCGTGGCCTATTCGTTTGTTATCTAACTAAAAAAAGGCCTGCTCCTCTATTTGTCGGACGTTGTACATTAACGCCATTCGTTTATTGTTTTCTATTACCATAGAGTTTATAATTGTGCCCTAAAATTACCCATACATTTCGCTTTTTTGCCTTTCTTGTGTTGCTTGTGTTGTGTACCTTTCTCGGGATCTGAATTATCCCTGGATTATCCATCTTATCGTTGCGCCGCATCGTAAGGCGGGCGTCTTATCTTCGGGTGCCTTGGGTCAATAATCAGAGTTGGTATCTCCTCGGAACAACTGCTTGCTTACAAGTGTGCCTGGAGCTATCTAAACTTGTGCAATGGCCGGTCTCTTGGGCATCAGTTCAACGGTTCATGTTCGTTGATTATATTATTACTGGATTATTTCGGGCTCCCACTCACTCCATTCTTTATCAAGAAAGCAAGAAAGACAGAACGAGGACTATCGTAGACGACTGATGGTGATGACGGTCTATGTATGTAATTTTTCTCCGCAATCAAAGGTGACGGGATGAAGGATTGTGTCCTGAAATTTCCAGAGCATGTACATAAGCCTGCATGTGTCAAATTGAACAATTTCGCGGCGCCCGGAATTCAAAAAGTCTATTGCTTATCGAAAACGTCATTCCACGCATGTTTCCACCCACACCAACCCGCCTCCCTGCATTGACGGGTCCATGATGCACGAAAAATGGGTACACTCGTTCCTTATTGGGTATTTGCGCAGCCAGGACTTGACATCTTCAATTGAGACGTTATCACTGCTTTGGTTGCGCCACAGATCGCACATGCATTCTTTGCGTTCCATGCTCTCTTCCATGATTTCGCGCGCGCCGCCGCCGAGTTCGGGAAGGGCCAGTTCTCGTACACGATGTCGCCAGTGTTCGTGGGTCCAGGCCTCCATCGCCACATCGTGGTTTGTCACGGCGAGGAACTGGTCCGACGTGTGCGTGGCGGCGGATTTCAGGTCCTTTTCGATTATGAGGACAGATGAAGGGGTACAGAAGGTGAGGTAACACGAAGAGGCTTTCGTGCGGTTGAAGTAGTGCGAGAGGTCGACTAGGGTCGGGGGGAGTCCAGGTGAGAGGAGGATTTTACGCAGCTGGCTGGCGATGGATGGACGCCGTCCGAGCAGGAGAAGTAGGTAGTGCAGTCGATTAGAGAATGTAGAAGATTTTGACTGAATCCGCATACGATAGTTTAAGGATATAGAAAGACCTTCCCTGGACCGGAATGAGCTCAAGGCACTCTGGAAACGTTCTTATGTTCTGACCTGACGCCTGTGAGTACCCCGACGTAGCCCGCGTAGGTGACTGCCCTGGATCGCTGTCAGTGCAGGCTTTCGAGGTGTTCGTTAAAGCGCCACGTACCTGGCAATAACCTTCCCACCGAGAAGATATTCGACGCGGATAACCATGTCACGGAGGAGGTCCATATTCCAATCTAGATTACGAAAATGGATCATCCGGGTACCCCGCGTGCCAGGAGCCTTGACTTGCGCGCCGCCGCTCATACAGCCCGAGAATAAATCGAGGAACGTATTGTAGGCGACCACCAGGTGAATGGGTATCTCAGTGGCCATGGAGATTCCCTCGATTTCGTGTGCCTCTTCCTCGGTGTGTACCTTTCTCAATATATTCTTGGCCACAAAAGCAAAGAAGCGTGGGGATGGAGTCAAAGAAAGCAGATTGTCATAGATGCCGACGAGTTCTGCCATCTCGGCCTTGTATTCGTTGCATATCTGTAAATAACGAGATTGAGGAGGCAGCGAGAGATCCACTTGGTACAGAGGAGGTGGTTCGCTATGGCCCCAGGTGCTGACTCTACTATTTGAAGGCGCCTGGGAGGTATCGTCGGAAAGAGTGTTCGAGTCAGAAGACTCGGAGAGCATCACATCGTTGTTTGTGTTCGTGCTGAGCCGATTCATGGCAGACCCAGATATGTTCTTGGGAGACAGGCTCCCACCAGTGCGACCCAGGTGGGGTATGTAGTAGTCAATAAATGAAAGTGCCCCGGCGTTCCATTTCGTGGGTTTAAAGGCGTTGGTCAAGCAGTTCGCAACCTGTGCCCGGCCCGTTTCGGGATTACTAAGCAGAACGCATGTAACACAGTAATTGGGTGATCCTCAACTTATGAACCTACGACAACGAGTACTGCGGGTTTTGTTCGAACTTTGCACTAACATCAGAGGCTGGACGTTGGCGAAGTCACGCTAGCATGAAGTGAGCGTTCCCCAACGCGAGAAACACGGAAAGCACTGGAAATTCCATCTGCCAATCCCGATGGGTGGGAACATGCCTCAGGGACCAGGGGGTTCGTGCTAAAAAAATAACTGGAAGTCGCCGCAGACCACCTTCCTTGCCTTGTGCTACATACCAGAAACCTAGCTTTGAGACTGTGGTGGCAGAGTACGTGTTCCGATTTCTACGTCCACCAATACTTACTAATACTGGTCTCCCAGCTAAGAATTGTGATATGCGGCGCGATTATCCTGTAGAAGAGACAGGTGATTTCCAAAGGGCCGCAGCTGCTGTAGGACTCGACAGCGCCCCGTCTTCGAATGAAGCTGGACCTTCCGATCAGGCTGCCCCAACCAATACCACAACCGAGTCTGCATTGGGACTCGACATAAATCCGCCTCCTGCACCACGGCTTCCATTTGTTCCACCCCCACCCCCACCACCTCTTCCAAATTCAGTCTCCAACTCGAATGCTCTACCTAATCGTTTAGCAGGTTCATCTGTTCCACTCGTACCCGTCCGCCGCGCCAGTCAAGGCCCCACACCTGTGCGGCCTCAACCGTCAAGCGGCGCAAACCCTGTCCCAGAGTCTTACCGCGTCGGAAGTGCCACCACTCCTCGTGCATCTCTGTATCCTCCCCGTCAGGGATCCTATGGATCAACAGCACCCATACCATTCAGCGGGGCACCAACGACCCCAACTTCGTACGCGACCCAACCCTATCAGCTTTCGAGTACGAGCGCGCCTCAAACGTTTGCGTCGCCCCTGCCAATGTCTTCGTATATGGCGTCCCCGGCTCCTACTCCGTACCAGTCACCAGCTGCTTTTCCGCCAGCAGCCCCATTCCCCCCTCGTTCACAGCGTCCCTCAACGAGCCTCGCCCTCCAAACACCATATTCTTCATATGGATCGTCATCGGTAAATTACCCCAGCCAGCCAATCCCGGGATCTCTTGGATCACAGCGTCCTGCGACGACCACTGGCGCTCCTTCTGCACCACAAACTCCGGCCTCTCAATCCATGTATGGGACTCCTGCGTACTCTTCTGTTCCACAACGAGCAACAATTTCATCGGCGCCACAGACTCCGGGAGGCTCCCAGTCCATGTACGGAAAAAGCCCCGCCTATGGCGGCTCTGCCCCACAACAAAGTTCTGCGCGTCCTCAGTCTTATGGGGGCCCGACCACTCCGGGTGCCCCCCTGCTGCCTTACGCAAACCTTCCTCAACAGCCTATCATCGGCACCGGACCAATAACGCCGGGAAGAAGGAAAACAGATGCCTTCGTTGCCAATGATCCCTTTCGCCCTCAGCACTCTAGTAAACACAACAAACGATCGGACGATCTCACATTCGATGATATCCCTGTTGCAGGCGCCACTGTGGTTTCTCAACCGTGGACGAAGTATGATTCAGCCGCCGAATTGCCAACGGCGCCCTACCCATCTGTTAATACGGGGCAGCAACAAACCCAACCTCCACCAAGCGTCTCATGGCGCCCCAATCAACCCTCAACATATGATCCTCATCAAAGCAGCAGTAATCCCCCACTGACGCACCCTGGTAGTTCCCAATATCCACAAGCATCTCAACCAATTTATAATCGCCCTTCAAGTGCCACTACTTCGCCGATGCCTTACGGTGGCTCTCCACAATACCAACCTCGGCCACAGGCCCCTCCCGGACAACCAATGGCATACCCACCTGACGGAGACCCAATGGGGACGTCTTCCCCTGCTCCAACAGGTCAACCGCATGTGCAATTTCCATACCCCGTCGAAACTGCTCCGCAGCCCACCGGGCCTCCTGCTGCGTCGTCGAGCAATACAAGTCTTGAGCAACCACCAACTCAGCCAACTCCTGAACCCGTCATGGACGCACCTGGTAGTGGTGACAGCGAACGACCGACGACTCCAGTTAGTCGACCATCGACTCCTGGAGATCGCCCTTCCGACGCTTATCCTCCTCCGCGTCTTGGATATCCAGAGTATGATCCGTATGATTCCTCGACCTTTCCAGGCCCCCCTCCAATTGCAATGAGTCCAGTTATCTTCTACCCGCCTGATGCCCCTGTTGTATATTATCCACCATCAGAAGTATCAGAGTCTGGATATCCTTCGCGCGCTGTCACATTCGTCGTCCAAACTATGCCGAGAGAGGTGTATCTCCACTTTTTGCTCCGACTTCCATCGCTCTACTTTTCACGAGTGGCTCGGATTTTCGAAGAGGCAGATCTGACTTTGCCGGAAATCAAGAAGATGGCATTGGAAACTGCGTCGCAGGGAAAGGATGCGCAGTTCGATATACAGGCCTTCGAGTCGAACGTCCCTCCCCAATACGAGAGATTGAAGTCTACGTGGGAGGCGTTCATTGACTCGGTTATGCGGGAGTGGAAAACGTTCAACATTATCTCGGTTCTCCTGTTATCGTGCGTTCCCTCGATCTTTTTTCATCGAATTGTGCTAATCAGTCGGCTTCTTGATTGACAGTGCCATCCTGACGATCCTGCAAATCCAGAGTGCTGCTGACGATCCTCTCACGCGATATTTTGCCGTCTTCTCTCTGATCTGTTCTCTCATCAGTCTTCTCTTCGGATGCATGTACATCATTCGATTTGGTAGTATGCGAAAGACGTATAAGGCTGCTGAGTGGGCGCTGGTGAGTTTATTCGGGTGTTGCCCTCCCTTGGATTGGGTTAATCAGTTCGCTATTTCACCGTTTTCTAGGAGGCCAAAAAATCTAAAACGGTCATCTGGTGGAATGTATGGGTTTTGTTGGCGATGCCCGTCGTTTGGCTTACCTGGTATGTGTATATACCATGGTTATGTGACACAGATTCTCATTATATGATAGGTCGATTATGCTTTATATCGCATGCATCATGTCCTTCGTCTGGCGCACGAGTGCCCAAGATACAACCCCACCAGCTGATCTTTCCGAGGGTGGCCTTCTTGCCGTTCGCGTCGTCATCACCATTGTACTGGGGCTCGGAATGCTTTATGGTTGGCTCATCCTCAGCACTTTTAGCCGATATGGGGAGGTGATGGATAAAGCTTGGAAATCAAGGATCGATGGTTGGATGGAGGAGAAGGCTGCGACGCAGCAACAGCAATACCTTCCGCCACAGCCCACCGGGCCATATACACCCTACCCTTACCCCGATCCATCATCTCAGACCCAGCCGCAATATTCCCAGTATTCAAAGTATCCCTATCAAGACAATTTCCCAGGTTATCGATCCGACGCACCACCGTACACTCAACCTTACGCTGCCTACCCTCCGGACTCGTTAGGTCCGACATATGCAAACGAGGGTTATGTCCCGCCACCAGAGCCATATGACTCCCCTGCTGGAAGCCCGCAGAGCACGTCTTCGACTTTAAACGTCACAAGGGCCAACACACAATATAACAAGACTTCTGGTTTGCAACGAGAGGACAGTGTATCCTCTGCATACCACGGAGGATATGCCCCCCAGCATCCATTGCCGCCTCCTCCGCGTGATGTTCAGTATTCCGCCCCGCCGCCTAGGCTTGTTCCTCAGAAGCCTTCATTGGCGGTTCCTCCTGGCCCGAACTTGCCACCGATCCCTGGGACGCCAATGACTGCGTTCACGTCAAATCGTTCGAGTGCAAACCCAAGCGTCCGAGAAGGAGAAGGGGACGACGATGACGACAACAACAGTGGCACACCTGGTTTATCCGGGGCGATTAGAAGACCTAGGGAGGATCCGGAAGACGCGGCCCATGTTCGTTTCCGCTCCCCGATTTTCTCTGCGCACAGCGCGCAGGAAAGCTTCAGTTTTGCTGGTAGTGATAGGGAAGCGGAGGAGCCTTTGTTGTCGGCTGGTTCTGGTTCGTCGTTTATGCCGAGGCTTAGTCCCGTACCTTCGGAGCATGGTGACTCGGCGGGTAGGGAGACGGATTCTTTGCGTCGAAGACGACTGGGATGATATGTACATGGACGGCGTTGCTTTTTTTTCTTCTGGGGTTCTATCTATGGCTTAATAAGTTGGACTTCGGTTCTTATGGTTTGTTGTTCGCAAATTTGGGTATTAGCGCGGAGTGGTGCTTTGATCATAGTAGTAGTGTAGAATTTATCGGTTACGAGTATGTTTTGCGACCATCTTCAGGGGATGACATGTCAGGACTCATCTACGCCCGCCTCATCAAACGACCTCAAGCTTTGAATATTACTGAGTGCTTGAGTAACTTGCGACGTTGTCGACGTTTCTTGATTACTAATCGGGGCATGTGATGGCACAGCCGGTTATCTTTAATCTTTTGAACCTATGCATTGTTACAATGTATCCCATGCACATTGCGATTATGCGATCAGTCCTGTTGGGTTTTTCTTTTTGAAGTACGCACTAACATCAGAGGTTGAACGTTGAATGTTGACCCGAGGTTTTTTTTTCAAATGAAGTGATTGAAGTAAGTTTCCTCCAAAACGGACAGCATTTCTGCCAATTCTGACGGGTGGGAACAGGTTTCAGGGACTGTGGGCGCCAAAGGATGAGTGGAAGTCGCTCCAGAGCATCTCCCTTTTCATTTCTTTCTTCCGTTTTGCTGGATGGAAAATCGCAGTGGCAAGAGTACGTGTTCCAGTCAAATTGTACGTCGACTAATACTTACCAGTCCCCACCAGCTAAGAATTCTAGTGATATTTCCCCCCGTAATTCTATAACCGAACCTTCGGGCCTGTTGGTCCCTGCGGAGGAGATCTTTGGGATGGTTGATTCCCAACAGGCCACAGTTGTAGGCCTCGACAACGCTTCGCCTTGGAACGAAGCTGGATCCTCCGATCGGAGTGCTCCAACCCACATCATCCCCACACCTGTGCAGTCTCAACCGTCGAACGCTACAAGCCCTGCCCCACAGTCAAAGCGCGGCAGGAGTGCCAGCACTCCTCGTTCATCTTTATATCCTCCCCGCCAGGGATTTGTTGGATCAACAGCACCCATGCTATCTAGTGGGGGACCAGTGAATCCAGTTTCATACCCGAGCCAGCCCTACCAACTTCCGAGTTTCAGCGCGCCTCAAATACACGGCTCACCTGCGCAGATGTCTTCACATATTGATTCCCGTGCTCCCAGTCCATACCAACCGTCAGTTTATCCCTCGTTTCCCCCTCGTTCACAGCACCCCTTCACGATCCCCGCCCAAGCATCATATTCTTCGTACGGATCGTCACTGGTAACTTACCCCAGTCAGCCAGCCCCCCTTCAGTCACAACGCCCTGCACCCACTAGTGTTCCTTCTGCACCACAAATACCAGGCTCGCAATTTATATATGGAGCTCCGGGGTACCATTTTGTTCCCCAACCATCGACGATTATATCAACACCACAGACTCGAGGAAGTTCCCAGTCCGTGTATGGAAAAGGCTCAGCCTACAGCGGCTCTGCCCCACAACAAGGTTCTGTGCGCCAATCATCTGGGGGTTCAACTACTCCGGGTGCCCTCTTTATTCCCTATGCAAATGTTCCTCTACCCATCGGACCAACAGGACCGGGGAGAAGGAGAACAGACGCTTTTGTTGCCAGTGATCCCTTTCGCTCACATCACTCTAGCAAGCAACATAAACCATCTGGTGATCTAACATTCGACGATATTCCTGTTGCAGGCGCAACCGTGGTTTCTCAATCGTGGTCGAAATATGATTCTGCCTCCAAATTGCCGACCTTTCCCGGCCCTCCCGCGTCTCATCCATCCTCTATTGGTGGACAGCATCAAAGCCAACCTCCGACAGGCATCTCATGGCATCCCAATCAATCCCCACCGTATGATCTCCCTCAAAGTAACCTTAATCCACCATTGATATACCCTGGTGGTTCCCAATATCCACCACCATCTCCACCAATTTATAATCACTCTTCAAGTGCTACTGCCTCGCCGATGCCTTACGATGGCTCTCCGGAGTATCGTCCTTGGACACCAGGGCCTGGTCGACCACTGCCATACCCGCCTGAAGGAGACCCAACGGGGACATCTTCCTCTGCTCCGACGAGCCATCCGTACGTGCAATTCCAAAACCCTGTCGAAACGCCTCCTCCTCCTGCGTCCTCGAGCAATACAAATCTTGACCAACAATCAACTAACCCAAACCTTGAACCTGTCATTGACGCGCCTGCTAGTGGTGACAGCGAACGATCGACGACTCCAATTAGTCGACCACCAACTGCCGGAGATCGCCCTTCTGACGCCTATCCTCCTCCGCATATGCATGACCCGGATGATCTCCCCCCCGTTCCTCCGATCCCAACACATATATATAATCCTTATTACTACCCACCTTTCCAGGTACCTTTTATACCTCCCACTGCTACTCCCGAAGAATCAATCTGGTCTCGAGTTCGTAATGTGTTCCGCTGGCCTTTTTCCTATCAGAGGCACGAAAGCATCCTATCCTTTTCATCAGATGAATCATATCCTTCTCTCATCGTCAGGTTCCTTGTTGAAACTGTGCCGAGAGAAGTGTATCTCCACTTCTTGCTTCGACTTCCATCGCTCTACTTCTCGCGAGTGGCTCGGATATTTGAAGAGGCAGATCTGACGTTGCCTGAAATCAAGAAAATGGCATTGGAAACTGCGTCACAAACCAATGAGGATTTCGATATTCAGACGTTGAGGTCGGATGTCCCTCCCCAATACGGGAGGTTGAAGTCTACGTGGGAGGCGTTCATTGACTCGGTTATGCGGGAATGGAAAACATTTAATCTTATCTCGGCTCTCCTCTTATCGTGCGTTTGATCTATGCTCTTGCTTGATCTTGCTTCATTGAGTTGTACTAATCTGTACCCTGGATCCTTGATTGACAGTGCCATCCTGACGATCCTGCAAATCGAAAGCGCTGCTGCCGATCCTCTTACGCGATATTTTGCAATCGTTTCCCTGATCTGTGCTCTCATCAGTCTGCTTTTCGGATGCATGTACATCATTCGATTTGGGAGCATGCGAAAGACGTACAAGGCCGCTGAGTGGGCATTGGTAAGTTTTATCCGGCTGTTGCCTCCTCTCGCATCGGGTTAATTAATTATCTGCTCCGCCATGTTTTAGGAGGCCCAGAAATCGAAAACAGTCATCTGGTGGAACGTATGGGTTTTATTGGGGATGCCCGTTGTTTGGCTTACCTGGTATATATATATCATATCAGGCGGCGTTAGATTCTCATTACGCCCTAGGTCGATCATGCTTTATATCGCAAGCATCATGTCCTTCGTCTGGCGCACGACTGTCCAAGATGCAGGCCCTCCGACTGCTCTTTCTGGTGGTAGCCTTCTTGCTGTTCGCATCGTCATCACCTTCGTATTGGGGCTCGGAATGGTTTATGCGTGGCTCATCCTGAGCACTTTCAGCCGATATGGAACGGCAATGGATGAAGCGTGGAAATCCAGGATCAATGGTTGGTTAGACGAGAAGGCTGTAACGCAACAATCCCTTCTGCCACAGCCCACCGCCCCGTATACACCTTACCCTTTCCCGGAACCGACCCACTACGTGCATCCAGAAACAGTCTCAGATTATCGATCCGGCACACCAGCGTATACGCAGCCATATGGTCCCTTCCCTCCCCTCCCTCCAGATTCAACTGCCAGTCCGGCATATGCAAACGACGGTTTTACCCCACCACCAGACCGAAATGACTCCACTACACAGTTGCGCTCTGGAAGCCCGCACAACATGTCTTCGACTCCAAGCGCCACGAGGGCCAACACACAATACAATAAGGCTTCTAGTTTGCAACGCAAGGACAGCGATTCCTCGATTATATACACCGGCACATATACAGGGTATCCTACCCATCGCTCTTTTCACTTTCCGCCGCATGATGGTCAGTATGCCATGCCGTCGCCTAGGCTCGGTTCCCAGAAGAGTCATCAGAAAACTCCATTGGCGGTCCCTCCTGGCCCCAGCTTGCCGCCGATCCCTGGGACACCAATGCCCCCGTTCACGACCCATACCGGTGGAAAAAAACCAAGCCGTCGAGAGGGAGAAACTGAGGACGGTGATAAGATCAACACAGCTGGGTTGATCATGGCGGGTAGAGGACCTAGGGACGATGCGGAGGACGAGACGCATGTTCGTTTCCGTTCGCCAGTTTTTTCCGCACACAGTCCACAGGGAAGCTTCAATTTTTCAGGCAACGACGGGGATGCAGAGGACCTTTTGTTTTCGGCTGGTTCTGGCTCAGCGCTTACGCCGAGGATTAGTCCGGTAACTTCGGAGCATGGTGTTGACGGGGGTCAGGAGAGTGAGTCTATACGCCGAGGGTGACCTGGGTGATATTTTGGCGGTGTTCCTTTTTTTTTTTATGGGTTCATTTTAACAAGTGGGACTTTCATTTCTCTTTGTAATTTTAACGGTAGTGACGGACAAGGACATCTGCTGCCTATCGGCGTTGATGCAAAATATACAAATGCTTCTAGGTTGTAATACACACTGTCTCGTATCCTCATGCATTAGCGACTTCCATCTTGTCATGTTTTTCTAGCCTGAGTGCAGCAAGTGTCTTCGTTGTCGCCTTCCTCGAGGCATCGCTTCATTGTCGGTCGGTCCTTCACATGCATTTCAGAGGATACCTCAGAGAGTATCCAGAAATTGAGATGCGAATCTCCCAACTCCATCCCTCAAGCCGCCACCATCCTCATCCTTATTGTATTTTTCCAACAGTTCCTCCCGCCGCTCGATGCAGTTCTTCGATTTTATTCTTCCGGGATAAGCAAACGATGTTCATGGTAAAGGTTTCGTAGAGTTTCAGAACATAAGAATTTGGCCAGAGAAGTACTCATAGAAATAATAGTCTTGTTAAGGTTCGAACGGCCATAAGAGGGAGATTCAGAGGAATTCAATTCGACGGCACTGATTAAAAATTGTCAAGGAATTATGACCTGTCAACTTCAAGCTTTCACGCTTTTCGGACAGTGGACAGTAACCTGAGATACTGTACTATTACGACCGATCGTTCAGTCATATGTCATAGAAGGTTGTGAACTGAACAAATTTGGAAGTTGTCATATGTCATTTTGGCTCATGAACATCCCTCAAAATGCCGCTAAATATGCTAATTTTTTTTTCCACCTAATTCTTGCTATATTTCGTCTATTTTATATAATTAAACAATAACCCTACCCACAAAGAGGTAGTTTGACTTGAGTTTTACTCCATGATGCAAAAATATGGCCAGTTTCACTGTGAAACCCAAAAAGGTTGAAATTCAACCTAACTTTCAACCTTTGACATGTTGAAATCTAGCGGAGGTTAGGTTGAATTTCAACCGAATTTTGACTAAAAATAGGTTGGTCGTCGTAGGATGGTTTTCATCCTAAAAACGACAAAAACAACCTATCGGAAGATGAGGTCTTTCCAGCTGGTTTTCAATCAACTATAGGTTGAATTTCTTTTAATTCATCCTGTATGTATCCTATCGTAGGTTGAAAGTTGAAATTCAACCTGTCACAAGTTGATCTTCAACCAACGTGAGGTTCACAGTGATTTAATATTTGTGTGAACAATTTTTCCCCCCTGTCATTGGTCACCAGGAGGCATGAACATCTATGTCAGTGAACAATTGCTGTCATATGTCATACCCCATGAACGATTGGTCGTAATAGTACAGTAGTGGCAGAAATCTTCCTCGGTACGTCGCTCCACATTTGGTGTGTGGGCAATGATAATGATGCCGACGATTGTTTTGAGGTGGCAGCGTGGCGCATAGTAGTCGCCCACGCACTGGTGTACTTTGCGAATTTTTAACCCCCGCCGGCGCCTGTTTGTGCTTTACTTTGGATGCTGAAATCGATATCGAGCGAGAATACCTGGAACGTGAAATTCAAGCCATGGGCTACATTACTCGGCCATGTAGTCCTGGAAAGTGGTTGAAATATCAACGTTGGAAATTCATTAACGGTTTTTATGGAGGTACTATGTTCGGTGCTTTTTGCAACTTGAAATATCTTCTTCTTCGTCTTCAAAATGGAAAGAGTGGTGGACAGGGAGTCTGGACAGAGCTTTAATCCCAAGAACAGCTGAAGTGGCGTTCCTGCTCGTTTCGGAGAGAGTCACATGTCTAAAATGTGGCGTTGCCTCTTCGTTCTTTATTTTTAATGGAATTGTGAGCGCTACGCTCAATTTTTCCTCCAAAGAAAACATGTCATTTGGATGAGCATAGCGCGCATTCGAAGGGACCTTGAAGGCTCACAGTAGAAGAGAAAAACAAGTACGAAAGTTGTGGTCTACCTATTTCAGTCTGAACCCTGCACTTTTCTCGCGTAAGGTGTGTGAATCTGCCATTGAGCACTGCAATCCCGACTACTGTATCGTTAGTTAACTAACCTCACATCTCAATCCTCGTCCGCCTACTCACAAAACACCAACCAGTAGGGAACCACCTCTTAACAGCCTATCACAACTGACGAAGGGCTCTCGATCGCAGTCTGAAAGAAATGTTTTTCGCAGCAATGTGGTCGATTTTTAACGTGAGCACCCACAAACGGGAGGGGGACAGGAAATCGACACCTAACCACTAAACCACCCCTAGATCGTCTCGATCATTTTGGCTCCAGTAGCCAATCCCGTCTTCCGATCACTGGAGCCAGGTCCCCTTACCACAAGAGATGACCCAGTCATTCGAGTGAGTCTTTGCTGAGGGTGGAATCAGTACGACTGAAACGATCACACTGATAGGAAACATACTTCCAAATATTTATCACCTTGTTCTTGCATGCAAGGTTACCCTATGTCCTCGTTGTGGCAAAGATGGAGAAACTGTGGAGAACGGAGGGCTCGACAGCCCTGATACAGAAGACCCTGGTGGAGACAAGTTTTAATCACGGATGGGATGCGGAAAGGAACCCAGAAGGACTACTACATGGCCCGAGCGAGTTCCAGACGAGGTGGAATGCATGCATGGATGAGATTGGACAAGTGTACGAGTTGTCCAGCTGCGGAACCGCCGCACTGCTTGGCGTCGTCGTCGCGCTTCTGTGAGCCCTGTCATGTTCAGTGGATCTATTTGAATGCTAATTGAACTATAATTTGTCAGTGGTGGCTATGATGGCTATCAATTTTTTGCGAAAGCAGATTACACACCAGGCGACACCAGCCCTGCACTCTTTTGGTGCAGGTTCCTATCCATATCCAGTGCAGCCTGGGCTACAATATACCACATAGCTTTCAAAAGAAATTGCCACGCATTGAAGGGAGCCCATATCGGTGCATCGTGGGAGATTGTAAGTCGATGCTTGCGTTGTTAGCGTTTCTGGGTGATATAATTGATGTTTAGTACACGGACGGCGACCGAAAAACCGATTTCTGGTGGAATTGGCCATTGGCCTTGGCAGCTCCAGGAATTTATGTGTATTGGTAAGTATCGCATTCCAAGCTTCCAAAGGTATAAATAAACTCACCATTAATTTCAGGAGTATAACCCTCCGAATCATGCTTCTGCTCGTCTCTATGTCTCAGCCAGCCCATCCGGACCCAAACTCTTCCCGAACGTTCGAAATCATCTTCAAGCTTTCGTTCATGATCTTCAACGTGGTTGCATTCGCGCAGTTTGTGGGCACAATGCGTTTTTGGGGAGCGATGGGCGAGGTGCACGAGTACTGGCAGAATGAGCTGAAGATTCCAGGCAGGCGGGAGCAGTGGGCGAAGGACATAGAGAAGTGCATTAGCCCCCAAGGAGACGCACCCGTGCTAGGCTGCAGCGCTATACCAAGCGGTCCGAGTGGACCGGACATGGCCGGGCCGACAGTAGCCGACTCAACCACCGCATGTTGCGACGAAGCTATCAGTCAGTTATCAGCACCATCGGAGGGTTGAAGAAGGAAGAAATCCAACCTATAGACTTGTTTTTTTGCACTCCACATAGGAAAAAAATCGACATAGGCCACAACCTGGCCGAGATTTATGGAATAACCGTTGCGTGGCACGGCTCAGGTCAATGCCAGCACCTTAGATACATGGTAGCCTATGGGGAACAATCATCAGTTTTTTCAGTCGGGTTTGCTGTTGCTCGCCATCCATCAAGCAACAGATCATGGGCGGTACACACCTGAGACTGGCAGTATTTCGGATCTCTGGTCATGAGTAAAGCGGTTAACTGGTCTGCGACCAGCGATGAGGGGAACTATGAGGTATTTTGGAGGTAAAGTTGAAAGGGGAGGTCGTGGAGTGAGAGGGAGTGAGAAAGGAGGGAATACGCCAACATTCCATCGATCAGTGCAACGTGGCTGACAGGCACAGCCTTTTTGTACTTTGTCGAGCTTTTTGGGAAATCCGTCAAACATCCAGAGTCGGAATGACTCTTCAGTACTCAGTGTCGAATCAAGTAAGGAGATTATTTGGATCTCAAAAGGCGACCATGGCGATTCAGCCTGCTCCGTTTGAGTTTGCAAGCAAGTGTTGAGCGAATTCAGGCTGGGCTCAAATTACTATTTTGAGCAAGTTCGCACGTTTTGGGAAGGTGCCCCGAACCGGGTGTTTGCTTATCTTCAACTATCTCAGAGGCTCTGTATCAAGGAAAGGGAGGTTTGGAAGGGCGGTTATATGTCGTATGACATCGCCTTTTGTTACTCATCATGATTGTGAGGTTCGGGATGCTTTACTCAGGTTTTTTCACCCGCTTTCACTTTGCTTTCATTGCGCCTGCACTAATGAACGTTCTGAGCCGACACAAATTTGACACAAATTTGACTAGCACATATCCCAATATCACACAAGTTTCCTCAGTGTAGCTGGTCCTGGGAAATACCATCGGAAACTTGGATATATTTAATGCTAATCGATCTTGGCCAGTCATAAGATTCAAATTTGGCACTCCAGGTGGAGCACTACTCCTCATTGAAATTTGTCGCCTCATTCTTCCCACATGAACTTGACATATGCAAGACTTCTTGATTCCTGACCGCTATTATCCTGACGATAATTCATTGGTCATGCAGAATCCACGAAGACGAGCATCCTCAGATGTCACGACTCGGACTTCTCTTGCAGTCTCACCGTTTTGAGTTCCGTTCAAATAAAACATGTCATTTGACAAGCACGAACAGCATCGTTGATGGGACTTCACTGCTGATGTACTCTCCAGCGTGGATGAAACGAAACTGAAACTAGAAAAATTGCCATCATGATTTGGGGAGCTACAAAATCTCTGAAGATTTTCGTGAGCTTAACATAATGCATCGCTCGCTGGTTGATCACTGATTCAACCAGTTTAATTCAGCTACAACTCATATGTGAAACTCGAATGCGGCGGATTTTTTGATACTAGCAAGGACAGCCCTTGCAGGTCCAATCCTGTAGTCTGATATATCACGACCGGTCTATAGTTAGATTGATTAAAGTATCATGGGTTTGATCTAAATCATGTACTGACCACCCTTTGGGAAGGATTGGAAGCAGATAAAGGGGAGGGAAAATGAGAACGGATCTTCAGCTGGTCTCACCCCCATTTCTATAGTACGCCTACAAAGCCGCCCAAGCTTAGCGTAGAACGCACCTTTCGACTTTCAACAAACTTCGAACCAAGGGAAATCAACATCTACTAATCATGGTCCACATCGCAAGCACCCTTATCATCACTACCGCCGTTGTCGTTCCTGTACTTTCTGCGCCCTTGAGACTGGACTCCAACCCCCTTGAGTAGGTTTTTTTTCGGGGATGTGCAGAGAATTTTTGAACTCATGGAAAACTTACCTCAGGGAACGTGAACCAAGGGGTTTCAGGTTCAAGACCGCTGCCAAGGTTGCTGGCAATGTCGCCACTGGAGTATCCATCGGCGCAACGTGAGTCTTCATGTTTTGAGAAAGGGGAAAATCATACTTAACTATTGTAAAGTGTGGGAGGGATGATGCAACAGCGCGACCTCGACATCCGCGAGCCAGTATTTGCCTTAACAGGTTCCCAAATTTGGAGGGCAGCTACCATTGCATCCAAAGTCAAGAAGGGTCTCGTAGGAGCACGTAAAGTTGCACACTACGGCAAGAGTGGTATCGAATTTGGCGCTGCGTAAGATTTGTAGTGGGTCTCAACCTGAATTTCGTAACATTTATGAGCGCTTTAGTGTTTCCCCCATCTTCCCCCACAAGAACAAGCGGGAGTTGGACGAATTAGACGCCCGCCGCAGCTCCGGCGCTACCTTCCGTAAAATTGAGGGTGGCGTAGCTGGTGCCGCTGGCTTCGCCGGAACGTAAGCAGCTGGTTCTTGGATGCAGGTATCGTTACTAAAAACAATTCGTCTTCCAGCGCCGTGCCTTCCATGAACACCCGCCCGCAGCAACGAGATCTCGAGGATCCCCAATTCCTTGAGGCCCGCCGTTTGTCAGGCGCCGCTATTCGAAAAATCTTTAGCGGCCTTGCTGGAGCGGCCGGATTCGCTGGAACGTAAGCTTGGATCTTTCATACTACTACGAGATTTCTGGTTGATAAGTTACATACATTTCCAGGGTGGCGGCCATCAACACTCAGCGTCCACCACAAAGCCCACCACAAGGTCCACATCGACGGGAGGTTGTGGACCTCGACACTCGCGAGCCCGGGCTTTTGGAGAAGAGCGCTGGACTTATCTTTAGGGACGAAAACGGCGATATCTATGTTCGTGAGCTTGATGGGCTTGAACAAGTTGACGCCCGTGATCCTGAATTCTTTCTCCGAGAAGCTCCGGGATTCGACGAGCTTGACTAAAATGTAGGCAGTATACCAAAAAAGTAGGATACACAGCAATGAAGTAATTTAACAAGAAATTGAGTTCCCCACGAGCTCGTTCCAGGCCTTTAAATCAACTTCCGTACGCGTATCTGAGCTTTCTTGTCTCTCCTTCTGTCAAAAGAATGCCTAGAACTCATAATTTCATTCCCGCATGGTCCATATGCAACAATCACCTCCGCCGTTGTGAGTTCCGTTGTACCTGAAATTTGACACTGAATACCTGAAGAGCAACTTGGAGCCACCGGCGCTAGCCATTAAAGTGATGTAAATCAGCCGGCGCTTATGCAAAAGCTACACGATATATTCAGAATAACTTCGATTTATGGCAAGAGAAAATAATATCGGAAAGCCAATCGAATATAAGTCAAGCTGCTGCTCGACGTCACGCGAGAAAGATCAAGAACTTCAAGTTGGAGGGGTTGAAGAGCTAGCGGCTCGTCAACCGTCTCTGTTTATACCATTCTGAGATCCCTAAATCAAGTCGGCAAGAGCTGGCACAGTACTTCCAGGAGTTATTTATTTGCAAGGAATTCCGTAATAATTTCAGTCAAACGATCCAAGTGTTCAATATATCGTAACGGCAGCCCCTCTGTAAATATGGGAGAGTCGGTCCTGGTCCTCTCGTCGATGTATACAGGATTGTTCGATAATGATTTAACGAATCACTGAGTGGTGACAACGCTGTCCACTTCTGTATTCCGCGACACCGCTTCAATAATGTTCCTCCTATTCACGAGTTGCGAACTCACCGATATATTTAATGACGTCTCCTTGGAGACTCTTCAGATTTTCAAGGAAGGAGTCCGGAATCTTGGCTGCGAATCCCTAATAATAAAGACTTTAGACGAGTGAAAGGTTCCAAAGGGATCGTGGGAGGTATTTACATTGAGGATTCCTCCGGTCTCGTCATATCGTACATCGACTTGACCACC
Organism: Hebeloma cylindrosporum; assembly: GCA_000827355.1. Lineage (NCBI taxonomy): Eukaryota > Fungi > Basidiomycota > Agaricomycetes > Agaricales > Hymenogastraceae > Hebeloma > Hebeloma cylindrosporum. The sequence goes on along the minus strand of KN831791.1, from coordinate 63,706 downwards.
TATTAAGTTCGGAATGATCAGATCCAAAGAAGCTCTTTGGAGTTCATACTGGAATGCAATCCTACCGTTCTTCTTCACGTCATCCGCGTATTTCGTGATATCGTCGCTTGTAACATTATCGTTGAAGACGACGATGTATCGGCTAACAAAGTCAGATCGAACCGATCGGATATGCCGTGCGATTATGAACGACTGATCGCTGCCAGCAATTGCAAGAGCACATACCCACTAGACATGATGTTCTTGTTTCTAGATGTTGGTTTGGTGTGAGTTGTGTTGGTTCTGAAGGGGAGACGATGGGGAGAAGGTCGGAGGTACGCTCTTAAATAGGACATAACCACAGTCCTCGATTAGCAGGTGATGAGCATGATGCCACTGATGACACACTTGATTTGACAGTGATCATATGCCTTCGGAGCATACCCACAATTCCCGGGTTCGAATCCCCAACAAGGCTCCATCTCAATCAGCGAGTAAGCTTAGAAATCCGATTTCGTCGGTGGTGCGCTGCGGCGCTGAGCGCTGAGCGAGGCTCCAGCCGATCTTATCTTATCGTGAGGTTTTGCTTGTAAAGAAGACTGCCATGATCGTGAATGATATTGAAGTTGTAACTTAGGTTAAACGTCGTCAGGGTTTGTTATAATTATTTCAAGGGCCTATAACATAGCATGGAGGATAACATCGATACGACCATTAACTCGAGAAACACACAAATATTAATGAGCATGCGTTAACAAAAGTCCACATGTAAAACGCCAACGAAAAAAAAGGGTTAATGAATTAATGATTAATCCTCAAACCCACCCACAGCGCGAATACCCTCCACCAACCGTCGATAATCCCGCAACAACTCGCGCACCTCCGAAAGCCGCAAGTCATCAGGAGCACAGTCGATAAAGCGTTGCTTCGGAGGAGCTAGGCGCAAAGAAGAAGAAGAATATTGATACTGATACTGCACGGGAGAAACTGGGCGAGATGATGCCGGAGTGTCCGTAGGTCGAGCAGTGGGAGGTTGTGGTGGTTGGAGGAGGGAGGATCTCCGAGAGTGACTGGGTGAGTTCGATCCCTGGAACGGAAGCAAGGTTGAACATTATCATAGGCAGAACGGAAATAAAAATAAATAAAACGAACCTTGATCCCAGCAAGAGCAGAGACGGTTGCCAGTCGATCGGAAAGACTCTTCCTCGAACGCGCACTCTTAGGCCTCTGCTTACTCGCACTAAGCATGTTTTCGAAACTCCGAATACTCCTCGCATCGCCACCTGCCGCTCCACCACCATGGGTCTCCGGTGTATCCGCATCCTCCTCTCCAACCTCAGCTTCACTCTCCTCCTCGTCGTTCGTGGTATCACTCTCATCCCCATGATCAGACTCATCCACATCGCTTTCATCTCCATCGCCTATTCTGACCTTCAATGATTTCGCAGACGATCGCGACTTGAGAGAAGTAGCTCGAGACACGGTGACGAGCTGCTGACCCGCCTCCTCGCCACCGCCCGCGTTGGAGCGCGGGCGCACAGTAATAGGTAACGATGCAGCCAGACTAGCGATCGAGAACCCACTCTCGCGTCGAAGAAGCCCAAAACCCGGACCTTTGAGTCCCTGTGCCATAGATGTCGGTGTGCCAGGTGTTATGCGGCCGGTGGCAGAGCCTGGTGCGGAAGGCGGGTGTGGGTGCGCGGCATTGGATGGCATGAAAGAGCGTAGGATGCCGAAAGACGAATCGACGACGCCTGTGATGACTTTATTCGCCGAATCTGCGATGGCGTCGACTTGTTGGCCAACACGGTTACGCAGGCCGGCTTGGAGGGCATCGATGGGTTCGAGTGGGGTTTCCGAGGTGACTGGGCTGCGGGTTAGTGGGATTGGAGTGAGATCGGCCGTACTGGAGGAAGGAGAATCAGAAGAGAGAAAAGTTAGTGGAGGGTTCGTGAGGCAAATGGAAAAGCTTTTTCGAACCTCATGACTTTATCACTGTCACCTAACCCCAACCCAGCCATATCTACGTTCTCGAGGAACTCGGCCACAGCCAACAAGTTGATGAGACAATAGCTCTCTTCGCCTCCGACCGACTGGTTTCTAAACCTTTGCGTGAATAATAGATTCGAGACGAGGTGAGGAGGGTTGGCTTTGACGACCGAAAATATGATGATGGGGAGCAAGACGTCGCCAGAGACGGGTGTAGGTTCTTTGGGCGGTTTGGACAATTCGAGATGGCTTGGCTGTGGTCGTGTAGGCTGTGTGGATGGCGGAGGATCCAGAGAGAGAGGCGGCGGGGGCGATTTGACTTTGGACGGTTTTGGAGTCAGGCTATCTCCAGCTGGTGCAGGATCGGCTTGAGAGGACTGTTCAACAGCCTTCGAGTCGAGACCTGATGGAAATTCTGAACCTGAATTGGACGGAGAGAGTAGGAGGCTGCTGGATCCATCTGGATCGCCCTTTTCACTGGCTTCCGGTGAGAAAGAGGGTTTGGCAGTGGGAGGCTCCTCGTCGACTTCATCTTCTGAAATCAATCGAATGGGCGGCAATCTGGAGAGACCATCTACAGCAAGTGATTTAATTATATTTATGTTTGGGATAGGAAGATTAGTCGTACCAACAACAATTTTATGAGCGGCAACTAAGATTGATGATTTATCGCCAGGACCGTGACAGGCATTCAATTGGGACAACACTTTTGCACAGAAAAGACAGATTAGAGAAGCAACAAAACGAAGCTGGAGAAGAGGCTCACTGTCGCCGCAGGCTTTAACCACCGCGTTTAATTCCGATTCATTGACTGCCTCGCCCGCTTCGATCCCAAGATGACCAAGGCCCAAATCCAACATGTTGAGCGCGGCGACTCTACTTGAAAGTGCTTCGTCATGGGATGCATCGTCAGTCGTAGTCTGCATGAATAATCTGAAGTTGGGTCAGCTACCGAACCTTAATGGAAAAGTGAGTAACCTCGTACCGATCATAGAATAGAGATGTAATGGTGCATTCCACCGCTTCCATAACTTCGCGAATCCGCGTCTCGCTCTCCATTCTGTCATGTTCGCGTTTTTCCCTGCCTTTCTCGTCCTCCGCATCCGTCTCGCTCTCCTTCTCCTTTCGTCGAGATATGAAAGGCGTCCCACCGGCCCTCATATCCTGCTCCAACGACAAATAGAAGTCTTGGAGACGCTCCGCGGCGTCATCCGGGTTCTCTTCAATCGGGTTCACAACATACCCTTTCCCTCCGTTCTCCGCTCCGACTGTCCTATTCAACGGCGAGCTCTTGATGAAGGGGTACCAATCTGCGGTTATGTCATGCACCCTTTCTGACACCCAGCTCGGTACTGGGATGTTTCCCAACGAAGAAGTAGCAGCCAACGCAGTCTTAAGCTCGGTTTTCAACCTCTTGTTGATTTCTTTCCCAATGTCCTTACGGATGATGCGACGATCGATAGAGAAGGCGGAGATCTCGATTGGGGTGTTGGTGTCTTGTGAGGAATCGAAGCTACGAACTGACGTTGGAGGCGATGCCGGTACTGGTACTGACGGTTTGGCGTGGTTGCCACCGAAGAGAGAAGCGAAAGGTAGACTTATCCGCGAGGATGCGGTAGACACCGCTGGAACAGCCGGACGATTGGAAGGCCGTGGAGGTAGCGGGGGTTTGATCGAGACCGGTGTACGAGGTGGTAGATGAAGAGATGGCGCATAGGATGGAACTTCGAATTGGGGGTATGTGATGGGTGATATATTAGGTAGAGGGGTAGGTAATGGCGGTAATAGCGATAGTGCGGAAGTTCTGGTTGTTGGGTTGAGGATATCTTGAAATAGTTTTGAGGTAGGATTGATAGTTGAACGAAATGTGAGGCCCTGGCTGAGGGGGGCTTAATTTGGCGAAACAGGGATATTTTTGAGGAACATACCCGTCGAGAGTGCCGCGTAGACCAGATAGGGTCACGATCTGCGCGCCTTTACGCGACGGACCGTCCGATAAAATGATGTGGTCTTTCACAAAATCTGGGGTAATTTTCTCGTGTGTGAAGGCTGATTCTAAAGGCAGCAGCAATGTCGCCTCTCATATAACTTTAGTTGTTAAAATGGCCGAAATAAATTATAGCACACCTTTCCTGTGGTGATAACATTCCAAACTTCCGTCCATTCTTCACTTATCTCAACATCCACAACCAGTTTCTCCAGGATTGACCATCCAAGACAACCACTGTCCACACCAAGTCCCTGCGCAGCTGCCTTGAGGTGCATAAGCTGTAGCTTACTGGTGGCATCTCCCTGATGGTGTTGCGGCGATGATGGGTGCACAGTCGTCCCTGTCGTTGCAGCTGTCGCAGTGACGCGTTGGCGGGGCGTGTATGGCACGTATTTTGCACCACCATTGACGACGAGGGTTGCACCATTGCCAGAACTCGGTCCTCCTATACTGCCCTGCTCCGAAGGTGTTGGAGAATTTCGACCTGGGGATAAGAGTGGGTGGGCTTCGTGGGCCGCTGAGGCTTGTTGCAGCCGTGCGCCCGATGTTCTGCCTATTGAAACGGCGGGGAAATCATTGTCTCTTTTGGAGGACATAGTCTCGAGATGTCGTCTGAAAGAAAGAGCTCCAAAAAATCAGGGCGGGTAATTATTGAGACAGATAGGAATTTCAGGCGGCATTCACTTTCCCAAATGTTCCGACGGGGGAAATGGAACAGCCCAGTGGCCGAGAAATTCAACAAACGAGATGGTGGTCGAGAATCAGGTCATGTTACTTTGTTTGATCACGAACCACCACCATACATACTGATACTTTGCAATAAACTTTGACATGAGCTCTCACGAAAATTCAGACTTGACAAACTCATTTTTCAGGGGATGCACAGAATCGACAGAGATCAACAGCACTAACCTCCAGACCGCTTTGGATGCACATCGCATCGCGGCCTTCACCATTGCCCAGAAACGTAGGAGCATTCCAGAGTAAGCTGAGGATTTTCCGTTCTGAACCCGACATTTACCGTTTCCCAGTTTCGAAGAATTGGAAAAGGCAGAAACAGAGCCAGAAGACGAGTTGAAGCTGATCAATGAGAGGATTACACTGTTAGGCGACAACCATTTGAAAGATCTCGAACGCTTGTACACCATTCAAGCAATAAACTACAAGGCTGAAGTCAAAGATCAGTATGTCTCCTTCAACGAATCTGAGTTGGAGGTTCCTGGAACAGAACCTTCAGTCATAGAGGTGATCTCTCATTGACGACCAGCTATTCTCTAACCCCACATTTTCGCAACAGGAGATATTTGCCAACGGCCCCGTCAAGGAGTTCTCTATCGAAAACACATGGAATAACGACTACGACCTCATTCGATATACCTACCTTTCACAGGTTCTCGGTTTGCAAAAGCGCCGACAACAAATACAGGCCCAAAGGGAACGCGAACGAAAGGAATTCGAGAAACAATTCCCGCAAACCACGGAGGAGTTCGAGAGCAAGCCAATGGATATGCAAATCCGCGTCGCACGATTCCTGACGGCTGAGAAGGCCCAGAAGGAAAAACTCCTGTCTGAATTTGACTGGGCATGGAGACAGACAGAAGCGCTGGAAAAGATTTTTAAGGCTGATGTGAGCAGCACCCCCGCTTTCATTTTCGGAACTCCTGTGTTCACATGGTCTCGGCTTTGCAGCAACTGTTTGCGTCTGAAGTACGCAGTATGCTGCTCAGTGTAGTTCAGTCATCGAGGGATCCAAGAAGGCTCTGACGACTTGCATCCGCATCCAATATTACATCACCGCACTTTGTCGAACTGCTTTCCGTTGCATTTCATCAACTATATACACATAGTAAGCAATTTTGTTGTCATTTAACCATTTCTTCAACCGGTCCAATTTAGATTCCGTTACCCCCGTGCACAATGTACAAAATTCATCACATTATTACTTACCGCCCTGCGGCACCAGCTTCGAATCCGCCAAGTAATGGAAAGAATATACATACCGCTTCGCCTTGCGACACTACCCCTGCTTTGAAGGCTATGCGCAAAGTCGTTTCCACCATGCTACTTCGTTCTTATTTGCTGGCTGTACTGTTCGCAATTCAGTCCTACAAATATTCCAAGATTTATAGACACGCGGACAGAATCCATGCGCTCAGTGAGCCGCGAAAGGCGCCATCGATAGTCAAACATTTAATTCTCAAGACTTCAACGTTATCGCTGTTTATCTTCCCCATCGGAGCAGGAAACTCGTCACCCGCTCTACAATTACACAAGTTTAACATGGTCGCCATGTTTCCAAAGAACTCATTAGTCGACTTCTCTGCACTGCAACATGTGGTATCCAGTCTTGGTATGTGTTACGTATGGTCGTAATCGTCACCTGCCAATATCACGATCCTATTCGCTGCCAGGTTTCTCCTCGCCGTCCAACCGGTCGTTATTGAGAACTTCTGCCAAACCCCTCAATAATTAGGTTTGGCTGTGTGGGGTTGCCAACCGCGTGGGGATTCAGTCGGGTGTGATACACCCGCAACACACGCAGGCGCAACTGGGCATTATTCCCGTTCCATGCGCTGGGGATAGGGAACCCGGTAACGATTGGGGGGGTCGTATAAAGGGTTTCAGAGAGATAATCAATTATCTCGTACCTCCAAGCTTGATTCTCCACGGGTCTCAGCTATATCTTGAACGCCTCCCCGAAGTCCAGCGCTAGCTTTTGTGCCAAGTGTTTTCGAAGCCATGATCTATCCTCGTTTGCTCGCTCTGGTTTTTGCCGCCTGTGTTCTGTCGTCGTCGAGTGCTCGTGAGATCACGACGGAAGAGATTAAAGAAAAGGCAGCTCTTGGATTTCATTTATTGAGCTTCGCTGCCGGAGCAGAGCCGGTGTGGAAATCGGAAGAAGAAACGGATGCTCTGGTTTCCAAACATGCGCATTTCGTGAGTGGGACGTTTTTTTTTTTTTGCCCCTCTCTGATGAATTTTCGATTGTCGAACTTGATATACAGATTGACGTCACGGACACGTATGAAGACGATTTGGCCTACAAGGCGGCGTCCTTTGTGAAAGAGTTATTGGTGGTCTCCTGTGAGTTGTTCACTTAATTTTCACATCCTTGACCCTCAAATTTACATGATCCTTCCAGATCCACCCCCTTCGCATCAAAGAGAGATCGCTCCGATTATTGGAAATGTGTCGCTATCAACGATGCAGGGTTATCTGACCAAGCTCACCAGCTTCAACAATCGATACTACAAAGCACCCAGTGGGCAAGAAGCATCTGTTTGGATACGAAATACCGTTGCCGACGTACGCCCTCTCCTGGCCATTTTTTATCTATGCAACCCGGGGTTGACACGCGCCCTGCTTTTTCCTCCTAGGTGATCACTCAATATCCTACAAGCAAAGCCTCAGTCTCGTTATACGTCCATCCTTCATGGCTGCAGAACTCCATCGTTGCCAAAATTCCAGGAAGTGTAAACCCAAATGGCGCAGTGACGATCCTCGGTGCACACATGGACTCCATCGGCGGAGGCGACTTGATGACCAGTCGCGCTCCTGGAGCGGATGACGATGGCACTGGCACCGTCAACCTTCTCGAGGCGTTCCGTGTGTTGATGAAAGGTGAGTTCCGGCCTGCGACTCCCGTTGAATTCCACTGGTACGCGTTATCGCCCCTTGCGATGTACGGGTTGTCGTGCTCATATTATATGTGTAGGTATTCCGGGGAGGAGGCAGGATTGAGAGGATCTGGAGCCATCGCTGCGGATTACAAGAAGAACAATGTCCAAGTGAAATCCATGCTTCAGTTGGATATGACTGCTTAGTGGGTTGTCATTTCTCGTTCGCGTTACTTGTTGCAAACAATCCTATTTTCTTCCAGCGTCAAACCAGGAACGCAGCCCGTCATCGCTTTTATGCCCGTAAGTGTTCCGCTCATTTTTTATTTCAAGAACTCTTTCCTATGAAACGAAACTCCATCCAGGACTACACGAACGCGAATCTCACCGAATTCGCGGGGAGGCTCGTAGACACATACACGACCGCCAAGTGGGTCATCAGCGAACCCGTAAGCCCCCTCCATATCATCCCTACATATTACGAAGGCTGATTCCCGAACCTCCAGTGCGGTTACGGCTGCTCGGACCATGCAAGCTGGCACAACCGCGATTACCCAGCGATTCTTCCGTTCGAAGGTCTCTTCTCAAATATCAATAAGGTCATCCATACTCCTGGTGACACGGTGAATGTCACTGGGTTCTCGTGGAGTCATTCTCTGGAGTATGCAAAACTCGCAGCGGCGTTTGCGTACGAACTTGGGGCTTGAATGACGTTAAAGCATGTTGTAAAATCATCATTTTCGTGAAATGTATACGTAAAGAAGGAACTATGGATACAGTAATATTGTTTAAAGAAAAGGATCCCCCCAAAAAAGTCTAGAATGGAGCAAGTTTAGTCAAGGTCGAACACCAGAATCTCCGCTGTACGATCTCCATCGTTCTCCACCTGGAGCGTATTCCCACCTTTTCCGACAAAGATATACGCTCCATCTCCCTCGCGCAGTGTCAACTCCTCCCCTCCCTTCGAATTAATCTTGACACTCGCACCCTTGGCCTTCCCCTCATTATATCCGCTTGTCTGCACAACATGAATATATCCCTTCTTCCCTTCCAACGGACGGCTCAGCGTCTTTCCTTGGCCCAACAATGTCGCGTATAGTGTCAAAGGGCTTTGTACCGGGGCAGGCCCCGCGCCTTCGCGGTCGCCCGATACACCGGGAGCCCCGACAGGTGCGACGACCCTAGCCCATTTGTCCGTCTTTTCCTCGTCGGTGAAGTGCCGTGTGTAGTATTTGGGCGGGAGACGCGAAGTGGTGGGGAGGGACCAAATTTGGAGGAAATGGACTTGTTTCGAGCCGTGGGCCTTTTCGGAGTGCGAGATGCCAGTTCCGGTGGAGGTCATTTGAAGATCGCCGCGTTTGAGGATCTCAATGTTTCCCATGGAATCCTTGCTGTAGGGGGGGTTAGTATGTGATGAAAGGGAAGAAATAGGACGTACTGCTCGAGTTCTCCGGCTACGACATATGAGAAAATTTCGAATTCACGATGGGAGTGGGTACCGAAGCCGGTGCGGGGCGCGACGCGGTCTTCGTTGATCACACGGAGAGATCCAAAGAGTTCATGCTGGCTGTCTTGATACCTGTTACAGGTTGTGAGCAGAGGCGACTAGAGTTAGGACGTGAGGACGTACATTGCGAACGAGAAGGTGTGGAAAGTTTTGAGCCAGTCATGATCTGCGTTTCCCCGCTCTTCACTCCTTCGTGGAACGAATTTCATTGAGGACATGGTAGCGTTGGGTATGGTAGCGGTGTTATGAAAGTTGTTAGTGATGGTCGCTTTGAGGTATTGAGCACGGAAGTTGGATTTCGCTTGTCGGAGGAGAGACAACAGGTTGTCTGAGATGTTTTGTGGTAGGAAGTTGAGGTAGAGTGCGAGGCTTATATACAGCGGGACAAGGGCTATGTGAACCAAAAGGTAGGATTTGGATAGCATGACGGAGATTCCATGGCGCTCTCTTTCTTATATATCCACCATCGTAATTCGCGTTGTTCGACATTATCAAGCGGGTTGCCTTTTTTGGGCTTGTGGGACCCACGGATCGCGGGTCACATGCGGCGGGGAAATACGCTGACCATTGGGTTTTGCGTTACAATGACGAGGGTGAACTGGCACCGAAAAGACGCAATCAGAGCAAAGAGGAGAGAAGGAGAAGGTGAGAGCGCGTTTATTAATCCATTTATCAGCTGCAAACATACCTAATCATATCTTCGGGCATGGGAATTCGCCAGGCCACACCATAGGAAAAATCCCGGAGTTAGAGTGTAGGTACAGACTCGTACGCTAATAGTGTCTACAGTCTCGAAAAAGGGTGAGATTACAGGATGCTCAAGGGCTAACTTAGAAACAGTGATATCAACAAATAGAAGTCCGATGAATAAATACAGTGTTCGCGGTAGTGATACGGAGCGACCCGAAGAGTCCTTTGTGTGTATCGAAGATCAGGATGGATGGCTATTTTCTAGTGCCGCGTTGAAAGCTGGGTGAGGGGATGCCACGGCCTTGAACTTTTTGTCGGTCATGAGTCCACACCTCAGATCAACATTCCGGTGACTCAGGACCTTGACAATGTCGCTGGAAAACGCGCCCTGGGTGTGGGCAAATTGGAAATGATTGGAGACCCATAAAGGACATATTGACGTGGGTGTGTGTGTGTGTGATGAGTTCAGTGGGAGTCGAGGGTTGTTCTAGAGCCGCCGAGAATGTGACTAACTGCGCGCCATTTGTCTTGACGGCTGTGCAGTCCTTTGAGCAGTTTGTAAAGAACCTTGCGGAGGTCAGGCATAAACGAGACCAGGACATCTGGCGATGGATCCTCCGCAAGACAGTGCTCAAGGACGGTCCGCAGCTCCGCTGGGATCGAATGGATGTCGCTTTTCAACATGGTGAGATGAGGTCTCGTCGCGGCGTTTAAAAGGCATACCTCAAATCAATCTGATAGTATGCGAAGGCGCTGATGGTGATGTTAAATTCGTGACCAATTTTGACATAGAGGTCGCTGACATCGCCCTCCGTCGCTTGCTCGACACTCCAAAGCCTTAGAACTTCCTGAAGGGCCTTTGTTGATGATAAAAGATTGTGTACTGCAGTAGGCACGTCTCCTGGGACAGCCTGTAAGATACATCAGCTGTGTTAGTGCTATAAAAATATGTTGGGTATTCACAGTCTGGTAAGGATTGGGTTGTTCCCCGGCAGGTTTGATGCCATTGCTCGTAGGTAAGGCCTCAGACTGAGATGAAGACGATGGATAGTAGGTGGTCATGAGTAAAGTTCTCGAATCCTGATTGATTGGACCCTGATAACCGTCGAATGGTTCGCAGAATCAGATGTAGCTGGGTAGGCCTGGAAACAGAATAGGTAGAGGGACAGTTTGCAGATTCTAATTTCTGAGCGACGTTCCAAACCGATGTGGCTGTGCATAAATATACCCACGTGATCAATAGCTAAAAATAACCACGGTTCCAATCTTGAGCGTCAAATTGGCGTCCAAGAACTGGACGTCGTCTGACGGAGCTCAGGCTACTATGTCAGTAGCTATTTTGGTTATCTTATATACTGTTTCTCTATGTAATGTCCGATTAATATTGAATTCACCTTCTTACATTAGGCCATTCACCGCCTCCAATTTTCTGCGCGTCCTTTCGCCCGCAGAATATTGTAATTACCAAGAAATGATTGGAAACTAAAGATACGAGTTTGACGCCCGGATCGATGCAGAAACCCCGTCGCAGGCCCTTTAGCCACGACTTGTCGTCTGCAAGGCTCCGACCTGTTGCTGTGATTGAAGCAACGGAAAGCAGGACTCGTGGGTCCCCTTTATGCGCAGTGCCGACTGCAACAGTACGTAGTATGCTTAAAGGTCGTCCGATTTCATCCTCATTATAATGATAGTAAGCACTTTATAGTGGCGCCAGCTCCAGCCGATATCGCACATATGATAGCAAGGTCACCTGGGATTCGAAAAGGGCTTGTCATCAGTCGTGGGAGGGGTTAGACGGTTAGAAAGTGCGGTATGTTTGCGGCTTTCTTGGAATAAAATTTGTTACCGATTATGTCCATATGTAGTTGGTAATTTCTCTTGAATTTCCAGTGCATCACCTGCTGGGCTACTATACCATTTGAATTAAAACTTGAAACAATTCTTAAGGGTGTATCGGTACCACGATGGTCTTCCCGTTGCCCGGGTAACTCATCTTTGTCTGAGCTGTGAGTACAAAGCCAAGGCCAGTTGCCAGTACTTTTCAAAGACGAGCACCACCTGCATCTGGACAAATGGGCGGCGTGAGTACGGCGTGCGTTCGATATACTCACCATTCTCCAAGAATCGGAAATTCGAAACTGAGACTCGTCATCACGAAAATGACGAAGGTGGAACGCGGAAGGAATACCAGTGGGAACATGGGAACTGGTGCGCAAACAGGGCTGTGTAGCGGAACATAGCCAATTCCCAACGCCGAGCCCAAAAATTTAATGCTGGTGTAAGTTCATGTGGGAAAATGACATTGAATCCATCAACCGGATTGCACATAAGGGGGCATGCCAGCCATTGGCAGACCAGTGAAGTTGTAAACAGGGGGAGTGCGAGGTGTAACAAACAAATGTCCCGCAAATGGTTGGGGGATTGGTGGACAGACTGCGGTCATATTGTTTCTGTGAGACTCGTTTATCGGCGGAGGAAGTCAAGATCTTTCTACCATAATGACAGCGTGAGGGCGGGGAACCGCCAAGTTGGTGGCTTGGCCACGGGCGTGGGGATTTATTTCCCCAGCCCAGAAGCCGAATTCCTCAAGGATGTTCGAAGGTTTCTAGTGGCGTAACGGGTGTTGTATTTACAGTCCAGAAGCTGATGAAGGAGGCGTCAACACAGAGTAGGCGGTATGCTTCACCCGGGTTTGTTCAGAAAGGCTGGAGGAAATACCCACGCCCAGGAACTGAGTATGCTCCACGGTGACGACAAGGACTTGGAACGGCGAAGCGCTGGAGTTATGACAATATTAATAGTGAAACTGTAACAAGGTCGTCTCTCAGTAGGCAAGAGCTAGCGGCTGGTCGAGCTTTCAGGTTGAAACAATAATGTTCGGAAACAACTTGCAAGGCCTGGTAATTATAAACAGAAAACCCTGTAAGCTCCAGGATATGCTGTGACCGATACAACGAGGCGTCCCGCGATTTGGTTCGTTTCCTAGTGGACGGCTTCTGTTGAAGTGTGTTCCTTGTTCCTTCAAAGTGCCAGGGATCCAGGCTGCGGAGAGCTTCACGAGTGGAAGGGTTCGACATTTAACGACGATGACCATGATAAAAATGACAGCGTAAGTTCCATGGGGCCATGTTTCGAAACCGTGGCGAATAGCGCCAGGATGAATGGGTGATTGCTTGACAAAGAACAGATTGGGCGCCTGCAGTCCGCGTGAAATTCCCGGTGATCCATCCGCGTTTCCGATCAAAACCTCTCGCTTTCTCCCGCATCTTGCAGTTACATACAGTCAGGGCCGTCCAGGGTCTCCCGGAACGGTGATTATTAATAAGATTTCAATCCCGGTTACTAACAATTTTGCAACGGACAGAACAGCTTGTATCTAGTAAGTAACTATCTGCATTGTTGCCTTCAAGGCGTGTACTCGATCGAGGGGGTTGCTGAAGGCCGCTGATGTTTGGTTTACTATGTTCCTTCAGGTGCTTCACAGGTCCACTCGTGTGATATATTGTCTGTCACTTCCAGCTCCATCCCCTGTGGCACTTGCGTGGGCGCAAATCCGGTGCGTTTAGGCCTCCCAATCACCCATCTTCTCACTGCAATCATCAAGTAGGGAAGAAATTCCAATCTATCCGAATGCGTTCAACCATGGGGATAGGTATGTACTTACCCAAATTGTTTCCGAGTCCATGGCCATCTACGAACATTTGGAAACACAGATAAGCATCCGCTGCCCTGAAGAGCAGGTTGAGAGGGCGAATTCGGGTGTCTCCCGGGACCGGAATGATGGTGTTCGATCATGATCAGCCTTTGCGACCCTGCCGTTTCGCCCTCCGATTAACGATGACCTGAAGCGCTCCGAGGGCCATGCTTCAGACTTTAAGCTGATTAACGATTGAGCTTAATGTACGAGTAATGCCATATGCTGAGCATCGCCCCTTCATTCCCTACCAGATAATTCCCCACTGCGGAATTCTCTATCTTCCCCATGACAGCGAGACAGATCACAACATATTGCCTCCACCCCCGCCTCGGTACCCACACATGTCAAGTTGTGGAGAAAAGATGGTGGCATTTCCCTGCATTTCCTTGACAAGTGCAGCCTCCCGAAGCTCCTTGGGATCAGAAGAAACTTGAAAGTGAGTGGTTGTTAGTTACATATCCTACTGTCATTAAATTGCTACTGAACCATGAGATCTAACTTATATACCAGTTGCTCTCGGCCTCGACCTTTGGGATCAGGTGGCTATTGACCTTCACACTCTGTGTCATCCGTTACCCCACTGTCCAGAACTCCAGACCAGATGATCATTCAATCGCCAGAATTCTATTTGCCCCAACCTTCACATCATTGGGTTTCAAACGGGGACATGGGGGCAGGAAAGGAATTGTAACAAAAGCAGCATTTTGCGGTGCAATCTGGGGTGGGGCTGCTACTTATTATCTGCCTCGGTTTTGACATCATACCTGGGTTACGACCGTCCGAACAGCCGCGAACCCATTCAACTCGGAAGGTTGTCGGAAGGCCCATAAATATCGTGAGTGGTTATAACACGAGGCGTGGGGTTGTCAATGTGATGAAAGATCCGTGTTGATTGGAGCCTCACGTTGTGCTATCCAAACAGGTGTATCGCTGAACTGTACAGACAGGTTGGCAGATCGGCACCGATGGGCTAACCAACTGGTTGGCGCTTTACGCTTTTGGAAACGATGCGTCGTAATCGGTATCTACTTACAGGATTGTGATGTATAACACGGACGAATGACAAGTCTTCTGGAGATGCGCATTAATACTCGTTCTCTTTTGAGAAAGGATGTTCCATAATCCAGAGGAGTGGAGGTCCGATAAGAGGTCGAAAAGAACTAGAAAAAGCAAGGGATCAAGCAGCATGAATTCTTCGTTTCCCATGAAGGTAAACACTCCCTCGCATCTTGACATGATCTTGATCACAATGGCCTCGACGGATGGAGAAAAGAGGACCCCGCTGGAGTATGTTAGAGGCCACTATGTAGGGTAAAAATATTTCACTCCGAAGGTCTTTTTTTTATTTTAACCCGCCGTACTGCGCGAAGTGTTTGTAAATTATACCAAGGTTTGGTGGACACCGTCGTTATGAGCCTGCGCCGAATTCGCGGTCGCGGTCCCCCCCTTCGTTCCAAAATATCAAATCAGTGTCGAAAATATACCCGGCTTGTAATGGTTACAAGGGTATGGCGTTCGTTCACTGAAAGTTTGGCGAACAGAAGAGTGGAGAAGTCCTTCCTTACTACCCTCTGCCTGTCCATGAAAGCGTCAATGATGACGGGTACGGCGGTCATTGGATCCAAAAAAAGCTTCAGAATCCAGTGGGAAATTGACATGTGAACTCGGATTATATCTTTATAGCCGAGTTGCAAGCTCATAACGTGGGTAGGAATTGGCTAGGAGCTCGCAACTCGGTTATTTATATAAATATCCAAGTACTGCAAGACTAACCATTCAAGGCATACATGTTTTTTGTCAGAATAGTCGTAGCATGAGAGCGGTGGGTCTCCCTGGTACGAAGAAATGTCAAAGCTCCACTCTAGTCGGTGATGGAAAAGTGCTGCGCAGGGTACCGTGGGAGCAGTCCTCTAAGCGCATAAGTACTCGGTGGGCAACAGTTAGATTGTATAGAGTTCAGCCAGCCGAGTGGGGAGAAGCGGAAGGCCGATGAGGGCTCACAATTGGGAGTTTCGCAAAGTGGAGTTATGATGATAGTTTCATGACCCTCCCGTGTAACCATCTTCCACTTCCATCCCTAGGGGGAAGCGATGTGAACGCGAGAAAACTTGGTGAACACTTGTCACTTGACGGAACTTGGACGCGAGCAACATAAAAATACATGGTCGACAGTGGCAGACAGCGGGTGGTGACGGACGGACGGACGGATGGAACACTAGAATATCCTCCGATTGTCGGTAAATTGATAAATCACCAACGTTCTCGCCAGGTTCTCGCAGCTGAGCGAAAGAGTGTGTTAACCGGTGATCATGATATTTTCCCATGTCGTTTCGTGTGGGGTTGCGTGTGTAAGGCGTTTTTGCAGGGTTAAGTAGTTCAGACTGCCTGCAAGAAGCCAAGAGACGTTCACGCGCTGACAGGGCCATTATATACGCATAGCCATACTGAGTAAATTAAAGGAGAACTTACCATGTACATGTGAACGCGACCATCGCGGGGGCACCCACCATCTGCCAGTTTCGAGTAAACACGAAGGCGAAACGATTTTATGGGAATTATTTATATGGCCAGTGAGAAATTCACGGAAAGCTTTTCGGGGAATGGTGCAAGTACGACGCCAGGGAGGAAAGATTGACGGAAAAAATAGAATCTCCTTTCGACAAACCAAGGATGACTTTCAATACCTGTCATCTAAAGTTCGTGCATACTTAGCGGGACATACTTATAGTGTACGGATATGATGGGGAAGGATAAGAACTGTCGCCTCCAGTGCCAGTGACTCCTTCCCTGACATGCCAGCGTGCTAAAAAAATGTTGTGCGTGCGAGGAACGCCTGAACCCGACAGATTTGGATAAGGTTATTGCTTGGTTATTGCAAGTACGTGTAAGACGTTCGTGCTCATTGACAGGGATTCAGCATGACACGGAGGCCTGGATCATCGATAATGAATTTCGCACCTACAGCCAGAACTAATGACCAATTCACGTCAATGGAGAACAGGGGGGGAACACGACGCACTGGCGTGGATGTAGTAATCTTGATGTCAACTTGATGTCCGATTGCGTATTGTGAATTGAGGGAAGTGAGGACCTGGGAGTACCTACTTAGCACTGGGAGAACCAAGAGAACCTACATGGAACAAAGACAGGGCGACCGATTTAGCGTGGCATCATCGATGCTTCCACAACATCCCATGAAGGGATTTCCAAGCCACCCTTCGTTGGTTTTTTTGGCTTTGGTCCGCGATGTGCGTGACTGAGCAAGTTTGAAGCGAGAAGTTATCGATAGCTATCAACGTTCCCAGCCTCGTCGCAGTGGTGGGCAGGAAGCAGGTGTTAGAAGACGTTCATTATTGAGGTGTCATCGGATCTTCGACCGGCCTGAAGGGGACGTACGTTTTCCGTGAACCTCGAATCGCCGCGCTATCGATGCAAGGTGTGGGTATGGTGTACCGAGGGCCAGGAACTGAGGCTACGGGATCTCCTCACCGAGTATGACCCCAAGAAACACGTTGAACTAAGAAACGACGTCTTGAATGCCTCATCGATGGAGGCCGCGAAAGCAGAATGATATTAGCAGACAGAATTTTGTACAACTCGTGATCATGATAGGTTGGATATCGGACGTGGATTAGGTGTAAGGATAAAATAAGGTATGATTATTTGGAAGTAAGGCGAACGTTCAACGCAAGATGATGATGGTACAATGGGATTGGATGCGAATGGATTCCTTGAAGGTAATTTTTGGGTTGGGGAAGACGAAAGTGGTGTGAAAGGGTGGCGTTAAATTTGCAATCGTGTTTCGATGATGATTAGGAAGAGAAGGCAATAAAATAGAGGTCGAGAAAAGAGTCGTCTCATGAAAAAAAAGACGAAGAAGCAGGAGGATAATAATAATTCTGTTGGTAATCGGTTGTCTGGGTACGATGCTGATGCTGATGCAGTTGATGCGGTTTTGAATGCGTCTGGGAGTGCCAATACTTTACATGAAACAATGCGAGCGTGTGACGAAGGGCGACTGATGGCCGTGGTGTGGAAGAGGAAGGACAAAGGAGGGCGGAGTGGACAGACGGAGCCAAGAGAGACCTAAATTGGTGTAGAGAATACCTGACGGCGTGAGAGAGGCAGTAGTACGGTGGGAGGACCATAGCACAGAGAGGAAGGCAGCGGAAAGGCCAAGAAGGAGGATTAAGGAATCCACAAGGGAATCTTTTCCTCCACGCCCACCCGAATGGATGAACGCCGGGCGACTATCGCGAGAACAATCGACCAACACTCCGACCGTGGAGGAGGACGTGCACAGCTTACGTGTGAATCCGCACAAGGTGGAACAGATTTTGACGGGCGTGTGGGTAAAGGAGAAAAATTGGCCTGTGGGTCGTCGAGCGAGGGAATGAAAACAATAAAAGGAAATTCGCGGATGATGATGAATGCCGTCATTTCCCACACGGCACTGGATTGATTTGATTTTACTGTTCGAAAGCGTATTCCACTGCGACGCAGCATGCCTCATTGGACTGAGACGACCCCCTTTGTCCATGTTGGCGAAGACCCTGCAGAGTGGGGAAGGAGGCGTCGCAAGCGGGACATGGGTGCATATTGAGCTCCGCCGATGAGATACTATGTGACGAAATTGAAGAAGCTTGGGAACGTGAACGTTTTGAGGCATGCGAGACCTGAGAAACGTTGAATTTTTGAGAGGTCTTTGACGCTAGTGAGGGAAAGAGTACGTACAGTATCTGCATCCATTATTGGTTCCTCGATGTCTTCTAGCTTGCGCTTGACCGAGGATGATGATGATGATGAGGGGGAATCTAATGGATAATCAAGTCAATGATCGGAAGCGATGATGGTCGAGTCAAGAGTGCCACTCACCAGAGAGTTCTCGCCACACCAGGATACGCTTCATTCGTCGCGAGAAAGAGTCCGATTGCGATTGTGGTACTGAGGCGAGGGGATTTTGGGTGATAGGGGTAGAAGCGGATGCATCGAGCGCTGCTTCTGGGGGAAAGTCGGAGGAGCAGTACGATGAGCACGCAGACTCTTGCTCTTCTTCCTGGTCCTCGATATCGTCCCCTTCGCTAGCAGAGGACGCGGAAGATGAAGATGAGGAATATGATGAGGATGCCGCTGAACTCGAGTTTATGACGGATGATATTCTTCTTGGAGGGGGCGGGGAGACCTCGACGAGCTGAATGACGGTATGGGGTTGGTAGAGATAGAGATTGCCATTAGATCCTTTATTTTGTTCGTCGAGAAATGAGGGAGTGTGTTGGGCGGGGACGAGATCGAACATGGTGATGGGGAAGAGTGGATGTGGGCTGGCTGGGATTTTTTGAATTTGACCATCGACCTCGTTCATAAAGAAAGTCGAGAACAAGCGTAGAGATCGCGATCAAGATCCATCAGATTCCCATCGGGCATGATTTTCTCAGAGCTTCTGACCCAATTCGGAAATTCAATCACGTGATAGATCTGTTATCAGGCGCGCTTCCCAGCCTTTTCCACATCTCCGTTTGGTTTTCCTTGCCAAGTTGTTCTCCGATTCCGTCAGCCCTTCGGTTTTTCCACCAACAAATATCATATGCCCCGTCTCGAGGGTAAGCCAACAGTAAGGGAAAAAAAAGAAACTACCCATATCGCCGTACTCGTTGCTTCGTTCTCACGTCAGGTTTCCACACCGCCTTTTTTATTCCAAGAACACCCAAACAACGTATCACGGTCTCATGGGGGCAAGCCAGGCTTCTGCAGCCTCAAACTGTTCAATCAACTCACGCATCACAGAGTCCTCCGAATGCAGCTGTCTCATCGCAGCAAGCGCCTAAGATAAACATCAAAACATCAATCAACGACCCAGAGGTTTTTCCGAAGATGACACCAAGGGAAGGCTTACCACGTCCCAGAATCGGAAACCTCGCTCGACCTCCGCTTTCGGGTACTTGACACCCGGGAATGTTTCTTCGCACAAGTCCAGTGCCATCTCCTTTGCGACTTTGACCCCCGGTGCATTCGGGTCTCTCACCCTCGTTCCGTTGTTGATGTGGGTCAGCGCGTCAAGGTAGACCTTGGCTAAAACGCCGAATCCTGTGTTGACCTCCGTCTGGAACGGAAGGGAGAGCGCGATGTCCAAGAGGTCGTCCCGGGCTCGGCGCGCGTCGTTCCGGAGGAGCATATTCAGAGAGGTGACCTCGAGGAGCGTGCGCAGCGCCCGTGTGAGAGAGCGCACGAAGGAGTTGAAGACGAGGAGCTCGCGGGAGAGTGGGGCTGACCATGGCTGCGCCTGTGTGGGATATTCAGAGTAAGCGCGCTTGTTTCCAAGAGGGTTCCAAACCCCCCCCACGTGCAAACGGGAAGACTGTCGGCCAACCGAGCAAACCCCCTTGGTGGCTGAACGGTGTCTTAATGAGAAAAGATGGGACGAACCTTGAAATTCAATGGCACGATGCTAAGGACCCGCATCACAAGGAGCATGCTTGATTTTTCATCATCTGGTGGCGTAACAAAGCGACCGTCAGCGACCTCGCCTCAAACCAAGCGGCAGCCCCCTCGAGTAAGAAAGGACAAGGAAGGGAACAAGTCGGATATCAAGAACGCGTGAGAGGAAAATGCCCAAACCGGTGCACTTGGGTTTAGATCACCGAAGATCAGGAAGTCCCCATCATCCAACACAGATTCCGCAGCGAAAATAGATCCAAAAAAGGGAAATGAGTGATTGGGCAAAGACGTACCGCCGCCAAAGCTAGGTCCTCCGCTGAATGCACGTCCAGACCAGAGGTGTCCGTGCATGACGCCCGCCCTGACGAGCTCTAGGAATAGGTACAGGGGATCCTGGAACTTGTCATTCACCCTGGCCAGCTTGATGGCGATGTACATTGCACGCGCCAAGGGCGAATGTGTATGGGAATTGAGCAGGAAGCTATAGAGAGTGCGTGTGGGTATCAGTTATCGAATCAAGGATGGACAGGGAAACATGGAAAAGAAACATGGAAAGAGACCAAGAATCGCAGTTGGCGGGCTTCCATATGATACGATAGCGAGGCGGATGTCGACGATGTATTTTGGGTTTTTTTGACATCGCGTATGCATGCCGAAGGTAGGAATGGAAATAAAGAAGCAAAGAAGAATTTTAAAAGCAAACGCACCCTCGTAGCTCGAGGAAACGCCAAATCACATTGGCGACGACTTCGTCTTTCTTCTCGAGTGGCGCGTTGGAGTTGTTTTTAACCTTCGTGCGAGCCGCGAGGCGTTCGGAGGAAGTCGCCCCTAGGCATAAGGCGAAGTCAATGGTAGATGACTGAACCCAAAAGCATTTCGTCACATGAAATGTTACGGTTTCAAAAGGGAGAGAGGGTAAGACCCATCCAAGGATGAATTTTCTCATGAGTAAAATGTAATAAAATCACTCGAGAGATGGAAGCGGATGCTTACGTTTTGCCTCCTCAGTTCTTCCTCCACAACAGAGTACATGACGTTCCAGCCGGTGACGCGGTCGGCGAGCTGGGCCGTCTGGGTCGAGTTGTGCTGCACAGGCTTTTGGTGTGTATTCGGCTGTTCGAACCAGAAGATGCCTTGGACTTTCCTGTTCGCCCAGAACGTATTTGCGACGCTGCTCACGAGAGCGAGGGCGGTCGCGCGCGGTCCGGTTTGTCCTTCAGTGATGACTTCTTTCACGAAACGTTTATATTCGGTGGTTTCTCCGTTGTCCAATGGGGGATTCTCCACGATTTGGCCGCTGGTGAGCCAGACGAGGGCCTGTGGGCCTAGGAGACCGCGTGAAAGATAATAGTAAATTTCATCTGGCAGACGGTGCGTAAATATCTCGTGGAGGTCCGATGGGATGTCAGCGCCGGTGGGGTGGGGGTGGTTGTTGGGGTGTCCATGGCCAGGTGGGTTTGTGATTGACAGAGGAAGAGGAATAACGGTGCCCTCGTTTGAGAGGATCAGCGAATATCTTATCATGGAACGTGTTCGTGCGTAGTGGTCGGAATATTGAATGGTCTTGACCGCGGGATGGTCGGAGAAAACCGAGACGGCTGAATGGCCAGATTTATAGTACTTGACCATATCGACGGTTGCTTTTAGGGCTTGTTCGTGGACGGTCGGGGGAAAGGGAGGCGAGTGATCGAATCCAACGAGGATACCGATATCAAGGAATTGGTCTTCTGTTACACCAAGCTCTTGCAAGAAGCCGCGCTTCGAGGTATATTGAAAAGTTGGGTTTGAAGAAGTCAAATCGAGGGCGGTAATCAGCTTGTCCACGCCGCCAGGGTAGAGTAGGGTATCTGTTGGACCGAAAATCGCATGAATGTACGATTTATGGTGCCGTTGGAGGTATATCAACTAATTGAATAATTAATAGCGGTTTTTGGCGAGGAACGGAAAAAAAAGAGTGTGGTGGAAACAAACGTACTTGCGCCCAAGCAACGTATGGGGCAATGAGGAATTCGACGTTTCTGTGTCTGAAAATCCTCAATACCATCCTCCAGAGATCCCATTGAGCAAAGCTACTCCGGCCTTCGAAGAGCTTGGTCGCAGCTTCTTCCTGACCCTGTTCATACTTTGCCCACGCGTCGCGACGGTCTTTGCATGCGTCGATGTGTTCTGCGTAGTGTTGTTGCTTCCACCGTTTGTTTGGGAGAAGACCGGGAAAGACGAAGACGGGCTTGATACGCAACTTTTCGAGAGCACGTAAATCGGATTCGATACGTTGGGTGAGCGCTAAAGGAAGACCACCTGTTGCGGCAAGCAGAGGCTCGCGGGATGTAGGATTGTCGGTGAGGAGCTGAAGATAGTACGAGGCATCGATTCCAAGACGCGAGTCGGATAGTACAGAAAGTGGGAGCGTCTGCAAATGTCTTCGTTCAAACAGGTAGTCTGGAGAAAAACGCGACAAGGAAGAAAAGTGAAATTTGTTAGAGAACTGGCTTGGTTTCTGTTTTTTTCGACTGCTGCTCACTTTCAAGATGCTTGATAGGCATTGGAAGAGATTTGGCAGGTGGGCGCGGTGGCCGATGAGCGTGCGTTGGTGATGGTCGTTTATAACAACAACTGGCGTTGGCAGCCAGCAGTCCGGAATCGCTTACGTAATCACTCAACTAAACAACTCTATCGAAGGTTTTATTATGTTCAAGTAAAGGTTCGCGGGTACGCATTGCTCGATGGTCGCTGTTTCTCATAACTTGAGACCGAAATATTTATTCCTCGATAGTTTCAGAGTAGTGGTGTGCGCAGATGATTTTTTATCCGGTTTTACATAAGTAGTTGATGGTTTAAATTTCGTGTTTTGCGAATTAGCAAGTGTTCTTGTTGGAAATCAACGGAGGGCGGAACAATCGCAGTTGAATCGCAGAGTTATAGGACTGTTAGGACCAAACAACAGTAACTGCCAAACGTCACCGCTGCAGTAAAGCCGTAACTCGAGATATCAACAACATCCAAGCATATCTGCTCGTCTCTGGACAAGAAAATGTGTTGGAAAACGACGGTGAGTTGCACTGCTGGGGATGGTCACGGTTTTCTTAGAAAACAGGCTTGAAAAACACGTAAAGCCTTTCTTTGCCTGGAAAGCATGACGCCTGGTTTCCAGGCAAACAGAGGGAAAACATAATAAAATTATTCCAGCTGTTTCCCTTTGAAAGGCGATGTCTGTTTGATTCTTTGTTTTCCAGGGAAACAATCAGAAAACATATTCTCACCAAACTAATAAGCAAACAGTTTTCCTTTTTTGTGTGAAAACAGGTAGAAAAAATGTAATCAGTTTTCCCTTTGCTTGCTTAGAAAGCAGGTAGAGTGTTTTCTGGGGAAACAGTAATCTTACATGTTTTCCAACCGTGTTTCCTCGGAAAACAGTCACTATTCCCAGCAGTGTTGATCATGAAGGAGCGTTGACCGCGTCGCGCGAGGCAATAACTGCACGTGCTATGTGATTACGTAAGATGGCCACGCTGAACATTGTTTGCTTGCTCATTGCTGTCCCTTCAACGCCGACGACGACGACGACGAGCACGACGACGAGGGCCCATCGGCAAGCTCACACTCCCTCAAAGCCATTCGTGCGCTACGAAGACAGTAACGACCTCTCATACCGCCTGGCTTGCAAGACGAACCTTACATACCAACAACAATGCCCGCCCCACTCTATGTTCCTCAACCACCACCTCCAGGAGCGCCGCAACCGCCAGTGCAAGCAAACAACGCTGCATATCCAGCACTTTACCTCTACCCATTGAACGATACCTGGGCTCCAAAACACATCACACTCACCAATGTGCATACCAAGATTGGGAGGCAGACGAGCTCCAAGACGGCCCCTGGCGAAAGGAATGGGTTTTTTGACAGCAAGGTTCTCAGTCGACAGCATGCAGAGGTCTGGGAGGACGGGGGAAAGGTCAGTTGTCAGGTGAAAGGTGGTCGCGGAGTTAGGTGCTCATCTTCCGACAGATTTTCATCAAAGATGTAAAGAGTTCAAATGGCACTTTCATCAACGGCGAGCGCCTCAGCAGCGAGGGCCACGAGTCGGAGCCGTTTGAGCTCAAGAGCGATGATATTGTCGTATGTTCCTTTTTTTTGGTGGCTTTATGTCCGCGAATTGACCCCACCTTAGGAATTTGGTATCGATATCGTCGGTGAAGACAATAAAACTATCATCCACCACAAGGTCGCTGCCCGCGTTGTGTGTGTCTTTACCGAGCAGGATGTCCAGGTCGCAGCCCGGGCGGAACAGCATCACCAGCAGCAACAACATCTCTTCCAGCAGCAACAACAGCAACATCACCAGCAGCAGCAGCAGCATCACCAGCAGCAACAACAGCAACAGCAACAGCAGCAGCAACAACAGCAACAACATGGCGCTGGGCAACACTCCCAGATGAATGGCGTCAACGTCGGCGGGTCATTCCAACCGTTCGGCGCACAGCGTCGTGCCCAACTCGTTTCTTCATCCCAGGGATCCCTTGGACTAGGTGGCATGGGGAGCATGGGCGGGATGGGCCGCCCCCCAGGGAAAACCGGTTTGAGTTTTGATGTCATTCTCAATCGCCTCCAAGGCGAAGTCCAGAAGAGCCGCGAGACGGGCGCAGAGTTGATGGGCCTGACTGGGGCCATGGGGGATGTGGGCGATATTCTGAGTGGGGGTGGCGTTAGTATCTATTTTTTATGCTTGCTCGTCTTTTCGCTGATATTTTATGCGGTTTTCTAGCCTGCTAATTTGCCACCGTTCCCGACGCATTTACCCCCCGTGCGGCCTCCGCAACCTGCTGAGCCTACCGCTCCCGCACCTCCTGCTCCTGTGCCAGCTCAGGCGCCGGCAGCCGCTTCGACCTCTGAAAACGCTGAAGCCGCGCCAGCGCCATCCGAGTCGAAGTCGGCTAGTGCACCTTCCCCCCCGCTCACAGCCGCTGCGATTGAGCAGCTCCAAACGCAGTTGCGGGATACGCAGAGCACGCTCGAGGGACATTTGGAGCGCGTACAGAGGTTAGAAGGGGTGTTGAAGGAGCAAGAATCTATGCGCAGGGAAGTGGGTCGGTTGAGAGGCGTTGTGGACAGAGTCTGGGCGGGTGAAGGATCGAGGGTTGGGATGAAGAGGAGCTTGGAGGATGACGATGAAGAGCCTGGAGAGAGCGACGATGACGACGATGTGAGGAGTGTGGGTACGGTGGTTCCCCATGAGCTTGAGCGCGTCGACGAGGAGGATGAGGAAGCGTTGGCGGAGGATGAGAATAACGAGAAGGAGTATCATCGCCGTCAACAGCGGGATAAAATGGCCAAGGACGGATCGGATGGCGAGGAGTCGGATGAAGGCGAGCAGGAAACAGAGGACCGACAACGTAGACGGGAGGAAGATCTCGGTGTGGGTCGACCCAGGACTCCCGAGCCTTCGAGTTTTGGCTTGGGCGACTCGTCAAGGAAGGCGGCGTCGTCGTCCTCACCTCTTGCACATGCGTCGCCCGCTGAGTCCTCGAATTCAAACCCTCCAACTCCGTCAGACGATGTCCTGCATTCTCAAGTGGAGAAACTCTCAAAACAGGTCAGCGCAGTTCTGGCATTCACCACCACCTTGGAGGCACAGCATGAAATGGCGCAGAGCACGATACGGGTGTTGGAGGAGAAGGTGCGGGCTTTGGAAGGGTTATTGCAGGAGTCGACGGTGGCCGCTGCTAAGAACGACGAAGACAAGGCCGAGGCGGATGTTCCTCCGCCTCCCGCTGAGGAACGAACGACGACCACGGATACGAACCTCGATGCGAATGTCGATATGCTTTCGATAACCTCCCTCATGTCCGAATGGAAGAAATCTGTCGAAGGCCAATGGTCTTCCGTCCAGGAAGAATGGAGCGAGGAACGTGAGCGCCTCGCCAAAGCCCGTGAAGAGTGGGAGGCGCGGGCTCGGGCGGTGGATAGCGGCCTGGAACGAATGAATGGCGTACAGGGCAGCATCGTTAGGGCGCAGGAAATGTTGGAGGTCCAGTTGGGCGCGGTGATGGATCATCAAGGTGGGACGGTCAAGCACAATATTACCACGACGGGTGGATTGGCCACTCCCCCTTCGCCGCCGCGTTCGCAGTCGAGTGATTCAGCGAAGTATGCGAGGAGGAGGAGGAGGAGACGGTCGTCGTCTTCGTCGCCGCCGTCGAATGCTGAGCCGCGGTCAAGGTCAAGTAGTCCGTCCGCTGCATCCGCAGCTGCAGATATGGATTCAGGTGTAGACATGGCCGTTAACGATATCGATGATGCCGAGTTGTCGTCTACGACTTTGGCGGAGGAAGATGATGACCCTGCCATTGCTGCTGTTCTCCCCCCGCGTGTAAAGGCATTCGGCCCTCCCGGAAACCAGGACGCGGAGCGCATGTTGGCGACGCCGGAGCCGTCGGTGTACAAGTTGGATTCTTCCGTTAACAGTTTGGATTCCCATCCACATCCATTGACTGAATCGACGTTGGGTGTTACGCCTGAGGAGGTGCGTTTTTGGTTGGGGTTTTTCCTGTTTTCCTCCTTTTGTTCATCTGGGATTTTATAGGAATCAACGACAACAACAACGGAGCCGCCGCATTCTGATTCAAATTCAAAAACGGCGCGGATGGATCAGAGCAACTACCACGTGCAGCCCACGATTAATATGCAGACGGCAATGGGGGTGGTGTTGTTGAGTGTTGCGGCTGCAGCGGTATTTTGGAAGGTCAAGCCTGAGTGAATGGGCAGAGGGATTCAGTCTGGATTTTTTTAATGACGGGTATTCGATTTTTTTCCTTCCCCCCCCCCTTTTTTTTTTGTTGACATCGACGTTCGTGGGGCGGGTGTTGATGTCAGCCCAGTTGTGCCCACCTTTCCTTTCCACTATCCAACCCACCTTGCCACAACGTACAAAAAATCGGATTCACTTTTGATTGTTAATACATACAATATACACCCATTACGTCGAACTCGAATTCCCCTTGCACTTTTAATATTATTCGCTCGTTTTGCAAAGTCTTTCATGTTTGGGTATTGGGCGTACATGTTGGACAAAATGATTGTATGTTATTTGCATATAATGAGATACATAAGGTTTTCACCTGTGATCATGTCAATTTTGTCACGATCATGGCATTACGGGTCTTTCAATTAGAAAGCTCGTCTTTAGAATCGCGCTTGCGCAACATGAATTTAAATGTTCACCTGGGAAACTACCAAATATGTATAACAGCAGTTACCGTTTATATCCAATTGTGCTCTCTCATTCACCCTCAATGAACACCAAAATTTTGGCTGGATACTGGTGTCTGTAGAGATTGTCACAGGTAACCCTGGGGTTTTCCCAGCCAACCTGCACTCCTACCTATGAAACCCGCACCTGTGACCAGGGGTATGGGTTTTGGCAGTTATGAGTATGGATTTGTGGAAAACCCGTGGGTTTGATCATTTTCTGCAGGTTTTTCATTTTTTTTTGTTTTAAATCATCTTGCATTCATTTTTTTGGGGTTTTTCAACGGTGAACATTATGAGTTTTTTTTTCATAAAGATGAGCTTTTTTTCATAAAGATGAGCTTTTTTTCATCCATCCAGAAATCCTGTCACTGCAAATGTGTTACCTTTTTACTTGGTTTGAAGGCCACTGCATAGCATGGCATACAAGTCTTTCTCTTTAATTACTTACATATTTTGGCTGCCAATATGCTTGTAAATTTGATAAATAATTTTCACAAGGGAAACAAGGTGCATCGTAGCATGTCGTAGCCTTCTGGAGAGAATTTTTACTTATTTGGTTGATTCAACACTTACCGCAATGTTTTTTTACCAGTAATTTACCTGTAATTTACTGGTAATTTACTGGGCCTGGATGTTGGATGATTTTTGGTGGTAACTTACCATGGTCACGTGTTTACCACCACCACTTTGAACCTTCTGAGGGTGGCGACTACACAATTTTTTTTTGGTCATAAGGCATGGAAGATGCTTTGCTAGAAATTACAGTGCCAAATCCAAGGAAATGTGGGTAAAATGTAGGTACTATGATATGGCATACTTTCTGTACAATTATTATCCGCCACTTTTTCTAGCCAATGCAAATATATTTGGACCCTTTTCAAGGCATTTTATATACCTACTATAAACTATAAACTTGGGACACTTACCATAATTTTGTAGTTCAGCTTTTATTCTCGAGGGATAAGCCACATTTTTACCCCCAACGAGCAACATTTTTTTTGGAAGGACTGATATCATTTTATTACATGCATCTTAGAAGAGCTTAATTTGAGTAATGAGCACCTTAGATTATTATAGCGCAACTTTCTCAAGGCAGAGCAACTTTTTTTTCTCAAGCACCATTTATTTCACCAAGTTCCGGATAACTTCTCTAGCTGAGTTGCCTTGCCAGATAGCCGGAAAGCCGGCCGTACCAAATGAGGCCAACATGAGAGAGTG
Source organism: Hebeloma cylindrosporum (assembly GCA_000827355.1). Classification (NCBI taxonomy): domain Eukaryota; kingdom Fungi; phylum Basidiomycota; class Agaricomycetes; order Agaricales; family Hymenogastraceae; genus Hebeloma; species Hebeloma cylindrosporum. Next base: position 35,336 of record KN831791.1, on the reverse strand, counting down.
TCCACAAAGATCACTAAAATTCACACTGGGGCATGTTTACCTAAGCTCCAAAATTATGGTAATTCGATTCTACTCTTTTGTAGCTTTCGATTAAGCCTAAAATCTCCATCACAGGTGTAGAACTCATCTCACAATTGCAAGTCTGCGTCTGCTCACCTAACTTGGGCCCGTGCCAGATGCTGGATAGGTCACATGTGTTATGCATCTACATGAAGATTGTAGAATTTCACATTGGGGCATGTTTACCTAAGCTCCAAAATTATATGATTTACATTCTCCTCATTTATAGCTTTCGATTAAGCCCAAAATCTCCATCACAGGTGCAAAACTCATCTCAAAATGTTAAAGTCCATGCTTTGCTCACCTAAATTAGGAACGTGCAGATCACGTGCATATTGTCGATGCATTCCAAAATTAAACACTCAGCTTTTCACATCAACCTAGCTGCCCACTTTCCCTTTCTCTCTCCCCATGCCTGAACTATGCGAGGAAAAAGGGCATTTCCTCCTCTTTCAGTTCTCTTTTCAATCTCTCCAAGGAAAAACATCAAAAACATCGTTCAAACTCATTGGCATCCATGCTGATGCTTCAAAACCCGAGGAAAAATGCTACAACGTGAACAATGGCCACGTTATAAAGCTTTCCCTAGGGATTGGCATGGGTAACCCTGGGGTTTTCCGAGCCAACCCGCACCCCTACCCTTGAAAACCCATACCCGTGACCAGGGGTATGGGTTTTGGCAGGTGCGGGTACTGGCAGGTTGTGAAGGGGTTTGGTCATTTTCTGTGGGTTTTTCACTTATTTCCACTGTAAACCATTTTTCATCTATTTTTTTGGTGTTTTCCAACAGTGAATATTACTATAGTATACCCTACTACTAGTAACCCACTTTAAAACAAGTTAAGATAATATTTTAAGCCCCCCAAGAAAATAATTAAACCTCAAAAACCCGAAATTTTGTGCCTACATACATGTTGCATTATGTTCTTTGTAAAATTACTATAAATTCCAAATAAATTAGTGCTTCAAAAGCGTAATATAATGCATTTTTCCCCCTCCAAACAAACCCGTGACCCATGCCAGGGGTACGGGTTTTTTGAGGGTACAATTTTTCTAACCCCTACCTGTACCCCAGCCCAACCCGTGATCTTTACCCGCGGGTTTCTCCAACCCGTGACAATCCCTGGCTTTCCCCCAATTGTGAGATGGTAAGAGGTACTTGTGGCTCTCAGACCAGCCTTTGGCCGCAAGAATTTGCTAACACCACCGAAAATCCGGATCCTTGGCCTATAAGTACCTTGATGCTGCAAGGTGCTCACTCTGCAAATCGGGCATTAATCTTGGACTTTGGAACCTCCTTTTTGAAGGTAATTTTCTTTACGTCTTTGTCTGTCTCTTCTACTAATGTTATTTGACTTTTTGCAGGTGGTCTACCTTACTCATACATCGATTCAATTCTACTTGCGTGAAGTCTGGAACGACTCCATTTCAAACATCAGCAAATGTGTAAGTGGTGTCTCTATTTCTATTCAAGACAATGTTAATGTCAATTTCTTGTAGGATTGTGGATTTCATGTTGGTTTGGCCCTTGAATTTGAGGATTATTTCATCATGTTCCTTTCAAACGACCTTGTACTTCAAGTGAGTATTCACAATGCTGTTCTCTGCATTTGATGATGTGTTAACTCCCTATCTATAGCCCATATGGAGCTCATCTTTAATTGAGTTGCAAAATGGATACATTGATGCTTGCCAGGATTACGGCGGTTTTCTGGGACTGGTTGCAAGCTGGATCGAAAAGAGCTGCAGCATCATCCTCCAGATGGGGCCTTGTTTGCAAAGTTATGCATTCTGCCAATGATGTCTGGTTTGGTGTGGGCATTTACACAGTCTGCGAAATACTTTTTATGGCAGGTTCTTGCTATTTGCTTTTTTTGTTTGTATACCAGCTTATCAACCATGGAACAACCAGGTGTTTCTCCCTTTTTGACAGAAATCGAGGTTTTTGATAACCCATCATGCATGAGCCATATTTGTGAGGCATTCTGGGCTTTTAAGCACAAAGCTGTTACAGGCCTTCCATTTGTGTATCCTTTGTCTATATGAGCATCTCTCTCAAGTCTTCTTCACAGATCACTTCTAAAACCTTGTATACGGAATGGTATATTAGCTCTTACACAACCACAACAGTTATCCTACAAAAGCTGGCTGCATGTTTATGCAAAGGACAACTCGGCCATTACACCTTGAATGGCTACACTTGTCGACCTATACAGGGTTAGAGGGAATTCCTTCATCTGTAGAAGTTGTTGGAGAATGACTTCGTATTATACCAGTCAACCATCGAAACATTGGCAGGTCAGGATAGTGTCTGGTATCAATATCCACCATTGGGTGATAATTCTCAATGTCTTCGAGCTGAATTACCTGCAGTTTAGCCTTCAGTCGAAGGAGATCCATTTGGGTGAATTAATATTTGGACTGGAAGAGTGGGCTCATTATGGGATGAAGCCTAGGAAGCCAAACGCCTTGGCTAAGATGTTTGCACATGAAGGTAACCATCTATATTCAAATTTTCTGCCTAACGCTAAACCATCTTTCAGGCCTTCTTGATGAAGCCACCTTCCTTCTCTCGGAGGAATACTCAAACCTTTTTGTCTCATACGATAAAACCATCTGGTGCCATTGCAAGACATACACATACCGTGTCCCTACAAAGCAAGTCTGGAGCATTACTCCTTGTTTCCCAGAAAATTCTTTCATCACACCTGCAACCAATAAAAGGTATGTAATTTTAAATTATGTTCGATTGTTTTTGGTTTAAGTTCTGACCTTGTAATGCTTAGATTGAACAAGATGATCATTGAAGTAATAGGACAAAAGCATCATGCAATGCTCTTCAACACAATTGTGTCTGACATGTGTGCCGTCGCAATTGGTCCTTTGGAATATTGTGGGAATGGAAGAGTAATCAAGCTACCTCATGGAAAGACATTGTATGTATCTTCCTAGTCCTATCCCCATTTCCATTCTCTCTCATTCTCGTATCCATCCTTCAATCTGACATGGCATTAGAGTTTCAGTCGTCCGATATGATCCTGCAGTCTCAGAGTTCTATGCTCAACGAGAAGCTGTGGGGCTTGAGCGCAAATCTGATGGACTTGGTCAAAGTGGAAACAAGAAAAAATCAATGTCGCATGCACAAAAGCAGAAACACTCACAAATTGTGGCCAAATGCAAATCATCACATAGTTCATCGTCACCACCACCAGATGAATGCAGTCATCAAGTGTTACAAACCTCAAATTCCTCAAGCCTGCCTCCACCTCCAGTGAAGAAGTGATGCCTGAGTGCAGATAAGGCTTTGGTTGTATTCATAGTAGGTATTGAAAATATTAATGTAGAATCAATTTCATTGGGAAGGTGAAAGCGAAACATGTAGTTATTCTATTTAATTTAATCGATGTGTATATATACCAAACCCAGATAAAAAAATGTATATTAAAGTCCTTGCATTGCTGCACGAATTGGCTCATCAATTAAGCTCTTCTAAGATGCATGTAATAAAATGATATCAGTCCTTCCAAAAAAAATATTGTGCATTGGGGGTAAAAATGTGGCTCACTCCTCGAGAATAAAAGCTGAACTACAAAATTATAGTAAGTGTCCTGAGTTTATAGTTTATAGTAGATATATAAAATGCCTTGAAAAGGATCCAAATATATTCGCATTGGCTAGAAAAAGTGGCAGATAATAATTGTACAGAAAGTACACCATACTATGACACCACTAGGGCAGAATTTTTTTGAATTTAAGGGAGAATTTTTTTGGATTTAAGGGAGATGTGTGGCCTCACGTGACCCAGTAAATCACCTGTAAATTACTGGTAAAATACCTGCCATTTGGGCCCCAGGTAACTTACCAGTAATTTACACCCTCAGGAGGTTTTTTACCCAACTCTATTCAACACCAATCAAATACTGTCATGTGGAATGCAGAATTATGCAAACTGGGCTTAAAAAAGATTCATCTTATCTTATCTGTAAAGGAGACTTAATATACTCACTCATATCACAGCTACATAATGTTCACAGCTTAGAGAATTACACAAAAAAATACTAAAGAGATTAAAATGTGACTAGTACAGTGAAATTGGTATACCCAGTCTCATTCAAAATGTAAAGGCCAATGATGTAGAGCTCAAATAATATGAGCTCTATGTCACCTAGTCCAACTCAAAATGGACCAATGATATAGAGTTCAAATAATATGAGCACTACGTCACTTGCGTCCAATTCAAAGTGCAATGCAAGTGACGTAGGGCTCACACATTGGGGTTTTCAAGATTTCCAAGGCCCAAATATCAAAATCCAAAATGTTGTCCAACAGTTAGAATATAAATCATAATTTATAGTTTAAATATTGTGCAAAAGTCAATATTTTGAATATTTGACAACATACAAAGGGAGCACCATATTTAAGATATGTGGGCCCTCAGTAAGGTGTCAGATAGATTAAATATTGGGTAACATATTTGGGGTGTAGAATATTTGAAATATTGTACAACATATCGGGGTTGTAAAATAGTTTAACTATTGTGTTTCCCAATAGCAAGTGCCCACTCATCGTCTGCTCACTGCCCACCCATCGTCTGCTCACTGCCCACCCATCGTCTGCTCACTGCCCACCCATCATCCACTCACTACCCACACATTGTCTGCTCATCATCCTCTCACTGTCCACTCATCGTCTGCTCGTTGCCCTCTCATCATCCCATTCAGTATCCGCCCATTGTCCATTCATCAACTGCACACTGGCCACACTTTCCTTGCTTGTGGACAAATCATTATCATCAGCTACTCATCTTGCACTCACAGGCAGAAGTGGTCAATTGAAATGCTTCTTTTCACAATTGGAATGGAAAATATGGAGTCAGCAGAATGCGCTAAAGATTCACTATCTTCGCTGTATAGGCAGAGATGATTATAGATGGGGAATAGGCAGAGATGATTATAGATAGGGAAAACAGACAATTGGGTATGCGCACAGCATGTTGGAGTCTGAATTAATGGAATAAATTTCCTTGTTTATAGTCTGGAACCAGTGGTGAGGTTGGTTTTACTTGAGGATTCACTGAAGGCTCCTACGTTGCTCCGCGATTGCTGTAAGGGTCAGCTGGGTGGAGGCCTCAGGATGGGTAGCTGCAGGTGAGAAGTGGGGAATCCTCTGATTCAGGCCTGACATCGAGTGTGCAGGGGTAGCCCTTGAACTTAAAGCGCTGTCAGTGAGTCGCTCCAAATCTCCTAACACCTGAGGAGAGATGGATATTGCAGTACTAGGAAAAATTCCCCCCCTCTCACCACACAGCTTGCTGTTCTATTTGTTACTCATCACTGTGACCTTCTGGAAAATCCCATGAGCTTACACTGTCTTCTTCATCATCAGCATGTCACTCACCTGCTCATCAGAAAATTTGAACCTGGATTTGAGTTGCGGGATGCTTTCTGGATCACTATTTTAGAATTTTGCTTCTATTTTGAATGTCTCCTGTTTCTTTGGAGAAACTGATGCTCAAGAAAGGAGTAGGCCTGACTTCAATTCCCAGAATGAATTCAGCAGGCCCACTGTGGTACCACAGAGCCTCATCAGTGGTGCAGCGATTTCAAGGGTTCTGACATAGGAAACAATTGGTCTTGCCTGGTTCATAATGTACATACTTCCATCACTCTCCCCTTTCGTTGTTGCTGATTTCTCTACAGGATGGTCCAACAATCAAAGTGCTGTTACATTGCACTGTGCAAGGAAGCAGAATTGGACAGGCTGAACTCCATAGTGGGTTCGATTTTGACGTGCCCTGGTAAGTACCTGGCAGACTCTTTTTTTCATTGAACACTTTTTTGATTCATTTATTCAGGCAGCTGCACCTTGGCCAATTTGTCTCCACAAGATCCATATGTTTGTGTCTAGACAAAATCACAAGGTATTCTCTATGTGCATCTTTCTGTCCAAACCGTGGTTCGCTTTCTGAAATCTTCATTAGATTTTAAATACATTGAGGATGCCAAAAATTGGTTTCAGATTAAAGCCCTTAGTGTTCTCCAGTCCTGATCATCACTCTTCCTCTGACTCTTGGGACAGCTTATTCTGCGCCATCAGTGAGTCGCTCATCTCCTGGGACACATTGGGAGAAATTGACATCATTAGCATTAACTTTGACACCAAGCTCTGTTTCTTCATGGGCCACCTTCGACCATTTCATGTGTTCCTTGTCTCGAAAGAAGAAAATCTTCCATCTTTTCCATGGCTTATTGTCTTATATATTGGTCGCTTGTCGCTGCGACATTCTGGTAAGTGCCTGTTGCGAGTCGTTGCTACTACAGTGGATCAGAATCCCTCCACCACGTTGCCCGCATCTCACACTTCCATTCGAAACTTCGACCTGTTTTGTTGTACTAAGATTTAACTGCTTGTCAGTCACTATCTAATGTCGTTCCAACAAGCCTCATCCCAAAGTCAGCGGCAACTTTCTTTCAACTTTCTTTCAACAACTGCAGTGACTCGCTCCTTTTCCTTCAGAAAAATCAACATTTCAAGCTGCCAACTGTGCCATCAGAATAAAAACACTTACAAGTCAATGTACAGTTCCATGTTTTCAAGATATACTGCTAATCTTAGTTAACGATATAGTCCCCTGTCTGTTGTGCATTCCTGAGAATCCATGAACCCAGAAATATATCCCATTCTTAAAGTGGTGAAATAATCCTGCTCTTAAGAGATGGGATATCTGGGAATCAGGGCAGTGGCCCATATACATTTGCAGGTCTCTCATTTTTTCTATCTATATTTTTCAAAATCCCCCGGAGCTTTTGTTATATCATCATTTAATATTGATATGCTTGATTAAGCAGGATTGCAAGAGAGAATTTCATATTGCAAACATGAATTGTCAGCTGGATGTAGGTTGAATGATAGGACAGGATCTCAATAGTGAATGAAGATCAAATGTCAATAGATAAAGGGTGAACAACAGCGATAACTAGAGCATGTTGAGCAGGAATAGAAAATGAAGCCTTTGTACATAGCATAAGAGCATAAGTGAAGAAATTGACAACATTTGGAGGGAAACGAGAGCCATAATAAAATAGAGCATGTGTGGTGAAGAGAAAACAAAGCCTTTGTACATAGCAAAAAAAAGGGTAAAAGGCATAAGCAAGTGACTCGGAGTGAGAACGACAGCATTCAGAGGTGCGAGATTTTAAGACAGCAATGAATTGGTGAGTAATAGAATGAAAGGATCACATACCAGAGTGCTACACACTCCCGCTGTACATCCAAACGATGACAGCTTTCCTTCCAGATTCCCTCATTCAAAAAGACAGTGCTGCTCCCATGCGAGAATATGTGAATCATTCTGTATGCAAAGCCATTTCTCTTGAATCCATGAACTGTGTAATGAGCGGGTTTGATGTGTCCATTCTGATGGTGGCCACCCCTTGTAAACTAAAGGTCAGTCCGTGTTTGCAGCATTCCCTCACTGACTCACATCACGACCCAGGTCAAATCCTCAACCCCAATGGGTAACCTCGCAATCGCTGCATTGATGCACTTGCAGGTGTGTCGCAGAGACTTGATGTAATGTTTGGACTTGGAAAATGATGCAAGACTGTTGGGTGGATGAGGCATTGGGATCTGAGTGTTCCAGTTTTGGTGATGTCATCCTCAAATGGGTATATTCATGTCACATCATGGTCATCATCGTCTAAAGTGACTTAATCAGATAGAGTTCTTCTGTCTTCTTCAATGTGCTCGGATAGGGCTGCAACCTCGGGAGGAAGCGAGAAGTCCTGAGTTTCCAAGCAAAGGCTATTTTTCCAGTCAATATTTGGCAGTCGCTTTCTGACAGAGATTCAGCCTCTGTTTCTGATAAAGATTTGGTCAGCAGGTCCATTTGAGTCGTGCAGGCCGAGGATACAAGCTAGGGAGATATCAGATAGTTGTCCAATCATGATTAAAGGGTCGTACCTCAAGCTCCTCTGCACATGAGCTTTGGATAACTTCATCCTTGAATGGCTGCCTGTATGTCGAGGAGATACAACACCATTTGCATGGTGATACAAGTGGATCATAAGCCGAGGACAGACATAATTATTTGATGGGCTTTCTACCACAAATAACATAAGGAGTTATTGAGCACAATGGGTCCACTGGAAGGTGCAGAATGGGGCGTTGCTGGGAGTTTGCCATGGTTGGCTTAGATGACCTTGACAAAGACTGGCCGTTGATATGGCATGGTGGATTCTTTTTCTGTCTTGATGGAAAATCCACAAGGGCAGGAATGATCCTCTTAAATATCAGCAGATCAAGTATATATATATGTGTCTGGATTGGAAAAAAATCATACCCAGATAACTCATTTGAATTTGGAGCCCCACAAATCAAAGTTTAGTGATATTGAACTTTGGTGGGTTCAAAGTGGCTTGGTGCTTTGGGCTATATAATGAGGTCAGATGAAAAGAATTCCACAACTCCCTATAACGTACCCCCATGCTCCAAGCCACTAGTTCTTCAGTCATCCAGGTCACAGAGGACTTTACACTGCCCCACGTTTTTCAGATGGACTCCAGTGGAGTTCAGGTGATTAACTGGACTCCATCTTCATTTTATGTACATATTTTTGGTGTGAACACAGCCAAATTTATATG